>NC_051167.1:116295817-116475817 GCF_013339725.1 Rhipicephalus microplus
TAGCCAGAAGTTTGATTCAACTACGCTAAAGAAAATTTAGCAGCCCTAGCCCTTTTCGGTAATCGGAGGGTTGGAAGGGGGGAGGGGAAATGGAGCTTTGTGTACGCGAACCTAACGTGCTGCTTTCCTTTCTTTCCTCCTTCTTTTCTTTCTTTCTTTCTTTCTTTCTTTCTTTCTTTTTTTGTTCTGTCTTCTTTTTTGCTTGCTTTCGTTTTTCATCGTCTCTTGCTCTATTTTTTTCTTCTTTCTTTCTTCCTTTCTTTATGTTTCTCTCTCTCTCCTTCCTTTCTCTTTCTTTCTTTCTTTCTTTCTTTCGTTCTTTCTTTCTTGTGCATTGCGCCGTGATCCCTGCTGTTTCCTTCCGCCATGCCGAAAGCTCGACCTTCATGCATGTGTTCAGCAGAGCAGCACTTCAATTGCTGCAGTTAGAAATGCGATCCCACGCTCCTATTCAAAAAACTATCGAATGTTGCAACGTAAAATGATAAATCCCTTAGATAAAAGATCATTTTGCTGAATAACAAGCGGCCGATCAGCGACAAGCTCGAGATTGAATGAGCACCATATACTGGAAAGGGGCGTATATAAATACGTACCTCACCGGAGCACCTATATAAGTGTCATTTTAATACTCTTGCCAGAGCCACACTCGTGGTCGGTCAGTAATTGAATATACACAGTATCGAAGCGAGTCCATGGCGCGCCGTATGGCAGCGTACAACAATGTCAGTGTGTTGAACATGGTTTCGGGACGGCTTTAAGCTCTCCCATAGTAGAGTATCCTGTACCCTAAATCGTTACCTTTTTTTCTACCCCCCCCCCCCCCATTTACTCTGTGCTCTAAATCGTTACCCCCTTTTTCTAACCCCCCCCCCCCAGTCTACGTCGCCTCAGTGGCGCAGGTTCGAATCCCACTAGGGTTTTACTCAGTAATTCCCACGGGACGGCTGTATGCTCTCCCATAGTAGAGTACCCTAGTATTCTGAATCGTTACCCACTTTTTCTAAACACATAACTTCTTCAGTGCGAAGCATTTCTTAGCGAAACTTTGGTGACTTTGAGCGTATCTATCTATCTATATTCTATCTATCTAGCCGCCTACGACATTTAGCTCTCCTGGCCGTTTCGATAATGGTATCAATACCAAACTTGATATGGCATAACATAGTCATATGAAGAACATATATGACTAGTCATAACCTGAAAATCATGACATGAATGTCATGGTTTACATTTCATGGTTCTGCAGCTCTCGCGCTGGTTTCTTTCACATGGCATGTTGCAAAACTGGTATGGTATGGACATAATTGCATGGCAAAAAGAGCCACAGGCCCTAACATGCAAATCTTGATATGCGTGTCATGTAGCAACATGACCACATGCCACGCTCATGATGCGCTCGCGGCCATTTCGCTAGCGTCACATATACCGAATTGGGCATTAGAGTGCGTGAATGGATGACGAAGGTATGTGACTGGTGCAAACATGATAACCATGAGATCCATGTCATGTAACAACATGACTACATGCCACGCTCATGATGCGCTGGGCGGCCATTTCGCTCGCTTCACTTGTACCAAACTTGGTATTACGGGACATGAATGATTGGCGAAGGTCTCATACTGGTGCAAACATGATAAACATGAAACGCGTGTCATGTAACAACATGACTACCTGGTACGCTCATGATGCGCTCGTGGCTATCTTGCTAGCTTCACTTACTCCAAATTTGGTGTTACAGGGCGTGAATGGATGACGAAAGTATGATACTCGTGCAAACATGATAAACACGAGATGCGTGTCATGTAACGACATGAGTACATGCTACGTTCATGATGCGCTCGCGGCCGTTTCGCTAGTTTCACATTTGCCACATTTGGTATTGCGTGCCACCAATGGATGACGAAGGCATGTCACTGGTGCAAACATGATAATCATGAGATGCGTGTCGTGTGAGAACATAGCTACATGCCACAGTCAAGGTGCCAATACATTTCCACGTGACGCGGTGTGCGTGCTCGCCGGCGTTCATATCGTCGCGTAACGCCGGCGTTGCCACGCCAGCTGCCGGTCCTGCCATAGACTCGCAGGTGCGTGAAGTGCTGCGTTGCTTTGACGCATGCGCGTTTCAGCGCGTCCGGCGTGCCTCCGTCACGAAAAGAGGGAGACGCAGTGTTGTGTGGATAACCCATCGGCGCGAAATGCAGCATGTCGCATTTCGCGCTGGTTGCCGTCGGGCCGCGCCGACGGACGCTGATCGTGCCGGTCGCGCCTGGCGTCAGAATATAGAGTGCTGGCGTTTTGCTAACGTAGCGTTGCTGTGCCCAGCGTGCGCTCATGTCAACGCTACATTGGAGTGTATTTGGCCCTTCATGATGTGCTCGCGGCCATTTTGATAGCTCAACATATACCAAATTTAGTGTTACGTGACGTCAGTGGATGAAGAAATATATGACTGGTGCAAACATGATAATTCTGACACGCGTATCATGTAAGAACATGACAACATACCACGCCGATAGCGTGCTCGCGGCCGTTTCGCTAGTTCCACATATACTGAATTTGGTATCACGTGACGCGAATAGAGGACGAAGGTAAACGACACATCCAAACTTGATAATCATGATACAGAAGTCACGTACGCCATCATTTACCTCCACCTCGTAACGTTGTGCTGATTTTAAAGTGACATATCAACATTTCTCATTCGTGCTTCGCATATCATCGATTGCCACTGTGCATGGGATCTGCCATTTTCTTGTGCAGAGTTTTGTCTTTACACAGGGACGGCGCTCTGCTCTCCCATAGTTGAGTACGCAGTACTCGAAATCGTTAAACACTTTTTCTAAATATATATGCCTGGCGCAGGGCCAGTGGACGGTTTTTAGCTCTCCCATAGCAGAGTACCAAGTACTCTAAAGCGTTAACATCTTTTCCTAACAGAAGGTGCTATTTGTTTATATTGCACAGGGGGCGGTTTTACGCTATGAGTACTTCGTACTCTAAATCGTGAACAAGTTTTTTTTTCTTCTAAACACCGCACAAGCGATAAGCTTTCGCGTTCCCTGACGTGGCCGTAATGGCTTACATCTGCTATCAGTCTGTAGTTAGTTCCACGTTAGCGCATCCGGTAAGGCTTCGCGTTCGCTGTCGTGGCTGTAATAGCTTCCATCTTGTCCTTCCGCACTTTATGGCGCCTTTTAAATAACCATGGTACGCCTTGTGCAGACACTCGCACGTTACCAGGTTGGTCCATTTCTACTTGTCCTAATGTCTGATGGTCATTTCGACTGTGGTTTGCAGTCCTCCCATTTACCGCCTGCGTATCGCGGCTTGCTGTCCTTCCATCGCCATCTACAGACTGCATGCCCTGGAATAGCTGAAGCGAAAGTGGTGGACAAAGTGACCGCCCTTTTGGAGACTTTGGTGCCCAGACACCACCATGTGGTCATGAGGCACCCGTGGAAGCCATCGGGATTGGTATTCTCCTCCTCCTCCTCCTCCTCATCATCATCATCCTCATCATCATCATCATCATCATAATCATCGACATCATCATCATCATCATCATCACTATCATCATCATCACTGTTGCCGGAAAATTGAAACTTGTGCGAGTAGCTGCACACTTTCTTGATTTTGTGTGGAATGATGATAACGATGGTAAATTAGAGATCACACCTTTGTAATCGGTTGTAAGTTCTCTATCAATATCTCGTTACGCAGTTCATTTGGCGTGGCTCTCGGGGCAATATTACGCTTGTGCCGGGCTTGTGTCTCTAAACGTGGTTCTCTGCCGGACTTGAATGCGTACCGTCTTTTTGCGTTGTGACCTAAAGCACAGGCGTGGCTTAGTGGTAGAAGATTTGCCTGTCCCATGGAATACTCTGTCGTCGTCACTTAGTCCTGCCCAAAGCGTTGTTTCATTCCATTTTTAATGTGGAACAGGATGCGTGCTTTAGTTGCGTTCATTGGTTATAGTTCATGTTATCTCCTTCGTGAAAGTGACAACACCCTATCTGCGACGTTGCAGGCAGCGTAGAACGGGCACACGCCCAACAGTTCTTAGGCCATGCTGGAGGTCATACATCTAAACTTGGATACGTGGTCGTAGAAGCCGGGATAAGTCACGTTTTCGCGCGCCGTGCAATTCTTCGTAACAAGCTGCGACGCACTGCAGCATGCGTTTTTTTTTTCTCTGCTATTTTTTTACGTATGTTAACCTTGAGCCTGTACGAAGGAAAGTGCGCTGCGCAATACCACACACACACGCAAAGAAAAAAAACAGTTCGAGCTACCGCTGCTTTCCAAGGCCACGTTTTTATCTTTCACAGCTTTTCATTTGTATGTTTGACTACTAAGCCCGGGAGCGTTCTCATATAACGGAGAATACCATATCACGAAAGTTCCCATATAACGAAATAACGAATGAGTACAAATCATTGTAAATGTTCTCAAAAGGACATAGAAAAACTAGAGATGTATTCTTAAGGCACGTGCGCTTGTAAACACGGCTGCAAGGTGCTGCTGAAAGTAGCACCACCACCATTTTCTGTTGAAAACAGAGTGCATAATGTAGGCTATATGACTTGAAGTAGTACAGACAGTGCCTGAAGACATGCTGTGTGACAGACCACGTTATCAAAATAAACGGCATAGAAGCGGAAAAGCTCGATTGAGCGGTTATCTTTCACGTCCTTTTAGTCATGTTGCTCTTGCTGTTGTTGTTGCTGCCGCTGTTGTTTCCTCACGGAGTTCGAGATAGCCAATAAAAATGTATGGCATATCACTAGAAGAATGCAATTTCAGACAAAACAAAGGTATTGTTCTGAGAAAAGGCGTCCTTTTCTCAGCGGTACTCAGTACGGAGAAGTTTTCATGGTAGAGTGATAAAAACAATACCTATAATACAACGTCGGTGTCAAGAACTCTATTTTGCTACCATAACTCATAATCAGAATTGAGTTTATTGTTATTTGTTTTTTCTTTACACAAGCGGTCGAGCACCGACAATAAATAGGAGTCTTTGCCCTATCGAGAAAATTGTTTGTAGTGAAGGTTTGCACTTGCATGCCTGAAACACTGTTCTTTCTTTCTTTCTTTCTTTCTTTCTTTCTTTCTTTCTTTCTTTCTTTCTTTCTTTCTTTCTTTCTTTCTTTCTTTCTTCCTTTCTTTCTTTCTTTCTTTTTTCTTTCTTTCTTTCTTACGGCACAATGCTACCTCCTACCTCCATGCTGGGAATCGCACCTTCGCCCACATGCTTACCAGTGCATTCAGTCGCTATATACGAATAGCGACGGTGATGTGTTTACGCCCAAGCAACAACCTAGTATGTCGCAACGCGAAATGACATCTCATATCATCAGACGATAAGATTTTCCTATCCGATTGTCGTATTCGTCTTTGCGGTATAGTTTTCTGGTCGTAAGGACTACGGCTGTCAGTGTTGAGTGCTTCATTAGCATGAGTTTTTGTGAACAAAACTGTTGGTTGCCGGTAGCGGCTTGTCTTGTATTCCATCTTTCTGTTGTGGTACTCTTTTCTAGCCTTTTCATGTATGACTAAAAGCGAAGTTATGAGAAACGTTACGGACATCTGCAACTTCTCCGACTGCCTGTCTCACGGGATAACAACCTAAATCACTGCGACATTGGGAAGCCGTCGGCACCGGAAAAAGTCACGTTCCTATTCGTGACGAACAAAGAGAAAAATGCTGCATGGCCTGACTGCCTGCGCTGTTGAATAATGAACTCGCAAGGCTTTTTTTGTTCTTTTTTAGTTCGAGCGCAAGCCTGTTCTTTGTCGATGATTGTTAGGCAACGCTTGCAGACGTACCGAAGGAATCGCGCTCCAATAAATTTTAATGCAAAAGCGGGAACGATTCCTTTCGTATTTGCCTAAAAGAGGACTTGAGATGTAAAACTATCTGGTTACTTTGCTATTTCTCAGTCAGTTGTATCTATATCCTGCCCCTCCCCCAATACACACCCTCCTAAAAGCCTTCAATTTTGAAAGCCTTCAATACTCAACATAATTCCTCGCTGCCTCCGAGATTGAGAACATTGGAAGCTCATAACGCCTCAGGTGATCTTGCAGTGCCTTTGAGGCCAGCTCGCCTTCGACTAAAAGACTGTCGTGCGACGACGTCACAAATATTGGCAACTTACGACGCCATGAAGACGTCATGAGGGACCGAGATCTCATGATGGTGATATTCTGCAGCACTCGTGTAAACGCCAACACCAACGCCTGTCACTTTTCGCGTTTGATGAGGCCACCAAGACTTTCACCTTAAAGCCTTCATCATGCTGAAATACCGGCACGTATCGGACACCTTAAGAAACACTACCGACAAATTTCATTTCTGAAATTTCCATCTCCAACGGACCCCCCTCCCTCACACACACACGCTTCACCAAAACGTTCTACGTGTCACGTGGTGTTGTTCCGCCTACTTTGGACCAAGCAACAATGTCGTGTAGTGAATTCATCATGCGGCGTCACACCATGACGTCACACCATGACGTCACGCTTTCTGGCATTCTGTGGAGCCGAGATGATTTCAAGGTGTAGCGTAGTCACTGCAACATTCTCCAGTGAATTTAGTGCGAGACCTATGTTCTACCACGCTATGTTGGCACTCTCGCCCACAAGACTTTGCGTGAGACCTTGCAAGATGTTTACCAGACTTGAAAATGCTCGCACTGCTACGTGTTAGTCTCGCGTACGGAAGCGCCAAAACAGCCACTTGACAGTTTTCTTTCTCTTCCCGGTATCGTTTTACGTGTTTCGCAGTAATAGGGAGTTTTCGAGTACAGCATGCGAAGCTTTGCGTAAGCGTTTCGCGCCACTGCGCGTGCGGCGTGCGCTAACTGTTTAGGAGATCCCGTTAAGTAAGGGAAATAGAGGGCGACCGACGGGCCCGCTAACATAGCGTACGCTGTTCGAAAACTCCCTAATACTGGTGTCCGTTTCGTTGGTTGTAAGCAAAAAAAAAAGGGTCAGTGTTTTCCATGACCGAAAGTTCAAGAGAAATGCAAATACAATAATGACAATGATAATAATAATAATGACAATGAGAATTTCAGCTTCAACTGAACATTGTACGCGGGCTTTTTGCGTAGCAAGAGTGTGTTTTGCCACAGAGTCACGCCAATATTCGAAACTTCTTCGGGAAAAAACATTATATCAATATCACGCACTGAGAAGAGTATCTTCAAGGCATACAGTATTGCGTGTCAGTAGCGTATAACTGCACCATAGAGCGTCAAAACATGCGAATTGCCCAGCGAGTGGGTGTATTAAAAGTCCACCCATTACGAAGCGCACTGACGTATACTTAATAATCATCCCCGTTAGCAAAAGCCTCGACAAAGTGAGCAGTTGCACTGGTTCAAGTGTTGCCTTACGAAACTGTACTAGGTCCTTCACTGATTCGAAAGAAGGAGAATGATGATGTTGTGGGCAGCTAGCAACTGTACTTCCAGCAGGTATTGTCAGATAGTTTACGATTGCTAGTGTTATGTACATAGAGTTTCCCAAGTTTACTAGAGGGTACTCTGGCGCTGCAATCGTTCGGCGACCATGGAAATGATGGGTAGTACACAGGATTCACCGAGACTTCGTCCCTGCGGGCCTAGAATGCGCTTGAGGCTTCGATTATTGCTGTGTTATTCTTTTGTTTCGAATGAGATGGTTATAAACTTCGTGAGTTGATTTGTAATGGTAAGCCTGAAAGGTTAAAACAGTGAGGTGCAACTTCTGAATATTTGCTCATTGTCGTTTCGTGACGAAGCAAATTCAAGTCACGCGAAGCCATGTGCAGCCGAAAGTACGGAAATTGGACAAATCTGTGTAACACCCACCATTAACATGCTCGCTGAAGCGCCGTGCGTTGCAGCGCTTATAGAGACTAGCGCATAAGCTCCCTCTAGTGTATATTTAGGAAACTATGTGGTTATGCGTACAGATGCTCCTTTCCGAGAAGAGATGCGGGGATACCGATTTAGAAAATGACGCGCCAACAGGACCTGATGACTCGGTCGCGTTCTACTCGTGAAGGCGGAGCTCAAGCGTGCTCCAGGCTTTTTATGTCTACTACTGCTGTCATTTTATGTCCATTCGTTTCTCTGTTTGTGCGTTTCTTTCTCTATATATCTTTCTAGCTCTTCCTCGTTCTCTCAGCCACCCAATATTCAAAGCCCAACAGATAGGAGCACGTGTTTTTGGGAGAGAAGCAGAATATGAAGAGTGCCAAGAGAGAGTGGGTCAGTTTATGATGATCGATTTTGAGGGGCGAAGCTCCTTAAGGCGTTGGTCTGTCCATCCTCCACCGTTGTCCTAGGTTGCCCCCGGGATGCGAGATGGGAGGTGGCGGTACTTGGAGTGTTCACTAGATGGACGACGCAGGAACGGATGCATGGAAGGGCGGACAGACAGACTAGCATACGGATGGACTCGCGGAGTGGATATGTCCTGCAGGGGATGAGAGACAGCGGTACTTGTAGTGTTCACTAGATGGACGCACGAACGGGTGGACGGACGCATGGATGGACGCACGGATGGTCGCGTGAATGGACGGAAGCACGGACGGGCTGACGGACGCTTCGCCCCGCTAATCATCATTCACTCTGTGGATATGCTGTGATCTTTTTTTCTGTTGTCGCAACGTGGCATAAAGAGAAGTTGAAACAGCTCCGCTATATAGATTATCTTTTTTTTTACATAATGGTGCAGAATCAAAATGATTCACGATGATTTTTAAAGCATACAAACTCCGAGTCAAAAATAATTCTTGACGGAGACTCTAACTTTCCCGGAATAAATTGGAGCAATAATTCACATTTTGGTCATGACGTCACGAGTTCGAAATTTTCTTCTTGACGTGGCTTTCGCTTTTTCACTGAATCAACTAGTGACTGATAACACTCGGATCACTTCAACGTCATCGTCTTTACATGACCAAGCGTTTGTAAGTAGCACATTAAAAGGTTCTTGTGTGTCCATCGAGAATGGCACTTCGAAACACAAAGTGATTTCTTTATACTTGTCTCATTACTTACACGCGGAAATACAAAAAAGCCACTATCTACTTACATTAAAGACTACACCCGTGCTAATGATCGTGCTGTACTACGTTTCCTAGAAACACAGTTTTTATGATTCGCCGAACTAACAGATGTAGAAAAACTCTGGACAAGTTTTAAAAACATTGTCCATCTATTGCGAACATACCTTCATTCCGAATAAAAAGAAACACATCAACCGGGAATACCCTTGGATAACCCCTGAAATTATTCAACTGAAAATAAAAGTAAAACGCCGGCGGAAAAGGGTAACACGAGCAACGCATTCAATCTTATCGGAGCCTTCAAACACAAAATGTTCGAAGCAAAAGCTCAATTTTTTTAACACTATGCTACCTTCATTTATTACCCACAGTCCCCAGAAATTCTGGCGATACTTGTCAGATGAACGAGATTCAATCTCGCAAATTAAGTATTCAGAACAAGTTTTCAGGAAACCAGAGCAAATCGCTAATGGTATGAACTAGGTTTTCCAATCAGTTTTTACGAAACATTCCACTAACGCGGTACTACCCTTCTATGTTGTGAAAACATGCATTGAAGAAATAATTGCAGGTGAAGAAGGCATTCTTGCTCTGCTACTCAAGCCTAATCTGAAAACATCCACTTGTCCCGATTAAAATATAACTCATTTTTATGCCGATATGCGCAATGGACATCTAAATATCTCTTTAAAATATACACGTTATCTCTAAACACTTCGGAATTACCATACGACTGGTGCAACGCTACAGTAGTCCTTATACACAAATCAGGTTCATAGCTAAAAATAAGCAACTACCACCCAGTGTCACTTAGGAGCTCGTGCTGCAAAATATTCGAACATATAATTTTCAAGGCCATATTAGCTCACCTAGAAACAAATGAGTTCCTTTACAAACATCAACATGGCTTCAGATCAAGTTTCCCAACTGCAACCCGATTAGCTTAATTAACTCAGGACATAGCCAATGCAATTAACGAGAACAGTCAATTAGATGCCGTTTTTTTTAAACTTGTCTAAGGTGTTTGACGTTGTTCTGCACAAGGATTCAATAACAATACTATCGGAATTCGGTAGTGATAAAAAAATAGTAGCGTGGATTACCAGTTCTTTAACCAAACGAAAACAGAAAGTAATCATTGACAGCCATCTATCGCAACCACTTGATGTTTACTCTGGAGTACCTCAGGGATCAGTTCTTGCTCCACTTATAGTTTTATTGTTTATTAATGACATTCAATTTTCTGTTAGTAACCCTGTTCGAATGTGACTATTCGCAGACGTCTGTGTCGTGTACACAGTCATACACAATTCAGACGATCAAGTTAAGCTTAACAATTCATGCAAATGATCTATTCCTGGTGCAATACTTCGGGCATGAAATAAACACAACCAAAATCCATTTCATTTCATTCATAAATAATACCAACTACCTTAACTTTGCATATACTATAGGAAACACAAACTATTGACAAAAGCGAACAAGTAAAATACTTAGGCCTTACTCACTCATCGAACCTTAACAGGGAACCACATGTTTTCTCCATATGTCGTAAAGTGGAGAGTAAGCTATCCTTCCTGAGGGGAAAATTGCGCACTGCACCACCACACCTTAAACTTAATGCATAGAAAACACTAATTATGCCATGTTCAGAGTACGCCGATCTCATCTGGAGTCCTAATCAAAAGTACTTCATTAATAAAATAGGAAGAACACAAAATTGGCAGTTCAATTTGAATATTCAGACTTCTCGAGGCAATCCAGTTCTGCAGGCCTGCTCACAAGGGCAAACTTAAAACCTTTTTCGCAACGCAGAATTATCTCGCGACGAGAATTTCTTCACATATTATATCATGGTCAATTCCGCATATCATGATCTCATTACCTGCTAGACCCGCCTAAACGCTCATCGCGACTGAACCATTCTACAACTATCCACGACCCTTTCCGTCGTGTTAACGCTCACAAACATTCTCTTTTTCTGTCAGCTATCCACCACTGGAATAAACTATAACAATACTGTGTGCTGTAACACCATTCAATCAATTATGAACATAATACAGTGTGTCCAATTTGAATTATGAGCTGTTGACATTATATCTTCTTTCTTGTTATTCCGTTATGTATATTTCTTACGATGCTCAGTATGTATTTTCTTGTCTCCATGTGCACTACTGCATGAGCCGCGAAAAGCCTGCAGTGTGTTCAAATAAAAAAAAATCCCGCAAGGCGCCGTCCTATTCTGAAAAAAAATGAGTTCATGCATTTGCTTGTCATTTTTTATGTTCGCTCTATCCTTCTCCGTGCATTTCAATAAAACACAGCTTTGTTATATCGCACCACTTTCGCAACTTACGCTGCGAAGACACGATTTTCAACCTGAACGAAGAGCAAGCATTGAAATTCAGCGAGTGACCCGATTCTGAGTTGTCTTTTAGCCGGCTCCGGGAGAAAATGAAGCTCCACTCGACG
The DNA here is from genome assembly GCF_013339725.1 of Rhipicephalus microplus. Classification (NCBI taxonomy): domain Eukaryota; kingdom Metazoa; phylum Arthropoda; class Arachnida; order Ixodida; family Ixodidae; genus Rhipicephalus; species Rhipicephalus microplus. Next base: position 116,307,360 of record NC_051167.1, read on the forward strand.
GATGGGGTCCCACAGAATTCGCGAAGCTCAATGCAGAGGTGTACTAGTGCTTCTAAGAGCCCCCGAAGCGTCTGTGAAATTCCAGGAACCGAAATGTTGATTTAGACAGATTCCACGAAAGCAAATAGTGCTCCAACCACGCCGGTATTACCACATACGGGTACTCCGTTATTGAAATGAAGCGCTCACTGCTCGAATTCAGAGGTGGTGAAGTTGCTTTAGGAAGATTACATCTTCGGAAGACTTATTCACAACATTCTTGAAATCTCTCACAAGGTACTTGCCGGTAATGTGATAGCTGTGTTGACAGTCGATCTCGTAGGCGTGCGTACAAAAGTGGTTGGGGGGGGGAGGCAACAGTTGTTGTAGCCTGTGCCCTACCCTCTCCCAGTTATCTGATGAAGGCACCAAGTGCCTCATACCTATACTATATCGCACCTCTTCTATAATTTTCTAAACTGCTGGGCTAAGACGATGCAAGTTTTTGATAGTAATGGCAGCCCAGAACCACTGATGCCAAGTACCAAGAAGTCTATCTATCTATCTATCTATCTATCTATCTATCTATCTATCTATCTATCTATCTATCTATCTATCTATCTATCTATCTATCTATCTATCTATTATCTATCTATCTATCTATCTATCTATCTATCTATCTATCTATCTATCTATCTATCTATCTATCTATTCATTCATTCATTCATTCATTCTAAAGACCTAGACTAACCACGGCAGCAAAAACGCGAAAGGAGATCGTGCAAGCTACACAGTGGAGTAGAGTGAGCTTCGGCATGTTTTGTATTCAATCTCAACACGTATAGAGCACACCGAGGACAAGTCATTGAGTTTCCACATAGACACGAAGAACTTCGCACAAACGAATAACTTTACGAAGCAGTACAAGTAGATATATAGGAACCAGGTACCAAAGGATGTAGCTCCATGTGTAAAAGACCAAAGCATTTAAAACATCAGAAAGATAGATGAGGATAACGTTAAAGTGGAGCGAAAGAAATGTTTACGAGTTACATGGTGATCATCAGGAAAATGTCAAAACCGAGGGAAAAAGAAGGCTTTAAGTCGGCTCTAAAGAGCAAAACAATTTTTCGCGTATTAGTATTCTGCGATTTCACAATGCCGAAAACACTACTCTTACCGCGACACGATGCTCGGTGACCTAAAAACGCGCGAAAATATAATGCGGTTGGAGACGCCACTGTGAGAATCGCACTCGAAGCACGGTGACGTCATAGATTTTAAAGGCCTCTACTGGACCCTGCGTAGCTTCTATGTGATAACAATGTACTATGTTGTCATCTGTAAGTGCCGAAAATCTAGCATACGAAGTTTCAGAAAAATGTTGTCGAGCCAATGTCTCAAAAATACAACAAATACAATCATGAAAATTATACTGACGTGAAGCACGGAGAGTTTGGCGGGAAATTCATATGTCAAACTTCAACGTTGATTTTCCCTGCCAATAGTAAATTTACGACAGTGAAACACATGACATTAGAGTTCTCAGAGGTCAGTTTGTCAATCTAAGTCAAGACGTTGCTTCGCTTTAGTGTCCCTTCAAAAAAAAGAAACCATAACCTCCATGAGTTAACACAAAAGCTAACGCAGCTGAACGGAGAAGCTGGGTAATAAGTGGAACTGCCGCACGGAAGTGTTCTCGCAGAAATCAGGCACAGACGTTGCCATCGACCAAAGCCGCACCAGAAGCGCGTGTGCCGGTGAGAGCCTATCCCGATGGCAGGGCTCTCTCTCTCTCTCTCTCTCTCTCTCTCTCTCTCTCTCTCTCTCTCTCTCTCTCTCTCTCTTTTTTTTTTTGCCTGTCAAGGGCAGGTACCCGTGTTGCATACGCCTACCTGAGTTTTCGGCGCCGGCGAGCCATGTTTAGCGAGCAGTTCCGCAGCGATCATGAAGAAAATTTCAGAACAGAAAAAAAGGAAGCTCTAAGGAGAAGCATCACCATGCGGCTCGTATATACGTGCCAAGATTTGAAACAAAATTGTTCATAATATTGTTATTCAATAAACAAAAAAATTTGACTAAATGCGTACTGCGTGTCAGAGAACGCAATACCTTTGTACATGATTCTGGCAGCACTCACGTTTGTACAACAATCTATAAATTATTGTTGAACAAATAGCCAAGATGTTCGAGTCATATTTTTGGACAGATAGGCATAGTGTGCCTTAACGGACACTGACAATTTTTAACAGTGTTGTCCTTGCCTACCGTAGTAGCTCGCAAATACAGTCCATACATAGTAAGTTATAATAAATAATGATAATGCTGATAAAATAATGGTCGGTGTAAGTGAGTGATGGTGGTTGAGTGATGATGGCTACTTCTAGGCAACGTTTGGTAGGGTTGGTTGGGTGTCTAGTGCTTTCAGAGAGACGTTTATATGGCCGAGTTTTGGCGAATGTGTGTGCAAATACATCTTCTTGTGTGTGTGGTGCACAAAAAACCGAATTTATTCATTTCTGCTGATGATGGGGCAAGTCAGTGTGTATGGGATCATAAATTGTGGCCTTCCTATTTGTTTAGGTTAACAGCTTTTATCTTGTTTGAAGAGCTTGCTCCTTTTCAACGGGGGTTGTCTCTCGTCATTGTGCCGCTGTGTACGCTAGTGCTCATTGCTCCTGCTAGAGGCACAGCTGTGCTCTTCGTTGCAAGAGCGCTCACTAGATGGCGCGCCGCCATTCAGACGATGTATGCCTTTTTTGTCACGGTGGATGGACGTGTTTTTCGAGCGCTCCGGATCGACTGCGCAGATAAGTGTTTTTGCATGTTTTGAGCTTGTCTTTATAATTATAAGGCAGCGGTTGAAATCTTCGTAGCACTAATTTTATGGTACGGCTTTTTCGGGGGCCAGTCACCAGGTATTTATTAGTTAGTGCGGGTGTGTGTGTTTGAATTTTTTTTTGCCACCCCGTGAGGGAGGTGCGCGTGCATTGAACACGCAAATTTTTGTAGTAGAGCTTAGACTTTCTTTTTTTTTCGTAGTGCACGGCTCGAGTTTAGTAATTATCGAGTATAGGGACAATTGGTGTCAGAAAGACATGGTTAAAAAGACTGTAAAGTGTTCAGGATGTGGAGTGGGTTTGAAAGTGGACTCAAGCGTAGAAGCGGATGGAGAAGAGGCTGACGCGAAGTGTAGGCAATGTGAGGTCGAGGAAAAAAATGGAGAAAATGATGGTTGCCCAAAGTGAACTGCTGGTGAGAATCGATGAGCTCGAGATTGCGTTGGCGACAGAGCAAGAGAAAACGAGGGCAATGGGAGAAAGACTGAAGTCCACCGAGGAAGCACTAGCAAAGCTGAACAAAGAAGCGGCCTACGGAGAGAACAGTAGAGAACCGGCAACCAGAACGGTGGAGAAGGAAGAACAAGCAAGTTTGGAAAAAACAGGTTTAGCCGGTTCAACTGTCGCAAGGCCCAGCTTCAGCGAGGTAGTGGTGGGGCTGGGAGGGGACAAAGCAGCCGGCGTCACAGGTGCAAGTAGCCCCCAGGTGCAGGACGCTCCAGCTGAAAAGTCACAGCATGTGATAATCGCCGGGGACTCAAATTTAAATCGATGCACAGAAACCATCAAAGAGAGGGTAAGAGGTGACAAGAGGGTTGCAGTAGGGGCGTTCCCAGGACGCAAGCTTGAAGCAGTCATGAGGCAAGCGAGCGCAAAACTCAAAACTACAGCTGATAGACGAAACCTCGTGATAATTTCAGGCGGTTTAAACGATGTCTTAAATGAAGATACAGCAGGACTAGCAGCCACACTGGCGAAAGGAATCGATGAAATGCGCGCCACTTCTCCTAAGGTACAGGTAGTGATATGCACGATACCGGAGGTACCGGTGCGTGATAGCAACCTGCAAAGAGCGGTTGTCAACGCAAACCAAGAGATATGGCGGATGAGTCGAGAGAAAGGCTTTGAGGTGGTGGAAATAAACAGAGAGGTGCATAGGTGGGGTGGTTTTCAGCGAGACAGAATTCACTTCGATGGGCGACTAGGTCATGAGGTGGGTTGGCGACTTGCAGGACGCGCAGTAGCTTTTTTGGGGGGCAAGCGAGCCCTTCGGTGTGCAGGATAGCTAGTAACGAGGAAAACAACCAGGGAGACTCTTCGACAGGTGTTATGGACAGATACGATTCCAAAGTGGCACCAATGTCGAAGATAGGTAGAGTCCGGGGCATAAATAGACGTAGCCACGAGCGCCGAGCCCATTCAGACATAGGGTATATTAACATGCAGGGTGGTAGGAACAGGCTGAAGTGGGAAGAGATAGAAGAACAGCTAAGGGAAGAGAGGCCGATGGTATACGGTTTTGTAGAAACACATCTCAGGGACATAGAACAACCTCCGAACAATCCGGACTACGCGTGGGAATATTGTAATAGAACAGAAGGCAGCAGAAAGGGGGGTGGTATTGGGGCATTCATTCATAAAAGTACAGACTGGCAAAGGGTCAAGCAGGAGTGCAAGGAACATTTATGGCTAAAAGGGAAAGTGGCAGGCAGATGACACTCCTTGGTTTCGTGTACTTGTGGACGGGAGCAAAGGCCAGAGAGGAAAACCAGGCAATGGTAGAGTGTATATCAAAGGACATTCAGGAGTTAGGAAGAGAGTGCGAGATAATTATACTAGGAGACATGAATGCGCACATAGAAGATATGGATGGGTATACCGACCCGACAGGCAAAATGATCATGGATATGTGTGAAAGGCTTGATTTGATCATTTGCAACAGTACCGAGAAGTGTGAAGGGCAAATAACATGGGAGGTAGGAAGGCTGCAGTCAACGATAGATTATGCACTGATGTCACATAGGATGTATGATAAGCTCAGGGGAATGCACATAGATGAAGGTGGCTCCAGAAGTCTGGGTAGTGATCACAAACGTATCAAGCTAAGTTTTGGAAGAGCAGTGAAAGTGGGAAGGAGACAAGATGAGAAACTACAGGAAAATTTTTATTCAGAAAGGCAAATTGAAATAGCCACTAAACAAATTGAGAAAGTAATCACGGAGGATAATAAGACAGTGTGGACATACATGAATCTAATTAGACTCTTTGAGCTAGAGCTTGCTAAGACGCGTAACAAGTCACCCCGGAAAAGAAGACACAAACCCAAAAGTTGGTGGGATGAGGAAATTAAGAGAGCCATAGCAAAACGTCAGGAAGCCTCTAGGGAACACAGACATGCTAAGCAGCGGGGTGAACCGACAGATGATGTTGAAAGAAAATGGGAAACCTTTCTAAGCTGTAGAAGGGCTGCATCCCTTCTGATCAATGAAAAGATTAGAAGAAAGGGAGCTCAGTGGCTGGCAGAAGTACATAAAAAAGATAGAAAGGCAGCTGCGAAATTTTGGAACCATCTAAACTCCCTAAGAAATGAGACGAGCCTAGAGCAGAGTTTTATAACTACAGCCCAAGGTGCCAGGCTAGAAGGGGACGAAGCTATTGAATATATAAGAGCAAGGGTGACAGAAAAAATTCAACAAAGAAGTACTTTATGCACCACAATAGACAAGGACGAATCAAGTGGTGCAATGGCTCCATTTTCACAACGAGAGTGGGAAAGGGCTGAGAAAAGGGTTCCTAGTAGTACATCAACAGGCCCAGATGGCATTCCAATCAGGCTGATAAAGACATTAGGTCCGAAGTCTAAGCAGGCTTTGAGAGAGGCAGTGAGCAAAATAATAATCGATGGTGAAGTTCCCGATGGATGGAAACTTAGCAGGATGAGCATGATCTATAAAGGAAAGGGGGACAAAGCTGACATAAACAACTACCGTCCTATAACAGTGACATCAGTGGTCTACAGGCTGGCGATGCAGATTATAAAGGAAAGACTGCAGGCATGGATAGAAGATGAGGGGGTGCTGGGGGAACTGCAGAATGGGTTTCGGAAACACAGGAGGTTGGAAGACAATCTGTTCTCACTGACGCAGTGCATCGAAATAGCAGAAAAGGAACACAGGCCCCTGTCGCTAGCATTCTTGGATACCAAGGGAGCGTACGATAGCGTGGTTCAAGAGGAATTGTGGGGAATACTGGACACACTAGGCGTGGAACATGTAGTCACTAATCTTTTAAAGGGTATCTATAAAGGTAACAAGGTAGTTATAAAGTGGGAAAAACAGGTATCCAAGCCTGCAGAGGTAAAACGGGGGCGGGGCTTAGGCAGGGGTGCCCCCTGTCACCCTTATTATTCATGATGTACCTACAAGGATTAGAGGCAAAATTAGAGGGAAGTGGGCTGGGCTTCAACCTCTCTTTAGTCAAACAAGGAAAACTTATTGATCAGGCACTACCAGCATTAATGTACGCAGATGATATAGTGCTAATGGCCAACAACAAGAAAGATTTGCAGAGATTGATGGACATCTGCGGTAATTAGGGAGATAGGTTAGATTTTAGATTCAGTAAGGAAAAATCAGCAGTCATGATTTTCAATGACAACGAAGGTAGTGAGCTTAGGATACAGGACGTCACGCTAGAGATAACAGATAAATACAAATATCTGGGCGTATGGATAAGCAATGGGACCGAGTACCTGAGGGAACACGAAATATACGTGACGACTAAAGGTAACAGGAATGCAGCAGTGATGAAAATAGGGCACTGTGGAATTACAATAGGTATGATGTTGTGAGAGGAATATGGAAAGGGGTCATGGTTCCTGGGCTGTTGTTCGGCAATGCGGTCTTGTGCATGAGATCAGAAGTTCAAGCAAGATTAGAAATTAAGCAACGTGGAATAGGTAGGCTTGCTTTAGGAGCTCACGGGAATACACCAAATCAGGGAGTACAAGGTGATATGGGATGGACATCATTTGAGGACAGGGAAGCTAGCAGCAAGATAAAATTTGAGAAGCGATTGAAAGAAATGAAGGAGGAGCGTTGGGCTAGGAAGGTTTTCAGCTACTTGTACATGAAGAATGTCGATACAAAATGGAGGAAGCGAACCAGGAAGTTGACTGGTAAATACTTAGAAAACAGCAGGTGGCCAAACCAAAAAGAACTATCGGTTAAGAAGAAAGTGAAGGAAACGGAGACTGACATGTGGAAAATGGGCATGATTAAGAAGTCCGCACTAGAGATCTATCGAACTTTTAAGCAGGAAATTGCCAAGGAAAGGATCTATGATAATACTCGGGGTAGTTCTCTACTGTTTCAGGCAAGGACGGGAGTACTGCGAACCAAGACATATCGGGCCAAATACGAAGGGGTAGACACAGTATGCAGTGCGTGTGGAGAGGAAGAAGAAACTGCCGAACACTTGATAATGTTCTGTAAAGGGCTTCACCCTATAGTTCAGGATGATGGCGCAGAGTTTTTCAAAGCACTGGGGTTTAGGGACCGGGAGGGCAAAATAGACTTTAAGCAAGTAGACTTAACAAGAAGGAGGTTATCTGATTGGTGGCTAAAGTCAAGGCACGAGTGAAAATTAAACTCTTCACTGCAAAGTACGAATCCTCAAACTCACTTTTTAAGGAAAAAATAAATAAATATAGTTTTGAGTTCATTAAGTATTACGGCTTGGTGGCGCTAGCCACCGCCCGATCTAAAGGGTACAGCCATATCCATCCATCCATCCATCCGACGCTCGCTCCACTTTCGGCGCGTGATTTAGTTGTGTAAGAGACCGCTAGGTGGCCGCGCCTACATTTAGCGCTCGCTTGGCGCGCTTTTTTTTCCTCTCTTTCGCCGGCCATCACTAAGTGCGCGTCGATACCACTACCGACTATGAACATCGCAGAAGCCAAGGTGGTGGCGCGGATGGCTCGCAATGCGTCTGCAGCGCGGTCTCGCCATCAGGACCCGTCTAGAATTTTCCACTACATCCTATAATTGAAGATCCTGTGTCTTTGTACTTTACGGATCACAAAGCCATTATACTAAAAAAAGAAACGTTCCTCCGAACTCATGTGATCCGTAAGTAGGTTCTTGTACAAAATGTATATACTGCATCAGTATGTAAATATCTGTAAATAGTAGATTGATAGTTATATATTAGATATTGTCTATATAAAGTGTCTATACAATCACACCCAAAAACTCTCGTGTGACGACTTTGTATTGCTACACGTAGGATGCCACAGTGCATATTGTCAATGTGCGTGTGCGCCCGACGAAGAGGATAAAGGTCGCTTGCTGCTCGAGCTCGGAGCCAGACTGGCCAGTGACGCAACCGCTCTTGCAAATATATTTTGTAAATATATTTGCAATATATTGAGTCGTTACTTACGTAACATACTTGGGGGAGGTGTGGGGTTCCCCCTATGGGGGAGTTCCCCGATGATTGAGCACATGTACACAGAACTCACGGTTGACCAAATTTCAGCTCTGGAGCAAGCTCCTTCATCATCATTCACTCCATAGATAAGCGGGTATTTTTATCTAAATCTCCTTATTTTTGAATAATTTTAAGACCACCAGTTATTTTCTACATCTCCAGTGTTTAAAAATTTTAGAGCAATTGCTAATTTGAGAGCACGTATAGGATTCTGCACGTGAATAATTATTGTGCATCGTCCTATTTCTTTCACATTTGAAAGTGCTCCGTTTGGCAGAGCCTCGAAAGGTCGCGTATATGTTATAGCAAATAAATGTAAAGAATCAAAAGAAAAATGACGTGAATACATGAGATAAGCCGAAAGTTAGGCAAGCTGCAAATGTATAACATTGCGAAGATACGAGACGCAAGCTTTATGAATTTATTGACGCACTGCGAACGCGGCAAACCCAGGGAACAAAACTACTGTACAAAAAGCTGTATCTACAAAACAAAAGAATATTTATTCCTTGTAGAAGCAATACGAAACATGGTGAATTCACGAACATGGCGAGCTGGATATTTATACGTGTATTGTAACAGAAAACAAGGAAGCAAGAAATCATATTTAGTAAAAAAAAAACGCTTCAGTTAGCAGAGAAAAATGAAGTAGGAACGCCACAGTCGATGTCCTTTCCAGCTCCTTCGTGGAAGTGCTTTGAGCTAGCACCAACGAAAACACGTGGAACACCTGTCGATACACATTTGTAAGCTTGCGAAGTGCGTGGAGATTTTTCCTCCATTTCATGGACTGTGCTGACTAGAGAGAAAGAATTGGTGTTCCGTAGCAAAAAACAGCTGCCTTCAGCCACGAGGCTACACCTCGTGAATCATGCTTCCTTTTTTTCTTCTTTTTTTCTTAACTCTCAGCTGTCCCAAAAAAACGTGTGCGTGAGAAAAATATGAAAATGGTTCTCTCTATTTCTTTCTAAACCCCTTTTTTGCCGTTGTCAGCGTGAACGAATAGGGAACTGCTCTGACGCTGGTGACTCCAAATTTGCTACAAATTCTGAAGAAATGCATGCCTTCAAATATAATAAATAAAATTTCTGGCGCAGAACTATTGAAGTGCGTGGAGCCAAAAATATAGAGAAGCACTGAATAATGATCCTTGCGCGTCAAGAAGCGAGCCTCAGCCGTTTTTTTTTTGTTCAAGTTAGGCGTTCCTTGCGGAAATGTATACAAAGCTCAAGGCATAGTTTTGTTGCTGCTCAGTCGGAAGAAACATCTTGACCAGCTCAGCTCAGTGCTGAAGTGGTGAAAACGACGTTCAAGAAAGGTGATGACATGAAAGAAAGAATGTGACAGGAGGTTCACCGAAAGATAGAACACTCATCTCATTGTAGTTTGCTGAACAATGCATTTATCAACAGCAGATGGCGTCATCACTGTGGATATTTTGATATGTGGGGTTTAACGTCCCAAAACCACCATATGATTATGAGAGACGCCGTAGTGGAGGGCTCCGGAAATTTCGACCACCTGGGGTTCTTTAACGTGCACCCAAATCTGAGCACACGGGCCTACAACATTTCCGCCTCCATCGGAAATGCAGCCGCCGCAGCCGGGATCCGAACCCGCTACATGCGGGTCAGCAGCCGAGTACCTTAGCCACTAGACCACCGTGGCGGGGCACTGTGGATATTTTAGTTATTTTTTGTGATCAAAGCCTGAATGCGTACCAAGCCTTCACAAAGATGAGTATCCAAACCAAAGCTTTTGGCCCGTATCTAAACGTTTCTTACTGACATGATTTGGCCGCAAATGATATATACACAGAGTAAAGAAACACTCAACGACAAGCACAAGCGGGAAAGCACAATGCCGCTTGTGCTTGTCGTTGAGTGTTTCTTTACTCTGTGTGTGTAATATTTGCGGCCAAATCATGTCGGTAAGCAAGTACCAACTAAGCCAACAATCAGTATTGTTACAAAATAAACGTTTTTTATTCAGCCAGCTCTGAGAATACCCATTTGGGAACCCCATTAAGTGAACTATCTTTATTTATTATTTTTGTATTTCCAGATTTTTCAAAGTAAATTGATGTTTGTGTGGAAAAGACACACCAATCGTACTGTGCCCATGCCTTTGGTGAGACGTGATTTAATCTCTGGCAGGCAAAGTTTCAACAAAGTGTTCCTTTAAACAGAGTGTTTACTTCGACAAGTAGCATTGATGAAAGCTAAAACAATATATAACGGACTTTGTCGAAACTGACACTTTCAGCCTTTCAAGCCGGCCTTCGCTATTTAATCACGTTCAAATCATGGTCTCGACCTTCGGTTTCTTCGCGATTGCTTGCAGCTAAATGAACTATTATTACGTTGCGTCGATGCTAGGAGTAGTTGAACGGCTTTTATATCGATCCTATTGAGGTTATCTCCTGCAGTGTTACAAAGTGGTGCGTGAGGACTCGGTGCATTATTCCACAATTCTCTGAGAGCACACCCTTTAAAAAAACGAACATAAACGATCACTTTTTTTTTTCGAAGCGTTGTTAACATCGCAGCCACATCGATTGTCGTTTCCCTAGTACACAGCACTATTGCACAACCGAAACGAAATAAGGCAGTTCTCCATATTCCTAGCACATGTCTCGAACGAACATTTCGTACATTACGTGCACTCTATTAAAGAGCGGAAATCGATTTATAACGACGTGAAGTTTGGTATCTTCTCGTCAATTCAGAGCGCTCCCTTCTGACACAAACGCTGGTTTCGACAGATCCCGCGTTGTTTTTTAAGAAAATGGCGTATGACGATCGATCAACTCATAGAACAAAGAAGAAAGACTGTACAAAAGAGTCGCTTTGCTTGTGAATAAACGACCTTTATATACACTTGATCATGCAAGTTGTTCAGATTATAGGACCATACTTATATAAAATTTATAGAGTATCATCTGGTAAAGCATTGTTACTATTCCGTTACTATTATTATTACAATTAATATTAATAATGGTATTCTTATTGTTGGTGAGTACTCAATCGGAAATATGAAAATATATATAAAGTGAGGACACAATGAAAGGAAGACGGAAGAAAAAAACGGCAAATAAGTAAAAAAATCTGAATTGAATCAGCCTGGTTTCGATCGTGAATCTTCAAATTGGTAGCATTGTCTTTTTTTACCCATTTCATGATTTATTATATATAAAATTTATCTCAGATCGCTTTTATTTATTTGTTTTTTCCCAATGCCTCCGAGTTGGTGTCAGCCATAATTAGAGAGAATAATCATCATCATGATCAAGTAACTAACGAAGACGTAGACAAATCAAGGTATATTATGAACAAAGAAGTCCTCAGTTGTGTAGGGAAAGTGCAAATGACTCTAAGCATCTCTCGTATTTTCGCTAAAGCTAATCTTAAATATTTTCAATAAACAAGTCATTGAGAATTACACCATCACCCGCTAAAGGGAATTATATTGGGATGCGAAGCAGTGAACACAAACGCTTACACTGGCGGTGGCTTCAACGCTGGTGTTCATCATGGCGCTGCGCAGAAGAGAAACCAGGAGAGGCGCAAAGCAGTGAGGGGGGGGGGGGCGGTGTTTCCTACTGGAACATGCCAGTCGGTGCTAATATGCATTGTGCGAGGACTGCTTGTTCTTTCGCTGTTTTAAGTCGCTTTATAAGTCGTAATAATGCGATTGCTTTATCGACTGCAAGCCTGCCTAAAGCAAGTTTTCCAAGAAGTCTTAAGCACTAGCGTGACTAAGTGGTAGAATATTGGGCTGGCACCCGGCGGCCCCTGGTTTGAGCCCCATTGTGTCATTGGTATTAGGTTTTTTTTTTCTAATTTCGCGTGATCTGGTTACGGAAACCAGTGGCGGCAGTGGCGGTAAACAACTGCAGTGCTGTGGGGGACCCGAGTTGTGATCCCATAACAGCTTTCGCTGTAAAAATAAATAACTTACAACAAACCCTTCGTTTGCGCGTGATATTGATGAAAGCAGTCTCTGCCACATGCACCCCAGTTATGTGGCGATGCACGCTTTACAAGCACACAACAGTTGAATGTAACGAATAAGGTCATTGTTCCTTTTTTGTATTCTTTGCTGCATTATTTTTTCATTTTTTCACTACTGTCATTTTTTATCCTTTTCTTGATAAGCGTCTCCAGCATGTTGTCTTTGGCCTCTTTCTGACTTCATGACATTCACTTTAGTTCCAGCCAAAAATGAACGGAGGCGACGATTGCCTCATCGTAAAATAAGCTGTTTAACTTTGCTGCGTAAGCAAAGCCAACAAACAAAATTAGGCAGATATAGACGAAGAAAAAGAAAGGAGAGAGTAATGGGTGATACAAGTGAAGCCATTCACAACGACCCAACTTGTGATCAAAACATCAAAACATGCGGCAGGTACTCTCGCTGTTGTTCCGTTTTCGAACCCCCCTGCGTGAGCCGGCCGGTCTGCACTGAACCAGCACTCTTAGATTAAACGCTACGGGGCGCCACACCCTGAAGTCTCGGCAAGTATCGTTGCTTGTGTGATCTTGTCGGTAAAGGTCACGTGTTGAACAGCCGTTGCTGGCTTCCGAACGACTCCGATTGCCATGGCTGGCTAAGTGACGTAATGCTTCCGTCTTTCCCTTTATTTTTCCTCCGTGCCAGCAACCCAGCAAAATGGCCAGGGCCGATTAGCTGATCCCACCGGTGTTTGTTAAACACTCTTTGATAGTTGTAGCAGGGCTTTTTTTTTTCAGCCTGCGTCGTGTAGTTTAAATATTTACTGCTACTGAGTGGGGAGCGCGGGCCCGGGAACCGAGTTCTTGTCGTGTGTCTCTGCCACACCGAGGTGCTACTGGTGACAGCTATCACGCTTCCACGCAATGACGAAGGGCGTGGGGTGCCAGGTAATCTCGCGTGAAGCCTACCAAAAGGTATTGACCCTCCGTGAACACAACGAACAGAAAGAAAGAGAAAATATAGAGGGAAAGGGAGAAAGATTGCGTTGTAAAATAGCGCCCGGGTCACGCAATTAGTCTACGAGCGCTTTTGTGGCGCCTCGCGGCACGTCGACTGCCCGTACGTCGGCGGCGTTTGCGGGCTTCCCACTGACCTAGATGATAACGCGTGGTGGTGCTGCGTTGTTCCGTATCACGAAATGAAAAACGGATTGCGTCTAGCGATAGGCTGACGGAACGATAAACAATCTTCAGTCGGACACACCCAGCGCTTGTTGAAGGGAACATTGGACATAGTTTGCGGTAGCCTAAAATGGTTATACAGCTCACGTCTTTATCTGAATGTCTTTATATTTTGTTTCTCACGTCACATAGAGGTTCCAAGAAATATAATGTTAGAGATGCAGAAAATATGCTGCTCTAGAGGATTTCATCAGGTATGGTGGCATTGTTTAAACGTGACTCAACATTTTTTCGCTTGTACATGGACGTAGCATTGTACAATATCAGGTTTATTTAAAAATCGACAGCTTGGAATGTCGTTAAAACTCGCTTCAAAGATGCATGATACCAACTACGCTTACTCACACAAATCAGTTATGCCTTCCCGTTCTTAGTTCGATGACTCGCAAACGAGCTGTCCTTCGTACACCCTCCCCCTTTCCCCCATCCCAACTATATATCTGCGTTAACAGTGTTCAGGGGTAATATCCCATTGCATGACACTGCCAACTGTCGAGTCAGTACCTTGTAATTTTATGACTCAAGCAGAATAGTCCAGTTTAAGCTGATTCAAGTTTATATAAAGTGGTAGCATTAATTTTTTATTTGTTTTATAGTTAATTTTATTTTCTGCTACTAAACATGGCAAACACATGTAGTCATCACCTCTGCTGAAAAAGTGTTTGTTTCAAGCTAACTTTTTTGTATAAAAAGAACACTATTGAAGTAAGGTTAGCCAAATCGTTCAACAAGAAAGAAAGAAGAAAAAGAAAGAGAAAAAAAGAAAAGAAAGAACCCCTCACAAATGCACACGCCGTTTTTTATGTCACAAAATTTATTTCGGTAAGCAGCATCATCCTATTGAAGGATAACGAGACATACAACAGAATAATAGATTTTTTACTGATGTACTGATTGCTATCTTCGCTGTTGTATCATCAAGACCCTATATCATTCTTTTTGTTTTCATCCTTCCTGTAGAAGCATACTACACATTTCCATGAAGCAGTTATAACAATGACACCAAAACCAGGAAGTATTTTGAAAAATCAGGGCAGTCATTGGCCTTCGGGGAGGACAAAATGTAACATATGAACGCATAAGTATTAAAAATCATTTCACTACATTAAGGATACATGCCAGCAAAGGGGTGACTATGGAAGGCCAGGCATAGCGCATATTGCAATCTGAGGGGCTAGTCTCGCGCGCTGCATACTACTGAGAAGATGTGTTTACAAAAGTAGTTGCAGCGCTGATCAGTCCAGCTTGGAGCCCCAGAAAAAAAAAAACCTCTTAGTTTTGTTTGTCGAAAGCACATGCGTTTGGTTCAGAAGGTTCAAAATAGGCACGTAGCTACATTAATGTACGGAATTTATACGTTATCATCGAGCGAGCAAAAATACATGCACTAAAAGTTTTCGTTGGTTCACTTGCTCCTGGTACTTATCTTCTCATCAACGGTGGTCTCAAAGTGAAAAAAAAAAACTGTAGTACATAAGAAACTTTTTTATGCGAAGCATTTCTTTGCGTACTGCAAGCACGTTTGGCGTCTAGCTAGACATCTATATATCTATGCACCTATGTCTGGGTGCTCTCGTGATCATCTCCTTAGCTTGGGGTCACCTAAAATTAGTATGGTAGGGTAGGACAATTTGATGAATGCAACTCGCTGGTCATGACATGCACAATGTCACATTCCCATGGCGTACGTCGTCGAACACATTCCGCCAAACAGTGACACATACCCGCAAGTGGGTATGTAACACTTTCTTTGAGACATTTTACTTTCGAGACAGATTTGACAATTGTCACCTGCTGTTCAACTGAAATAAAGTTATGCTGTAAGTTAGCACATGCTGTTAGCATGTGCTAACAGCATAGCAGCTGAAATAAAGTTAGCGCGTGACACTCAACAGACACTCCTGGTGAGTGAAATGTGGCAAAAAATTGTGCTATGGTTTTAGATAACTACACAGTGAAGTGAGAAAACTGATATGTGGTTCCACTACAATACAATGTGACAAGCACTGACAAACCATGCGATTGAGCCATCTTGCTGGTGCCTCGACCCTTACCAATCAATTTTCCACTTTTATCGAAACTTAGGAGATATTTTCAAACAATAAAAAGAAGGCTTTCTCGTAGCAATCTCAGCAGTGCATTCCTTCTGTTCAATTTATTCGCAGAAAAGAATGATGTCATCTTATTTTTTTTTTCACTCTTTGCCGAATGAAAAAGTGTTGAGAGTTCGCCTGCTGCGTTAAAGATTGAGCTCAATGCCTGTCCCGAAGTCCTAGCAAATACAACTTTCTTTTTCATGGCTGTCATGGATTCGTTTGTTTTTCTTGTTTTTATTGTCCTTCTTTCGCAAGCAGTGTGAACTTCTCTCAACTTCATTAAGATGCGAATCACCGACCCTTCATCTCCAACCTTCGGTGCGAAGGTTTGAAAGCGAAGTCTTGTCCATACAACGCAGTCACATCTCGATGAAAGAATATTTGCTCGAAGCAAGTGGTCAATTCGTCATTTTTCGCTCTTTGGGACAGCTCTCGTTAAACCAGGGTAGGCGGGCAGTTTTATTGAAGCATAGCTCTTTGCCGCTTGTTCCTGCGTTGCGCTACGTCGCCTTCGCCGTTGGGGTTGTACCGAATCAATAAAAAAAAATGGCAGCATATCCACGGAGTGAATGATGGAGAGTGGGGTGAAGCATCCGTCCGTTCATTCGTTCTTGCTTCAGGTCCGTCTATGCGTCCGTCTGTGTGACCGTCCGTGCGTTCATTCGCCCGTCCGTGCATGCGTCTGTTCGTGCGTCCACACGTCCATCTGTGCGTCCATCCCTGCGTTCGTCCATGCGTCCATCCATCTGTGCAGCCATCCGTGAGTCCTTCCATGCATCTGTCTGTGTGTCCGTTCGTCCATCTATTCAACACTCCAAGTACAACCATCTCGCATCTTTTCATCATATATTCCGCATATGCACCGCCATCCAGCGGACATTCCAAAGACTAAAGGAGAGGTACTCTTTCATACGGCTTGCACTTCGTGTCTACTTCCCACCATTAACCTCTTTGAGTTCATGGTATATACTAGTTCACTGTATTCATGGCACTGCGGCCCAACGCTCGCTAAACATTTTAAAACCAAGGAGGTTAAGCCCAGTGAGTATAATGTAGCAACCCTTTCTTGTCAGATAGTGCTCAATGTACACGCCAATAGCTGGTAAGGGGGAATGAGAGACAGGAGAATTCGGCTTTTATATAACGCGCACGCTGCGAATTTTCTTATTGTTCAACAGCGCACAGAAGAAATCTCTCACCGGCACCACCTTTGAAGTCAAAATGCAAGACCAGTTACACACAACGACTACTACTACGAGTACGAGGGATGAACGGGTGCTGCTATAAAGAGCTTCGCCCCTAAAAATTACCAAAAAATCTCAATCATTCAATGGGATTCGTACCTGTGCCCACGGTGTAGCAGTCGAGCATTCTACCACAAAACTCCACTGGTTCTTGATACTCTTTTGCAAAAGGGCCCCATACGAGTTTCATGCCGGGCAAGGAATCGCGTTTACCTATGTAAAATTTCGTTAAAAAAATTCTAAAAAATCAGTCATTACATAATGTGAAATGCGCCGCGAGTCTGCTTTATTGCTTCTGACTTGCTGCTAAGTGCTCAGCTGTAATTATTCATCGACATCAAACACGTGCAGCGTCCACAAAGTGCAGATATAACCTCAGAGATGTGTAGCAGATGTTCATGTCAAAACGAATAATGGCGTAGGGGATACTATCCTAGGTCACAAAAAATTACGTAGACGATACCTTGCGGAAAGCCAATACTTCAAACACTGCTGACCTTGGCTCAACACAAAGCTTTGCTTAGAAACCACAATCAGGAGCATCATGATCGTTCGTGAACTTTTTGTGTTGTTTTGTTTAAGAGTAGGACACGTATATTCACACTTTCCTAGGAAAAGAGAATTCTACCTAAGATTACATTTATTATCGTCGTGGTCTAGGTCACAAAGTAAGCCTGTTGGTCCATTTCAGAAGTGTGTCTTATATTAGTCATTTCAGATCTTATCTTTTTCTGAAATTTGTTTGGCTATTCCACCACGTCTACGCGCTTCAGACTACTGTTATATAGGATAACCTCAATCTAGCATGATGTTTTTTGAAAGCTCTCTAGTACAACAAGAGCATAAAGATTGTGTTGACCATGTTATCGTAACTACCAGTCGGGCTAACTTTCTGTAGGAATGGCGATGTTACAGAAAGTAGGAAGAATCATGCTATTATTTTCATTAGTCAAACTAGCCTTGTACCGCGATTTGAAAATAAGCTTTCTGCTTCTTCAAGCCAAACATTGAAAAAATACACCACAATAATTTTTTCTGAAGTTATTTTCAGTAACTCGGTAAACCATTTTAATCAATCAGCCCTTTCCTGGTTTCCCTCTCCCAACCTCTTTCTTACTCTCGCTGCCTCAGTCACATCTTCTTTGCTTCCCTCATTCTGCCTCTATTCTTGCCAATTTTCTTATCTGGATCATCTATCTATCTATCTATCTATCTATCTATCTATCTATCTATCTATCTATCTATCTATCTATCTATCTATCTATCTATCTCCAAACTCCATTATTTTGTACAGGGCCCACTCATGGGGGCCTCGTTCAAAGGAGCGCTCGCGTGAAGACCGACGCCTTTCATGTTTGCCCATTGTCTCTGCGATAGATCGAGGACAGTTTGCAAAGAGAGGAGATGAGTGGGGGACGCGTTAATGGGTCTGCAGTCTTGGCATCGCGTGATGACGGTACTTGGATCGATGCGCCCATACAAAAAGATATTCTCGCGTCCTCCACGCCAACCCACACTTTCGCATTTATTATTATTCTTTTTTTTACACTTTACGAGAATGTCTCCGCTTTCACGCGACGCCATTCTAGTTCACGCTTCGAGGCCATTCTTGAACGACTCCGCCATTGAGGCCTCCACGCTCACAATGCGCCAGCCACCACCGTGTCGTAATAGCGCACTGGAGAGAAACCTGATGCTCTAGTGTTTATGGAAGCTGCAATGCATCGCAATTCGGCCGGCGCGGAAACGATTGGTAGTACGTGAATACCTCAGCTTCTTTCCTTCTGCTAAGCATGGCCGGCAGTGGTTTCGTAAAGAGGTGCAGTACAGCAAAAACTCAGCAGTCCCATTTGACGACCTCTACCCATTCAAAGCAGCCCACGAGGATCACAAAAAGCCCTTATTTGTGATGAAACAAATAGATAAAAACGCAACAACTAACGAATTCACAATTGCTACGAAGCCGCATGCGGGAAGACTCGACTAACCCATGTATGACCTATCATTCTCATAATTTTGCTGTGGGCAGCCCAACCCGGACTGAGGACTAAAAGAAACGTACACAAACAAGCACTTGCTTGTTTACGTTCCTTTAAGTCTTCAGTCCGGGTCGCGGTGCCAACAGAAAATTATGTTTAACTACCAACTCGCCAGCACGCCATTCTGATTCTATTCGTCATGGGGTGCCTTAACAATTTTAGCGCCAGCATTTGGTCAAGCAAATGTCAATGTCAATGAAAAAGGGTGCCAGCAACCACCCTATTGTTTCTCGAGTGTAACAAGCATATAGAAAAAAAAAGAAAGGAGAGACCATGACGTCATGCCGCCATACCTTGCAAGCCAAACCGTTTTGAAGCCAGCAGTGTCGGCCCAACACGGGACCTTTGGAATCAAGATAACGCAAGCAACGAGACTTGCCGAGACTACAGAGTGTGGCGCCCGGTAGCTTTAATTCGAAACGCGCTTGTTCGGCACCTACCGGCCGGTTCACGCAGGAGGTTCGAATACGGAGCTCCACCAAGAGTACTACAACCTACTGCACGCTCTGGCATTTAGGTCACGTGATGGGCCGGCATGGTGGGGTTCACTTGGTTACACTCGTGTGGCGTAATGCTGCTCCCTTTCATTTTTTTGTTCGCACATGATGACAAGCATATCATCCATAGACAACGATTTACACGCTATGTTTATTTGCTGGATTGATGGCGAACGTTTTTGTTAGTGAAAATAATTGGCCCATAGCCATCGGGTATAAGTCTCACAGCAACGAAAGTGATTCAATCTTTCTTGCTTTTGTTTTTGCTCTTGTATAGGCTCTAATATTTCGGAATATTAATCATAGAACTCACTCGAAAGCGTACACCATGCTTATATGTATGCTGTGCTAAAGGGAGAACTCTTGCATTCGCCAAATGTAGTATTGCAAACATTTATTCATCTACTTACTTGCCCCGCCGCGGTGGTCTAGTGGCTAAGGTACTCGGCTGCTGACCCGCAGGTCGCGGGTTCAAATCCCGGCTGCGGCGGCTGCATTTCCGATGGAGGCGGAAATGTCGTAGGCCCGTGTGCTCAGATTTGGGTGCACGTTAAAGAACCCCAGGTGGTCAAAATTTCCGAAGCCCTCCACTACGGCGTCTCATAATCATATGGTGGTTTTTGGGACGTTAAACCCCACAAATCAATCAATCATCTACTTACTTATTTTTATTTTAATCCTACAACCGAGTTCAAATGTGTAGTTATTGTCGAAAAATTGTGACATCCTTTGCTGATTTTTTTTCTTTTATCAACAGCAAAAATTCACCCAATCGGTTAGAAAGGAGTGTGAACAAACTGGCGAGGCCTGGCTGAGCAGAAATAACAATACCACAACTAGGAAGATTGTATTCTCGTGTCTGGTATTTGATAACTGCTCACGTGAATGGAGAAACTTATAAACGAAAAATGCAAATGCAGGGTTCGCAACCACAACGGGTTCTGGTTAGATGGCGAGGTTATAACGGTTAGGAATGTGAAAGCGAGAAACGCGATCAATGCACGCATGGGCGCGGATGGCACCACGCCCAATCAAAGGTCACTTACGCAATTCCGTACTTTTCAGAAAGCGCAAGTTCGCTTCACACAAGATGCGGCACTCTCTCTACCTGCACATTTTCTCTAACAGCAACCTATTGTTGATCGACGTTTTTATTTTTATCTTTTTTATTTTTTATCAATTTCCTTGTTCGCTGTTGCACACTGAAAAATGGCGCGGGCTGTTGAATATTTATCATGCCTGAATTTTTCGCCACAAGCCGCATTATCATCATACAAATTTAGAGCAACACTGCAGCCCAAAAAAATAGGCAAGTTTTGAAAGAATCACCACATCTGCAATGTGTTATGTTTAGTTATTTATTTAGAGATTGACTACATCACCATATAGGCATTCTGTGTGGGAGAGAACAAACATAATCAGTACAAAAGAACGTGTAGCAAGACTATATAAACACATATACAAAAAGTATCGTACATTATAAGATGAGTATGGATCAATAAATACATCTTCACTGCACGTAGTACATACATAATGCAAAAAACACTTTCATAGTACAAAAAGAAAGCATTATTTGTTATATTTAGCACGTCATCAGTTAAGCTGTTTCTTTTTTTATTGTTTTCTTGAGAGAATTAGTAAAAAAATTGTTAGATCTGCGTTTGAAAGTAGAGATATTTTTGCTACTATCTCAGCGACTAGATGTGTAGGGTGGTTGAACAAGGTACAGCTGTGGCGATTGATTTCAGTGTTAGAATAAGTCTGGTGCAACAGTTCAAGCCGTAGTTCTTGTCTACGTCCGCGGTGAAGATCACATTCCAAAGTGGCCTTCATTCGTGAAACGCTGAAGTAGGGGCTATAATAATTTAAAACAAACCTTGCCCCTTGGTTCTGTTCTGAAGCGTTTCCATTCTTTTCATAAATATTCTTGGTCCGGATACCATATTACGCATGCATAATCAAGTAAAGTCCTGACCTGCAAAAACTATAAAGTTTGCTTGATTTCGCACGTGACCTGCTTGAAATTCCTGAGAATGAAGTAAAACATGCTACTAGATTTTGCTATGACCGTGTCAGTGTGATTGTTCCCTGTAAACGATTCTGTAAAATGAACACGGAGATACTTATAATCGCAGTGTATGTTGATAAATACGCCACACGCGTTATATTGATGATGTTATTTAGATATTTTCTTTGAGAAGCTGCACTGCAAAATTTTGTCATTTAAGTTTCTGTTCCGTTTCTTACACCGGTGAGTTATTTGATTTAGGTCGGTATTCGAAGTGTGGGCATCAGTTTCAGTCGCGATTTCTTTGTATATGACCAAGTCGTCAGCAAATAATTTTATAGCTGATCCAAAGGTTTCATTTGTTATTTCGCTTCATTCCCGTAAGGTAGAAGGTACATTTTACGCATTCTGAGAGCTTCGTGTAGTCCTTACGCAGAGCATTCAAATAAGCAATGTTCAAATGCATTTCAAGTACTGTAATAAATCACACTCAATATTAAATTATTCTTGTGTTAACCATCGAAAACTGTTTCACAAAGGATGTCACTGGAACAACATTTTCACAGTTTTTTGAAGCGTCGGTTCCGGTGAAGTTTTTTGTTCAACGATTTTTTGACACTTCAAAGCTGGAGCGTCACTTGTATTTCTTTCTTTTTCGGACCTGTTAAAATGGCATACCCAGTATTCAACTCAAGTCTTCAGCCAATACATCGGCGATCATCATTTTTCAGACACCTTACACGTCCCTGCGCGGTAGGTTGAACAGTACCTTTGTGAGCCTGTGTATCCAAGTCCACTCAAATCACTCCTACAGTGTTTTCTGGGGAGCCAACACAAGGCGAAACAAAAAATAAAGGTCTGCTCCTCTTTCACCTCCGAGCTTTCGAAGATTTTTTTGTGCTACTGCGCGAAAAATATACACAGTGACAGTAAAATGGCAACGATACATGTGACTGTCCTTCACACGTTCTTTTAGAGAGCATTATAGAAAACCAACATGTCTCAGCGTCCATTCCTTGTTGAGGCAGTTGTCGTAG
Organism: Rhipicephalus microplus; assembly: GCF_013339725.1. Taxonomy (NCBI): domain Eukaryota; kingdom Metazoa; phylum Arthropoda; class Arachnida; order Ixodida; family Ixodidae; genus Rhipicephalus; species Rhipicephalus microplus. The sequence goes on from NC_051167.1 coordinate 116,329,788, forward strand.
AATATAGAAGTGCACTGGCGATGCTGGAGACATTTGTTGCCCGCGTTTGCGATATCAAAATATAGAGAATATATTTTAAAATGCGGCAAGTTCACGAAATTTTGCACCAATCTTGGCACGGAGATGCTGGTTGAGCCTCGGCTAATCGTGCTGCAGCACGGGAACCACAATGCCGACAGCGTTTGGACTGAGCGTGCTTAGCCGAAGAACTGGGGCTAGCCAATAGACGGTGACGAGTGAATCAGAAAAGCAAGCAAAGCTTGCCACTTTGATTTTTTTTGAAATGGCGCACCTTCAGCCACGGTATTAAAAAAATGGGGCAGTAGCTCTAGTGATGGCTCGGTGGCGGCTGCTGCTTGGTGGGGCGATGGCTTGGCTGCTTTCAGCACAGATGGTGCTCCACTGCGGCGGTCGCTATGGAAAGGACGCGGCTAGCGTTTTCGTTAACGGAACTTTTAGTGCCAGCTTTAAATTTTTTGCTATTAAAACGAGCATGACTGTCTGTAATTGTCATATTTGGAGTTTTGTGAGCCGTAACCATATATTATGACTATGAGAGACACCGCAGTGTGGGGCTTCAAAATTTCGAGCGTATGCTGTTTTTTAACGAGCACCTACGTCCAAGTACACGCACATCTAGCATTTTTCCACCCCACAAATGTGACCGTTAAGGTCAAGATTAACAAAACTTTTTTGTTGTTGTTTTTACTGTCCCTACAACCCAGCCCACGGCAGCCTGCGTGTTCCTGGCTCCATCTAGTCTTGCAGGCGCACAAAGTAAAGAAACCTCACACGGGAGCACTAACGATTCGCTTAAATTGTGTCTTCAAAAGCAATGAAAACATGGATGAGAACACCTCTCTTCTTCGTCACATTTAACCGCCTAATTGGTTTGACCTTTCACGAGAGCGATAACAAATGCAGGTACATGAAGCTCCTCAAATATTAAGTCTATCGGTTGAACTACCCATAGACGAAGTTGATCATTGAGGCGTGAAATTGGATTTTTCTCGCTGTAGCAGTGTCTCAAAAAACAAAAACAAGCGAGAATCTGGACAGCCTAATTGGATACCATTCTTTTATTCTTTGTGTATTGCAACATTATTTTGCCTCGTTAAAAGTAGGTGCTGCAGCAATTACTCATGGTTTGAATTCAACCTTACTTTTGTTTACAGAATATTACATAAAATAAATGTAGACAGCCTAAAGGTCAAGTTACCAAGGGGGATCAGTGATCATTTTCAGCATTCTGACTCGATGCGATTTCGTCCCATGGATCAAACTAATACTCCTTAAACTTCGTAAGAAAAACCTTCAGTTCACAATGACATGCACAAGTAACAGCGAGTTGCAAATGTGCATTCGTGCGTGGTTGTATTGAGCATGTGTCCCAGCCGTAAATCTTGCCTCTGGCACTGAAGTTTTCAGCATTAGTATTTCGCAACGAGTGCTCTCTTAGAATCTTTCTTCGCTCTAAACACACAACTGTCTAATCCTGCATTCTTCCGTGCTTCTAAGGGTGGCACAAGTGCAACAGGCACTTCTTGAACTATGTAAGCTGATCTACGCAAATATATGCTCATAAGACCGTACCAGGTTGCCGTGACTGAAGGCTCGACTTTTGACAAAACGGAGGTGCAGCAATTTAGCTCGAGAGAGTGTGCAGTCACAAGACGTTACCCAAACTGCAACGCCAGCCAGCATTGCAGACATTTGTGTGGGCTGTCGCAGAGTATCTTTGGAAGCCCGTAAGAAGATTTTCTTAGAAAAAAATTTCTTAGCTGCGAACATTTTTATGCGTAAGTGCTCGTCTATATCATTCGGTCAGCTACCAGATGGCATTGTTACGGGTGATTCAGCCACCGGGCTGTATCTAGTCCCTTTTGCTATGTACGTGTTTAGCGGTCGCTACACGCACGTTCCTGGTTTGTAAAAATATACAAACAAACGTTAAAAAAATAATTGATCTTCTTAACAAAAATAAAGTTTTTTCATTCCATTCCATCTTCTTAACAATTTATCAGTGAAGGTGAAATGTGCTTCAGCAGTGCTCATGACTCCGTTACACCCTATAGTTCATAATTGCCTTTCTCAACTATTTATATTATACTATTTAGAAATTATATTGTGTGCCACCCGTGTGTCTTGTTCTTGATTTTCAGTCTACCAGTGTGGAGTAGTGGGTCTTGTCCAGTTTGCATGGCGTATGTTAGTTCAACCTATTCAACACAGCTTTCTTGCAAATTATAGAAGTATTAAGCATAGCTTCCTAGAGGAACAATCGAAGAAGAGCTAATACTTTACAGCGAAGTAGCAGGTACATACGTGGAAGGGTTCTTGTTGGATAGTGCTAGCAGGATCTTTTTATGTTCTCGTAAGACAGAAGTGGGTACACTGCGGAGAGAATTCAATGTAGTAACCATTTTTACCATCACGGAAAGCCCTTTTAGCATTGCCACGCACGTTCCTTGTTTTCAGTCTTTTTTTTTCATTCCGTTTTTGCCCACAAAGCCTGTCAGGAGTGTGCTAAATCTCGCGCCCTCGAACTGCGCATGACAGGAAGTAATCTCAACTAACCGCCGCGAACAAAAGGACCTTGGATTGCGCCTGGCGCCAACACGCTTTAAAAGCACCTCGTTGTTTCCCAGACTGACCTAACGTTAACCTGGGCTGGAATGTTTCGATCGTCCCCGCAAGCAGTGACCATTAATCTTGCGGTAATCCGGTAGAAAGAGGCGCAGCGGTGCCGTATGAGTGAGTGAGTGAGTGAGTAACAACTTTATTAATCGAAGGGGTGAGGGGTAAGGGAGGCTAAGCCACGAAGGCTGCCAGGCTGTGCTTCTCGATGACTTCTTCCGCTCGTTTCAGGACCCGTGTCTGGATGTCTATGTCGTTGCTGGAGAGAAGGGCCTCCCATTGTCCCTCGGTGGGGGGTGAGCAAAGGAGGTCGGCGGGCGGGGGATCCTCCGGGCAGCCCCAGAGGATGTGGTTCAACGAGGCAACGTTGCCGCACAGGCAGCAGCGTGGATCGATGGCACCTGGGTGCATGTATGAAAACACGAGGGGGCACGGGAAGGTGCGGGTCTGTAGGCGACGCCAGGACGAATCCTCGAGCGCGTTGGTGAGCTGTCTCGTTGCCGGGGTGACCCGAGTGGGCGGGGACCCAGATCAGTTCTATGCGGCACTGCTCATCTTGCTGCAGTAGGGGCCGAAGTAGCCGTAAGGTGGTAGGCGAGACGAGACCTCGCGCGAAATTCGAGATGGCTTGTTTCGAGTCGCTGATTATGACGCTTGCGTCAGCCGAGGTCGCGGCCAAAGCAATGGCCACTTCCTCCGCCTCGACGACGTAAGGCGTTCTGACGGTGCCAGCCGTGATGGTCGGCCCCAAAGGAGCTGAGGAGGGCGACACGGAAACGACTACGAAGGCGTCCCTGCGTGCATTGTATCGGGCCGCATCTACGTAGGCGACGGCCGGGTGGTCGGCGTACTTTGCTTGAAGCATGGCGGCACGGGCTTGGCGGCGAGCGTCGTGGTGGCCCGCCAGCATATTCTTAGGTAGCGGCTTGATGTAGAACGCCGCGCGAATAGCATGGGGTAATGAGACCAGATCCGGAGGGTGGGAGGAGGTGTCGTGGCCGATGGAGGAAAGGATGTGGCGACCGGTCGGCGAACGGTAAAGGCGTTGCACTTGAGCGGAGCGGTGAGCCTCAATCAACTCGTCGAGCGTGTTGTGTACACCCAAACGGAGAAGACGATCGGTGGACGTGTTGGGGGGAAGGCCGAGGGCAGTCTTGTATGCCCGGCGGATGAGGACGTCAATTTTATCGCGTTCCGATTTTAGGAGACGTGTATAAGGAAGGCCGTACGTGAGGCGGGAAACGACGAAAGCGTCGACAAGGCGAAGTAGATCGTGTTCTCGCATGCCTTCACGCCGCGCACGGACACGGGCGAGCATACGTGCAGGTCTGCTGCACCGAGAGCGAGAGCTTGGCTATGGTGTGTGTATTATGGCGGTTGGACTGTAGGATCAGCCCGAGCACGCGGAGATGCGAAACGACGGGAACAGGAGTAGAGTTGGCATGAACCGTGATGGTGGGGTGGGGAGTTTTGTAGCGACGCCGGTCGGGAGGCCGCATGAGAAGAAGGGCCGATTTGGCCGCTGAGCAAGTAAGACCGGCCGCGTGCACGTGGGACGTGACGACGTCGGTTGCGCGTTGCAACGTCTGCTCGATATGGCCGTCAGAGCCCGACGTGACCCAGAGAGCAATATCGTCCGCGTACAGGGTGTGTTTAAGACCGGGGATACGGTCCAGCTTGCCAGGAAGCGAGCGGAGGACAAGATTGAATAGAAAAGGCGACAAGACGGCGCCCTGAGGGGTGCCACGAGGGCCAAGCTCGTACGTGGGAGACGGGAGGTCCCCTATGATGATTTCGGCCGTGCGGGCGGTGAGGAACGCGCGAATGTAGTTGTAGGTGCGGGTGCCGGGATTGAGGGCTGCGAGTTCGGCAAGGATAGCCGAATGGGAGACGTGGTCGAACGCCTTGTGAAGGTCCAGGCTAAGGAGAGCCTTTGTGTCTGAAAATGTGGGTGGGTCGAGGAGATCATGGTGGAGTTGTAAGAGGACATCTTGCGTGGATAGGTGGGGGCGGAAACCAAGCATGGTGTGGGGAAGGAGATGGTGTGCGTCCGTGTACGTTTGCAAGCGAGCGAGAACGACATGTTCTAGAAGCTTGCCGACGCACGAGGTGAGTGAAATGGGCCTGAGATTCTCGATTGTGAGTTTCTTGCCCGGCTTGGGGATGAAAGCCACGCGAGCGTGTTTCCATGATTGGGGGAGGTTGCCGGAGCGCCAGCACTCGTTGAGGAACGAAGTGAGGGTAGCAGCCGAAGGGGCGTCGAGGTTTCGGAGGAGCTTGTTGGGGATGCGATCTGGGCCGGGGGCGGAAGTGGTGCGGAGCTTCTGTAATGCCGCGTAGACCTCCGCTTCCGTGATATCGGCGTCCAGTACTGGGTTGGGGGCCCCAGAGTAGGACGCGAGAGGGGGAGGAGGTGTGCCAGGAGGCAGAAGCTGAAGGTATTTGGCGGACAGGTCTGCCATCAGCGACGGAGTGTCGCCGGGGTAAGCCCGGACCACTCGTTGTAACTGCTGCCGAGCGACCAACTTGGCAGAAGCAGGGTCGAGGAGGTGGCGGAGGAGATGCCAGGACTGTTTGCAGCCCAACTGACCAGAGAGACCCGAGCAGAGCTGCTCCCACTGTTGGCGGGCGAGCGCGGTGGTGTGTTGCTCGATCGTACGATCGAGGTGCGCAATGCGGCGGCGTAAGCGACGGTTGTGACGTTGCTTCTGCCAACGGTTGCAAAGGCCGGTGCGGGCGGCCCACAGGTGGGCAAGACGGGCGTCAGTTGCCGGATAGTCCTTCGTGGTGGGGATCGAGGCGGTGACTGCGTCGAGGTCCTCTAGCAGCTGGTCGGTCCACGTCGAGAGGTCCTCGATGTTGGAAGTGGCGGAGTGCAACCGGCGTTCTCGGAAAGCGTCCCAGTCTGTATAGCGGGCCGTGTGTGGGCGCGGCTTGCTGGGGGAGGTGAGAACTTGAATGGTGAGGACATAGTGGTCACTGCCGAGGGACTGATGCGTGTTATACCAGCGCGCGTCGGGCACGCTGCGGCAGAAGCTGAGGTCCGGGGTGGTATCGCGGCACACACTGTTGCCGATGCGCGTTGGTTGCGTGGGGTCGGTGAGCAGGGAAAGGTTGAGATCGTGAGCGAGCTGCCACAGCCTCCTTCCGGGGCCATCTGCCTTCGAGTAACCCCAGTCCGGATGCTTGACGTTGAAGTCGCCGAGAATAAGAAGGGGTGATTTGGCTGCTTTCGCTGCAGCGGCACGGAGCAAGGCTAGGAGAGACGCGTCTTCAGTGGAGCGAGGGGGGTTGTACACGTTGAGAATAAACAGAGAGGGCTGTTCACGTTGCTGAGGTAGTGTCTCGAGAAAGACGTGATGGACTGCAGGGAAGGGTAGATCGTGTCGATTGACAGCGAGCGTCCGCCGGGTGAGGACGGCCGTCACGGGATGGGGCAGAGGATGGTGAGTTACTTGGTTGTAGGCGACGTAACCCGAGAGGGAGACGTCGGCGTGAGTTTCCTGTAGTACGATGATATCAGGCGCGTCCGAGGGGTCTAGTTGTTGTAGGTGGAGAAGGAGGTGGTTACGCTTGGGACGAAAACCACGGCAGTTCCACTGCCAAATAATGACGATGGATCGGTCAGCCATTTTTAACAGCGGAAGATATTGCCTCGGCCGGTGTTGGCGAGGTTCGGGCGGCGCCGGAGGAGGTGGTGGTGCGGGCATGGAGGGGTAGCTTTGCTCGGATGCTTCCAAGCATGGCAGTTTGTAGGCTATCAACTGTTGACTGTAGAGATTGGAAGGACGTGGCGGGGGGGTAGGCGGCGAAGTCTGTGCGCAGGGAATTTAGAGCTTCGTGCTGTGCAGTGAGAAGCTGGTGGACGGAGTTGAAGCGGCTATCCAACCGCTCTTCAAGATCCACCAAGGCCGTCTTGATGGATACCTGGACCTCTTCAGAAAAGTGAAGAGATTCAAGGGAAGTGTTGGGTCGACGGCGCTTGCCAGTGCATCCTTCGGGAGTCTGAACGTCCATGTCGGAGGAGGAGCAAATGGTAGAGGGCAGAGAGGATTTCACTGTGATGGCTGATTCCAGCTTCTCTTCAAGAGCTTGCAGTTTCGCTTGGAGGGAATCAATTTGGGTCTTCTGAGCTGCAATTTGAGCGCTTTGTGCAGTGACCTGCTGTCGGAGGGAGGCGTTTTCTTGCTGCAGTGCAACAACCTGCGGCTCCGAGGGCAAGCCGGGGGCGCCGCGGGGCCATGTCGAATTCATGGGCTGTGATGTGGGTTTAGGCACCGCTGGTACGGGGGGCGGAGAGGCAGTAACCGACTTGGGCGGTGGAGCTGGTGAGGGACCACTTGCTGCTTGCTGGGAAGAGCGCACTACCGCTGCGGGCGGAACAGGCTGTTGTGGCGGGGGGTGTGTGTCAGGTACCGGGGCCTTCTGGCGTTGAGGGCGCTGCACGTAGCGGTGTTTACAGTTGGAACTGTACGTGGAGTGATTCCCATTGCAGACGATGCAGCGGGGGTTGCAAGTGGGTGGCGATCCTTCGGGCGGTGTGGGGTGAGCAGCGCCGCACCGATGGCACCGCTCCTGCCGCGGCTTGGGGCACACGTCGGTCCGGTGGCCGGTCGAGCGGCAATTGTAGCAGGCTTCCACCTTGTTGCGGAACGGAAGGAGGCGAAGCTGGACACCGTGGTAGAAGATCCACCGCGGTAGTTTCGGCTCCATGAGGGTGACCAAGATGTGAGGGGCCTTGCCCATGCGGCGGCCGCCCACAACAGAGAGGGTAGGATTGCTTGCCTGAAGGTCTTCAAGGATGGCTTGGTCCGTGAAGTCGTCGAAGGCGTGGTACAGTATGCCCCTGAGGGCATCGTCTGGCGGTGGGGCGTAAAGGTGGACGGTGAAAGTGTTGCCGGAAACCGTGAGGGAGGTGATGCGGAGGTATGCTTGTGCACGAGCCGAGTCCGCGACGCTGAGCGTAAAAGTGTTGTTGACGGGGTGGATCCGCACCGTGTCGCGAGATGCGGGCGGGAGGTCTTGCAGGAACGCTGCTTGCAGCAAGGCGGTGTACAAGTGCCAAGGCTGTAGCTTGGTGAGTTCTACGGGGCTTTTTGGGCGGCCGACGATGTGAATCGTGTCCGCCGGGAGACGAGGGAGCGGAGCGCGGCGGCGGTGCTGCGGAGGCGATGTATTTACCCGCTTCGACGAGGGCAGAGAAGCCGGCGTGGTGGTGGGCTTAGCTGCGGCGGTGGCAAGGCGCAAGGCTGCGCGGCGTTGCTCTTGGGCGCGGAGGCCTGGCGACTGCCAGGATTCGTCCGAGAGTTCCTCGGGGGACACGTCCTGTCCTTCGACAATATACTCCATAGCGGTGGACAGCTAGGAGATGGGCGACGAGGCAGCGGCGGGCGGCCGGGCGGTCGCTCCGTCTGTCAGCTGATGTGCAGGCGGCCGCACTCGAGCTAGGCCTAAGAGGCCTAGGTCGGTGCACGGCGTGGTCGAAGGCTTTCGAAAGCTCTCCCGGGCCACCCCGGGCGAGTTTCGCAATAAAGTGGGTGTCGAAGAAATCCAGACAATGTGCTCCAGCCACCCGTGAAGAAATTATCCGGATAGGGTCGAAAGGACCGACGCGAGGGCCGAAAATTGGCGGAGCCGAAGTGAGGTGCGACTGCTCTCGACGGTGATCCGCCCCCTTGGCCGTGCCGTATGAAAAATCGCTGCGTTAACACGTGTTCATGTCAGCATGCGCGAGTTCAGCTGTTTTCGAAGAGTGCGTAATAATACAGCTCCCTCACTTTGTTCTTGTGCAACGCTCGAAAGATGCGTCTTAATCGTGTCTGCGCGATATCATAATTTAGAATTCGTGGCCGATACAGGTCACATGATTTTGCCTTGAGTGTATAGCTCGTTTTGCAAGGTTTCCTTAACTTTGCGTAAAACATCCGTGAGGGAGATGCGAATCTAACAACTCTCTCGTCTGCTCAACAAGTCTCAAAATTTCGAACCGTTACATGTAACACAGTAAGAAGCAAAATGGCCTTTCTGGCGCTTATGTGACAGCGGCAAGCTCGTTTGCTAGCTTGCTTCTGCATTTGCGGAAAGAGATGGCAGGCTTGCGCTCATCTAGCGCTTTTTCAGCGTTATTAAACTGCTCCACATACTTTTTCGCTATTAAACTTTTCCTGAATGTTTTTTTAGCTATGGGCATTTTTCAGCATACCTGTTTCGTCTTCAGTTCTTCAATGTACTTTTTGTGCGCGAGTGTTTTCAGGTGCTTACATGCGTTTTCAGTAGAATATTTTGCTTGTATGTCCGCCTACTATCATAATTTTATGCCTGCCCCGCCGCGGTGGTCTAGTGGCTAAGGTACTCGGCTGCTGACCCGCAGGGCGCGGGTTCGAATCCCGGCTGCGGCGGCTGCATTTCCGATGGAGGCGGAAATGTTGTAGGCCCGTGTGCTCAGATTTGGGTGCACGTTAAAGAACCCCAGGTGGTCTAAATTTCCGGAGCCCTCCACTACGGCGTCTCTCATAATCATATAGTGGTTTTGGGACGTTAAACCCCACATATCAATCAATCAATAATTTTATGCCACGTCTTATATTTCGGCCATGAAGTGTTGTGCACATTACAACCGGTGCATTGGTTGATTGATTAATTTATAGATTGATTGATTGTCTGATTGATTATTTGCTTGATTGGTTGGAACATCGTCTTATCATTTGCGTATATGCTAAGATGTTTCACACTTCGTGGTTCTTTTATAATTTCCCAAAACCCGAGAAATCACGCGACAAACTTTTCATACGTTACAGTCACCACCAGCAACAACCCACTTCGTGATCCCACCTGGGGACATCAAATTATACCACCTTTTGCGTAAGCTGATCTCAACGTCACTTCTGTATTTCCAGTTCACAGTCTGATTTCAGATTCATTGGTTCAGGTTTGTGGATTTTAACGAAGTGTTCACGGAATAGCGAATATAATGACAAAGGTCCGTGTAAAAGAACTGCAGTGGTGGCTGCAGGTCATTGTGCAAACGTTGGTTTCATTAGGTAAGACAGCGAATAAATGTCGCTATAACAAAAATAAACATATTATGTACATTATTAGACATTTTATTTCAGATAAGTTAGGCTTGAATAGGCATATAAAAAATAAAGCCAAGTGACAGGTCGGAAAAAAGAAAGCTTTTATGATAAAACAGAGTAAGTGTACAGTTACTTCAGATAGTCATGCCTAAGGAATGTTTAAACGACTGAAAGAGAAGCACGAGAATTCGTACACGAAGCCATGGTCGTTCCTGAATGAAATTGTGGTGAACACAATTTTTTTCGCCTTATAATTATAGCCCGTGGGTAATAAAAATTGTTGGCTGCAAATGTGGTTAGATATTTATTTTGAGAACGGACAACTGCCCTGAATCGAACACAGAATCGAATAAACGACTGAAAAATAAATCACCGATTCTTTATTCGCAAAAAGACGTAGGCCTCAATAAATCATCTCTCCAAAGCGCAAGGTACAGAAACCGAGAATTCATCAAACCCTCGAAGGGGGTCATCCGATGTTCTGATTTCTAAAACTCCTCGACTACTCATGTACGATTAAGCTTGCCAACCACGAAAAGATAGCACGCTCTAACAAACTTTGTGAGTTCCTCATTAGTAAGTACATTGTGATCAATATCTCTATCCATGCGTCCGACACACTTGACAGGTTCAACGATTTGAACCATGAGGATGCGTCCGGTCACCGATGTTCAAGAGGTAATTGAAGATCTTTGCTCGGCCTGTACCGTGTATCGAGCATCACGCTTCCGAAGCGCGAAGTTCGCTGCGCTGAAGCTATCGTTCTCGCTTTATCGGCAAAACTGTGCAGTGCTGGTCAAAGCACCAGCGCCAAATCGAGAGAAGGAATGTTGTGCGGCAGTAATCATGGGGATTTTGGATGGGTTATTTGTCGACCCACATTAAAGTAGCCTGAGGATTTAATTGCGAAACATTTCTTAACAAACTTTGGCGACTTTGAGCGTATCTATTTATCTATCTATCTATCTATCTATCTATCTAGCCGCCAAAGTCAAAAGGATGCTTTCGTGGTCACCCTCTTGACGTGAACCAAAATTAGCATGGGAGGGTAAGATGGTTGCTGAATATGACGCGCTTGTCAATACCTCAATAACGTCACAATCCCTTCGCGTACATCGTCGAACACTTGCCGCCAAACAGTGGCACATACCTACGAATGAGTATGCGCCGCTGGTATGCGGGTATGTGCCACAGGTTATTGACACTTAGTATTTACCCAGGAACGAAGAGAACAAATGTGGGCAATTTTAACGTACAAGCGTCGAAAAATTCCCGACATTGGTAGCGTCGACCCAACGAATGCAAATAATAAACCTTAGAGTCACAGCTGGAATCGAACCCAAGCATTCTGAGTGCCAATCAGACATTTTACCACAGAGCTACGCCAGGTATTGGAACGAAGCATTTTCAACAGATGCATCTTTGCTAAATCCCTCAAATTTTGAGAAACGGCGTTCATATTTACTGCAGCCTTAGATTCTACGACGCCCATAGTCGCGAAACATTTTTTTCTTTTTTTACGGAGAGTCAACAACCTTGTCTAAAGCCGTACAACCATAGTCATACCGCTGTACGTAACTAACGGTGAAAAGCGTGACCCTAATATTTGATAAAGGAGGCTACCGGACGAGCGCTTCCGGCCGATCTCGGTTCGAGAGGATTCCATGTGCCATTATTCCTAATGTATCAGAGGATCAGCGAGCATCCCTCACAGAACTCTCCGGAAGCGGTTCTCGATAGGTCGCCCACGTCTCTGTAGGGGCTCATTAATTTCGAACGATCGGTGCTGAGAAACTTGCGCACCGTGACAACGCCACAATGGGCGCGATCCTCTTTCCTCCCTGTCAGCGAAGCGTTCGAAGGTCGGTTTAGTGCGAGTACGTACGCTACCTTACGTGACATGCATGCCTCGATGAAATACTATGGCGAAGCTTGCGCGTATAGGGACGCAAGGCTTCAAACAGTGAAGCTGCACAATTCCTGAAGTCTGATCTGCTTGTTTCTATAGTGTGTTGTTAGGCTTTAGCCAGATGATGTAAGGTTGTTTTCAGGTTTTATTCTCAGCGCAGATACGTTCGAGTTAAACCACAGACAAACTCAGACGCAACATCTATGTCTGAATTATGGTGTCAGGAACTCGCGCTGAAACTCAGCGGTCGCGCCTCCCATAGACCTACGTACACGTCATCGTTTGCGTTGGACTTCCGTCGCTGCGGTGTCTTCTAGTGACCGCCGTCAACCTTTGGCGTGCCTTAGTGCTGTCTCGTTGTACGCACTGCCCACGCACTGGGTACAAACGCTTAAGCGAAGCTGAAACGTGCGACCATGCTGTTCAGTACTGTGGTAATCATGATGGTTTAATAAAGCTTTACTGAACTACTGGTAACGTTTGATTAGAAATAATAATTGGTGTTAGCTGCCCACCTCTTACATTCGTCGTTTTCAATGCACCAGTCGTCATTAGTGGTAATAGCCCGAACTCTGTGGCACATACTATCTCATCATGATGATAGTTTCTGTATACATTTGTAGAAACCAAGTTTTTTTCACGGTTGACTTGAGCAGGTTCACTCTTACCCCCGTATTCTAGAACGTTCCTTCACTCAACGCTTCACCTTCATTTGAGAAAGCCGATGGGAGCACCGTCTCTAGGCACGGCAAGTCACTGCATATTGTCACGGGCTAAGTAGATGCCTGAGGATGACGACGACGAAGTGCTGAACGGGAACGTGCTCGGACTACAGCAGCGTCGTACGCATTAGCTCGCCAGTATATTCGCCAGTACGCTTTTGCTCACCAGTGCATACTTTATTCCCCGTAACATCATTGGTGGAAGGTGCGGGGTACCACTCGCTATACAGCCCAACGAGCTGGATCTTCGCAGCGGACGGCGCATTGCAGCTACCACGATGACTGACCAGGCTACTCAATGTCAACAAGATTCGTTAGCCCCGCAGCCGATCGTTGTGGTGCAACCTCGTGACCCAGGTCCATTCAACGGCACAAGTGGCGTAGACGTCGATGACTGGCTGGTTCAATATGAGCGCGTCAGCAGCAGCAACCATTGGGGTCCGACGCTTATGTTGGCGAACATCATCTTCTACTTGCATGGCACGGCAAAACTCTGGTACGAGACACATCAAGAAGAGTTGACTAGCTGGGACGTCTGTAAGCAGAAATTGCGCTATCTATTTTGGAAACCCATCGGACGTCAAGTGGCCGCAAAGAAAGAGCTTGCGACTCGTGCCCAGACTGCCACAGAGCCGTACATCGCGTACATCCAGGACGTGTTGGCTTTGTGCCGCAAGGTCGACAAGGACATGCTCGACGAGGACAAAGTCGGACACATCCTGAAAGGAATTGCGGATGACGCCTTCAATTTTCTCCTGTGCAAGGACTGCTCGACGGTGGAGTCGGTCATCGAAGCATGTCGTCGCTTCGAACAGGCAAAAAGTAGGCGCATAGTTCACCGATTTGACCGCCTCCCCAACACGGCGGCTACGTCCTCTTGCGAAGATTTTCCCACACTACACCAACCACCAGCACCAGAAAACGTCACCAGAATAGTCCGTAGGGAACTCCAGGCTATGGCTCCCGCTATGTCTAGCGTCAGCGCGCCAGGACACAACCTCGATGCTGTTTCAATGATACAGGCCGTGGTTCGCCAAGAGATCGCGAATATGGGCATTTCGCCACCTCATCAAAATGCCCCTGCTACTTCCAGCTCGGCTCCAGTCGTTGCGGCTGCCACTCCGAACCGCACATTCGCGCCACGACGAAACCCAGCTGAATGGCGCACTCATGATGATCGGCCCATATGTTTCACGTGCCATCGGATAGGACACATCGCTCGCCATTGCCGCAGCCGTTGGACCTCATCACCTCGACCGAGCTTCTATGATTGGCGGCCTCGCTCTGAACGTGCACCTTATGCCCCGTCCTACCGTGCTGAGACAGGTGCAGAGCATAATCCAGAACGTCGGACCAGCCGCTCGCCATCGCCCATGCGTCGTCAGTCCCGCTCGCCCCAACCCCGCCGTTCTCGGTCTCCCTACGACCGTCGCTCGGAAAACTAGCCGGTGCAGCCCCCGGAGGTGACGCTGCATACACGACTCGGACTGCAAATCCTCTGATTACTCCCGACCAGCGGTGCAACCTCCTTACAATTCTCGTTGATGGTTTACCTATAACTGCTCTTATTGATACCGGTGCACAAATATCTGTGATGAGCTCAGACCTCCGCCGCCGCCTCCAAAAAGTTCTGACGCCTGCGATTGCACCTACCGTTCGTACAGCGGATGGGAGTACTCCTGCTGTGCTTGGAATGTGCACTGCGCGATTAACAATTTCTGAGCATCAAACTTCAGTTCTGTTCGCTGTACTGGAAAATTGCCCTCATGACCTCATCCTTGGACTCGACTTTCTGACTTCACACGCTGCACTCATTGACTGTTCCAAAGGTCTTCTTCGGCTCGAACTACCATCCTTTTCGGAGACCGTCTCTACCAGCCCACCTCGTCTACGCTCTGTCGATTTCCTTAGACTTCCGCCGCAAGCCGCAGTCCAAGTCCAACTCTCGCCATATCCTGCAGTACCCGATGGCGATTATGTTGCTGCCCCAATTTCTGACGTCACCATGACACGCAATGTTGCACTCCCCAACACGGTGGTTACCGTTAAGGACAACCGAACTTCGTTTCCCGTCCTCAATTTCGGCCTCTCAGCGCAAGTTATTCCTCGCGGCATGTCACTTGCGCATCTTACACCACTGGTCGACCACACAGTTTCCGCTCTAACCACCGATTCGCCACCCGATTTTTCATCAACGTCGTTCTCGTCACGTTCCTGTTCCGACCTTTTCAAGCCAATGCTATCTGACAAGCTCACCTCTGAACAAGTCTCTGCTTTCTGCCGTGTGTTTGCTTCTTATCAGGACATCTTTGACTTCGGCGACCGTAATTTGGGCCAGACATCCGTGGTAACACATCGCATCGACACCGGTGACGCTCGACCCATTCGCCGACGACCCTACCGTGTGTCGGCCCCGGAGCGTGCTATTATACAGCGAGAAGTCGATAAAATGCTTGATAAGGGCATAATCGAACCCTCATCTAGTCCCTGGTCCTCACCCGTTGTACTTGTTAAAAAGAAGGACAATAGCTGGAGATTCTGTGTTGATTACCGCCATCTCAACCATATTACCAAGAAAGATGTATATCCCCTACCGCGCATAGATGATGCACTCGATTGCTTGCACGGTGCCAAATATTTCTCTTCAATAGACCTTCGCTCAGGCTACTGGCAGATCGCTGTGGACGACAAAGACAGAGAGAAGACGGCCTTCGTGACTCCTCATGGACTTTATCAGTTCAAGATGATGCCTTTTGGATTATGCAATGCCCCCGCGACATTTGAGCGCATGATGGACTCTCTCCTTCGAGGCATGAAGTGGACCATCTGCCTCTGCTATCTTGACGACGTTATTGTTTTTTCGACTACTTTCGACGACCATCTTACCCGTCTGTCCGCAGTGCTTGATGTTTTTCGACGTGCCAACTTGCAACTTAACTCGTCCAAATGCCGCTTTGGGCAACGCCAAATCTGCGTACTCGGCCATCTTGTTAACGCTGCGGGCGTTAAACCAGACCCTGCGAAAGTCCGAGCAGTTCGCGACTTCCCCACACCCCGCTCAGCCAAGGACGTCCGAAGTTTTCTGGGACTGTGCTCCTATTTCCGTCGTTTTGTCGAGAAGTTTGCTGAAGTAGCCCGTCCTCTAACCTGCCTCCTCAAAACGGATGTCGCATTCACCTGGGGCCAACAGCAAGCAAACGCCTTCTCGTCGCTCGTTGACATTCTCACCAATCCACCAGTCCTAGCACACTTCGACCCATCTGCCGCCACGGAGCTTCGTACTGACGCCAGTGGCCACGGCATAGGCGCAGTGCTCGCGCAGCGGCAACAAGGCATGCACCGCGTCGTCGCGTATGCAAGCCGACTGTTGTCGCGATCGGAACAAAATTATTCCATCACAGAACGCGAGTGCTTAGCTCTCGTCTGGGCCATTGCGAAATTCCGACCGTACCTGTATGGCCGACCATTCTCAGTTATTACCGACCACCACGCGCTTTGCTGGCTCTCCTCACTCAAGGACCCTACGGGACGCCTTGGTCGCTGGGCGCTGCGCTTACAAGAGTACACTTTTTCCGTATCCTATAAATCCGGACAACTTCACAAGGATGCCGACTGCTTGTCGCGTTACCCAGTCGATCCCCCTGACACGAGGGAAGATGAGCAAGAGGCCCTCGTTCTTTCAATTACCGACTTCACCGACATAGCTGCTGAACAACGCCGCGACCCCTCTTTGCGTGCTATTATCAATGGTCTGCACTCTCCCCACCCTGACCACTCCTTACAACTGTTCGTTCTTCACAACGGCATCTTGCACCGCTACAACACCCGCCCTGATGGTGCTGAGCTTTTACTCGTTGTTCCTGTGCATCTTCGCTCAGACGTTTTGGCCCAGCTGCATGATGCCCCCTCCGCTGGACACCTAAGGGTGTCACGCACGTATGACCGCATTCGCCGCCGATTCTTTTGGCCTGGCCTCTACCGTTCTGTGCGACAGTACGTTGCGGCATGCGACCTCTGCCAGCGCCGCAAGACACCTGCTCTGAGACCTGCTGGTACCCTCCAGCCCATTGAAGTACCAGATGAGCCATTTTTCCGAGTCGGCCTCGATCTTCTAGGACCCTTTCCCGTGTCGGCCACCGGTAATAAGTGGATTGCTATTGCTACCGACTACGCAACGCGGTATGCCGTTACACGCGCCCTCCCCACCAGCTGCGCTACTGATGTAGCCGATTTCCTTCTTCATGACATCATTCTGCGTCATGGTGCTCCTCGTCAGTTGATCACCGACCGCGGCAGCTGTTTTCTATCTAAAGTAGTCGACGAGCTCCTGCGATCCTGCTCTACCCACCACAAGTTCACTACAGCGTACCATCCGCAAACCAACGGCCTCACGGAACGCCTCAACCGTACCTTGACGAATATGTTAGCGATGTACGTCTCCAAGGATCACAAAGATTGGGACATCCACTTACCTTTCGTTACCTTCGCGTACAACAGTTCACGTCATGATACAGCTGGATTTTCCCCTTTTTACCTACTGTTCGGTTATGACCCGCCTTTGCCCATAGACACCATGCTCCAATCTGACGCCCCCTCATCGACTGCTTATGCTCGTGATGCCCTGGCCCGAGCTGACATCGCCCGCCAAGTCGCCCGGGATCGTTTATGTGCCTCGCAGCTCAACCAAAAGAGTGCTTACGATCGCCGGCACCGCGACGTGCAGTACTCTCCGGGGTCACTCGTCTTGCTGTGGTTCCCATCACGTCGTGTTGGTCTCAGCGAAAAACTAATGTCCCGTTACGTTGGCCCCTACCGCGTCATACGCAAGGTCACCAGCGTGACCTATGAGATAGCTCCGCTCCATACCACGTCAGTACCAGCTTCAGTCCCGACCGATATAGTGCACGTCTCACGGCTTAAACCATACTTCTCACGCCTCGAGGATTGATCGCACCGGGACGGTGCTTCTGCCGCCGGCGGGTAATGTCACGGGCTAAGTAGATGCCTGAGGATGACGACGACGAAGTGCTGAACGGGAACGTGCTCGGACTACAGCAGCGTCGTACGCATTAGCTCGCCAGTATATTCGCCAGTACGCTTTTGCTCACCAGTGCATACTTTATTCCCCGTAACAATATCAGCGATAATCTGCTGCAGTTCTTGAGTAGCGCAGTATCATTTT
Organism: Rhipicephalus microplus; assembly: GCF_013339725.1. Taxonomy (NCBI): domain Eukaryota; kingdom Metazoa; phylum Arthropoda; class Arachnida; order Ixodida; family Ixodidae; genus Rhipicephalus; species Rhipicephalus microplus. The sequence continues at coordinate 116,347,314 of NC_051167.1, forward strand.
CAGCCGAGTAGCGGCGCAGTGGTCAACTCTGTCAAGTGAAGGGTGAAAGTCGAGTCGAGGAGCGTTTCTGAATACAGGGTTTAGTATCGTTGAGCTTGTAGTGTCACTGGGAAACAATGCTTCGAGAGGAGGACTTGTCCCGGTCAGTCCAGCAGGTATCTTCCTCGTCCCTTTCATACACCCATTCTGATAGACGGTCCTTGAAGGTGGTCCGCCTCGATGGAACAGCAGCGAGGATGCCCGGCTGCTGACCCTGAAGTTCGTGGTTTAGATCCTGGCCGTGGCTATTGCATTTTGGTGGAGGTAAAGTGGCAGAGGACTGTGTACTCTGCGATTTCAGAGCACATCAAGGAAAACCAGATGCTATTTCCGGAGCCCTCCACGACGGCGCCTTTCATGATAATAGCGTGGTTTTTGGGGCGTAAAAGCCAGGACGTTAATATAATTATTATATCTACAAATGCCGCAAACTTACGTAACTTTATTTCGACAATGTAGAGACCCGATTTCCAGAACGTGGAAGTGTTAGAACGAATCACAGTTTATTTTAGAGCAATAAAATGTGACTTCAACGTGAATAATTGTCTGTTTATTATGATTAAAGTCATACCTTTAACCAAATTTCATGACCCGCTCGCACTATATTCGATAGTCAGCTGCTCACGCTTAGCATCTCTTCGAAAAATTTCTTTACCTTCTGTCCCAAATGCCCGGTGTTCCACTCCTGGTTATACGTGGAACTAACTCTCTTCCCCAATAAGTGCACGCGTCATGTAAAACATTTCAACCAATTTTATTGTAAAGAAACTTAGGGCTTCACGAATGTTTAACTTACCATTAGCTTGGTTTGTGCGCTAATGGTGCACAGGAATAGCAAAAAGAACTCGCCTCTCAGAATAAGAAGGCTATGTCGCAAGTGGTTATAGAGTCTCGTGTTCGCACACGTCATGTGCACTCCTTTGCAAACTTTAAAAGTGTAGGAGGGCAAACTTTACATGCAAACTGGCTCTTGTCTAGGAAGGAATACACAAAATAAGGCATTACTGACATTACGTCAGCACTAGGTTGTTAGTTTTCAATTTTGTTTTATACAAGCATGCTGTTCGCTCTTTTTCAAGACACTTTTCTTCAAGTGACGTGTTGCTCACGGCGTGGGCTGAAGTATTTTTTATACAAACCACTGCTTTAAGCGTAACATTCGTAAAAATAAATGTCAGCTGTTCTGCTTTGTGTGTGCGTATGAGTGCGTGCGTCTCTGTTGACTCTTCACTTTTCGTATTGTTTTTCGTTATGTACCGCTGTCTACTCGGTCTGCCTATTCTACACGGCAGACTTTTCTCGTAGGTTCGATTTTCAACGACACCTGCCCGCGAAAAAATATGACAGCCAGACGCCGCGACACGTTCTGCATTTTGATGAACTTTTTTTTTCTAAGAAAACACAGTCGCCTCGGAACCATCGCACTCAAAAAACATGTGTGTGCCCCTGGAAAGTCCCATTGCCGCATAAGGTCTGTCTTTTTATTTACGAATCGAACTGCTGGGTGCGTATGCAGATTAAGGGGTGGTGTGTGTACTGTTAGAAAAATATTTTGCAATGGGAACATTAAGACGAGAGCATATGTATCAAGAAGCTACCGTGAAAGGCTAAAGAAAAAAGGTGGACTAGCGTTTGTTCAATTTTTTGAAGAAACCAGCAAGTAGTTGAACTCAAATTGACATATTTGTACAATTAACAGCGTGATCCACATATCAGCCCAAATTTGTCACCGTACACTAGAGGTTCTGTTTTAATATTTCAAAATGTTGGCAATTTTTAATGGCACCGGCTACTCTTTTTCGTAAATGATAGGTCATGTTTAGAACACTATAAAGAAAAAAATACTAACAGCTAGCATGAGCTCATGTAAGTCTATTTAGATAACACAAAGAAAAACAAACAAAACATAGTTCCATCAAATAACACTATATTTCGGGCATAATGTAGTTAATAGAGTTTCTTAAAAGTGCACTAAAGAGAGATGTGGCGTGGGTGTCTGTGGGAGCTCCCGCACATGGCTCTTCAGCCAGCACGGCAATGACGGGCAGTACACGAATTAGCCTAAACTTCATTTTTCCGGCTTCGTATCTCCCCTCGTGGTCGGCAGTCGTTTTGTGACGAGACGAAGTTCACCATAAGCTCAGAAGCCCCAGTTCACCACTTTGAGTCTTCTACAGTCACCAATTCCAACCCATTACCGAAATTCGGGAACATGTGCCCGTAGCGGCATCTCTCATCGGCGACATCAGTGGCCGGCCGTATCGGAATGGGCGAAAACAGTCATACCTACTGAAAATAAGAAAAGCTAGCTATCAAAAATGACTCCTGGTTATATGCAGCAGAAACCCACTGGAACGTTCTGGTAAATTCACAGTGTCGCAGTGCAAGCCGCGCAGCTTCAACAGGGGCCCCATGTGTCTCCATAGTGTGGTACTTGAATGTCCAGGAAAGTCACATAACTTGTAGAGCGATACACTCTTTTTACCAAAATGTTCCGAGGAGGTCTCTGCTGCATATTACTCCCTTCATCGTTGGACATGATTCCTTTATTGAATGCTGTTTTCAGTTATGGTAGGACGGACGGACGGATGGACGCATGGATGGATCAATACACGAATGATACACGGACGAACGGACGGATGGATGCACAAATGGACGGGCGGACGTTTCGCCACACTCATCATCATTCACTCCGTTGAGATGCTGTGATTTTTTTTCTCATTCTCCCTACAGTATTATGTAGAGTTCTTGTTTTCGCTGGTTCCTTAACAGCACTTTTGTTCTATATAGCTCCGTTCTTTCATTGCGTTGTGTCTTAGTAAGGCGTCAACGTTAAAGAACCCCAGGAGGTTGAAATTTCCGGAGCCCTCCACTACGGCGTCTCTCACAGTCATATGGTGGTTTTGGGACGTTAAACCCCACAAATCAGTCGATCATTTAATAGGCGTCAATAACACCTCCTACAGCTCGTGCCTACGTGATGTTTTACACAGGTTGCCGCTTCCTAGTTCCTCCATTCGAGTGCCATGTTGACTTCATTTCTAACGATTTATCTAAGATTACAAGGCCTTACATCTGTGCCTACTGCAATTTATCTAAGGTTACCCATTCCCGCGTATTGCGATGCTCGATATTTCATGTAACCTATGCCGTATGGTACGTAAATGCATACGAAAGGCTTGCAGCATACGAAATCAACGAATAACAGAAGAACATTAAGAGGCCAAGCTATCACACCCACACTCGAATAATCAGCGCAGCCTTATAGGAAACACTCGATTGAATGTCATGGTCCGCGGCTATGTGAAATATGGTTGTCGATCACCTAGGTTGCAGAATGCACCTGGCTCAAAATAAATATCCTTCACGTTCGTAAGCCTTATACTTCTCAACTTTGACTCTGCTATCCCAGTATTAATAATCCCAATGGCATGTTATATAAGCGAGCGAATTTCTTTAATGATCGCGCAGTACAGATGATCTGTCAGTGGTTCATTCCCAGGTTTCAGCACCAGAAGGAAGTGTAGAAAACGAAGAAAACACCTGTACCCGTGCGTCTAGCTACATCGAAGGTATTGGAACAACTGAGTGAGCCAGCACCTGCGACTGTTGTTTGTATCCACGCCCCTTCTGCCTCATTTATTTGTAACAATAGCAAGCTTGTTCTGTTTAATGGCTGTTGCAGTTTGAACACATAACGGCGAGTTGCTTCATCGTATTCGAAACTGGTCACACGCCATCGTTACTTTGAGGAGCCAGACAACAAAAAGAAAAATAATACTCGTGATTGCTACGAACGTTTGTTATTTCCACAAAAATTGTGCGGAGTTTACTGCCGCGTGATGTGAGCGGCCCCGAACTACCCAGCATCACGTATCGATCGCTCCGACCACTTTTCCCACCGATTGCGAAAAACTTACTGAGAATAAATGGTTCCCCTTTCTGTATAGTTTTTTTATAGCATTTCCAGCGCCATGGTTCACTATACAAGAAAATGTAGCTACCTCATCAAGTTGTCCAATTATTGTCACACTTAGAAAAGGATGTAAAATAATCAAAAAGAAGAAGCTCGCTAATGTAGTTAGTATGCAAAATATATTGTACGTCCGTTTCCACATCCCGTCTATTCCACTAGTGTCCTTTTTTTTTTACTTCGCTGCTTTCTTTTCAGTGACACACTGCATTACTTGCGTCATATACTGCTACTTGAAACATTCATATGAACGCTACTATTAGCCTTTATCGGTGTGTTTATTGTTGCAAGACATTTCTCTAAATTTTGTGACATATTTTCAGAAAATAGAGTTATACTGCAAAAATATTTTCGTCACCATACCTGAGCCATCGCCGTGAAAACCACCACCAAAGAGAAGACGTTCATCGTATACTCACCTGCAAATAAAGACAGGAAGGACAATTAATCAGGTTACATAATATACAGTTCTTCAATCGAGCACCTGGTGTTCCCGTTGATTCATTATTTAACTCCTTATTGTGTCTCCTTCTTTATAATGCTCAAGTGGCAAACGCAATGAAATAAAGTAGAGAAAAAAAGAACGAGTCAGATCTTATTGCTTTCTGCAAAACACTTTGTGGGAGTAGTAGGTAATTTTTCTTTTTGCAAGATACTTGCGCCTAATTTTAGGCACAAGCCCACAGAAAGAAATGACGAGACGGGCGCTGTACATCAACTAAATGTATAGAAAGTATAAACGTCCTGTGTATGACATGGTACATCATCGGTGCGTGCCCATTCAAGCCTGAATATCAAGGAACGCAGCTTGCTAGACGTTAGCGCTGAATATGTTACACGAAAAGAAAAAAAAAACAGAAGTCTTAGTTCATGCTAGGAGAAATCATTCTCGTAAACAGGACAGAATAAAAAGCTTGAAGTAAGCACATGAAAATAACAAGCTCATTAGGTGATTCAAACCGATTACCTCCATCACTAAAGCGAAAGCCAGTAACCACTCCATTTACACAAGCTATGACATTACACAGTTGTACACGCTGACAACATGCGGCAGTCTGAAGAGCGTACTGCCCAACCTGTAGCGATGCCACATTATTAAGATATTTCGAAAACTCCTCCTTTAAAAGTTTACAGTGGTGTTTCACAGCAAACTTGTGTATAGCTAGGTTCAGGCCGATCGCGACCACGACGCGCAAAGAAACAGTCTTCGGTGCCCCTCACCCAATGGGCGCCCGCCTGTGCTCCTTTCACAAGTGGCGTGACACTCGGTGGTGGCGCGTCCCACCAATCTCTGTGTCCCTTTGTCTCGTGACGTAGAGATCGTGCTATACTGGGCGAAAACTTATTTTGACATTGGGTTGAAGCTTACGGAGGTAGTGCTTCCGCACCCTCGTGTTGCTCCTTTACTATTGGCCTCGAGGACATGACGTGGCGCCACCTACGTGATGACGTCACTCATAGGATGCCGGGCTGACTTTGTCTGCTAGAACAGCGCATTTCCTGCGCTTTTGCCGTGGACACCATGCGTTCTTCACTTTGTTTTGAGGTTCAGTTTCTTAAGAACCTGTAAGACCTGATAACGCGGGCAAGCAAACTACAATTCGGTGCCCCCGGTGGCACTGTCATGTCTAACTAGCTTCGTAAAACCGCGACTAAGAACCGGTGCAGCCATGAGGGACGGTGCAAGTGGTGTCGCGAAACTGGTGTATTCAACAACTGCACATCTTATCTTTGACATCTTATCTTTGTATCGTGATACCCTTGTATCGTGATATCACATTGAATTTTTGTGCACATGTATGCCAACATAATCATGTATATTAGAGCAAATGTCTTCCCTGTAACGTAGTGATGTTAGTCGTGAAATATAGATGTGCCGAAGTGTATGTGCCCTGTTACTGGAATGGTATGAAGCCTTTGTGTTCTGTACATGCTGTAAATAAACTTTTAGATGCGGAGCATCTAATACTCGAGGCTTGTTGTGCGGCGCCGTCCGAAAGCTTCCTCCTCCTCCTTCCACCATCTGTGCATCCCTTCCTCCTCTACACACCGCGTGCGCTTCTCCTCTTCACGAACATTCGCTAGGTGTATAATGTAGCGCACATGCGCCGTCACGCTTCGAGAACATCGGCAGCTGACGCGCGCGCATGCGCCGTCGCGCTTCGAGAACATCGGCAGCTGACGCGCGCGCATGCGCCGTTGCGCTTCTCCCCCTTCTCGAACATTCGACAGCTGACGCGCGCATGCACCGTCACCCACCATCTGTGCCGCGCGCGCTTCTCCCCTTCGAGAACACTCTACAATTCTCCTGATTCTCCAGTGGACGCGCATGCGCCGTCGCGCTTCGAGAACATTCAACAGCTGACAGTGCATGCGCCGTCACGCTGTATATATACTCAAGGTCGGCGCTCGCTCGCTCAGTTGCCGCTCGTCGGTTGGTTTGTACGGCGCGTCGACGTCCAAGGTCGCGGTGAAATGAATGCCAACGAATCCACAAACACAATGATCGACGTCCCTTCGACCAGCGCCACCCTTTCGCATACGTGTCGTACGTGTTCACTCATTTAACAGCCCTCCTACAACCACGTTAACCAATTTAGCCAGCGACCCAAGTAAGACGCAATTTAACACCCCATTTCACAACCACGTTAACCAATTTAGCCATCGACCCAAGGAAGTCGCGCTTTAACACCCCGTTAACCAATTATATGCTCCGCACCCTCCTCAGTGTTCCCTCGAGGGAAGCTGCGGGCAATTTTTTCTAAACAAGGTAGTGGAGGCCCTCACGGCCAACAGCGCGGCCGCTTGCGGCTCATATCGGTTTTGATCACTCGCATTCTTAACGAGTTTACAAAATTATATGCACAAAAAATGTGAATAGGAGAAACATTTCGATGGTTAAGTGCGCATTTTAGTGTCATATTACGAGCATATCGTCATGATAATTAACCGTAAGTGCAACAGAGAAGGAAGAATCTAGCTTCACAAGTGGCAGTTTTTGGCGTTTTTCGAGGAAGACGACGTTGCGCGTCTGCTCTTGCGTTTTTGCCCCTATGTGTGAATAGAGCCCTGCTGTTTTCGTCGAAACGAAACCTTGTGTCCTGCGCTTTCCACGTTGCGACAATATCTTTCTTGGAGATTTAAACAGCACGTTTTCAGCCGCACAGCGATCTACTACGGCATGGACGCGATGTTTACTTCCGAAAACGGGCGTGCGGAAAATGCGGTGCTATCTAAGAAATGAAAAGAAGAAGTCATCCTTTCAAAGTGATAAAGCTGTATTTCACCTACCACTTTGCGCGACTGTTTGAGTCTCGTAACAATAAAAAAAATTCAACAGGTCAAATCAGAAAATTACCAGCAAACGTTTTCTCGCGTAGTAGCAGGCATGCACCTCATTTCTGCAACTTCCACAGTGCTGCCAAAAAAAGGTTGCCATTGAGTGTAATGCTGTTATATGAAATTACCTTTCCTGATTGGTATGAGAAACACCGTGCAAATTAAAGAGTTCTAACGCGCCCTGGAAAATGAATTGGCGTCAATACGACGTGAAGCTGCGGCTACCGAACGTGTGCCACAGCTACCGGCTTCCATCTTCCCGGTAAGGGATGGACTCTGATTTTTTTTGTTCGTTACAGACGCCAATCAGACACAAAGTATGCCGATAAATGTATTACTTCAATATGACAGGCCCCGTATCGCTACTTCGACGCAAGTCTAGGCGGCGAGATAAGCCTTATATAACAAGTAACTTGTTTTGACTTTGTAACTTGTAGTGGCTCAACAAAGTGGATTCGCTCCAAGCGTACACCCTAACCCAGAGATGATTGATGAGCAGTACCTTGTCACTCCCGCGATGCCTGAAGCAGCTCGGTAGACAACGAACGAAAGAAAATAGCTTGAGGAGGAATAGCTTTTGTCTGTCTTCGCAGCCAGCGTCTGACTCGAGATCGCGATAACGACTTGTTGCTTTAACTCTGTTTGACATGGAAGACAAAGTTTCGCTCATTTGTTTTCAGCTTCTAGAAAACAGCAACATTGTTTTTAGCTTCTACAAAACAGCAACATTGTCTCAGCTGAGCAAAAAAGAAACATATTCAATTTAAAAACAATGTTCTCTCTCTCTCTTTGCTGGTTTAGTTTTCGAATTCTTCAAATTTTCTTGCATTTTGGGGTCTCTTCTCTTCACTGCAAAGTAATTTGGCAAGTGGTCCCTTGTTCACCCCGTAACAAAATACCCATCATATTAGACGAGTACGTGCCAAAAAAAAAATTGGGTGCATCCCAGTACCCACTAATTCTACAAAAATGTTACAACAGTTAGCTCAACCAGTTGCCCAACTCGTTGCGATTTCCGCGCGAGTGCGAATCATCCCAGGCGCATGACCACCATCAACTAGCCGCGAGGCGACAGCGACGAGCCGCAGACTACGAACACGTAGAACAAGAGAACTTCAGGGAAAGCGAAAATCAATGGCGTCTGGGAGAGGACCCCGAAGTGATGGAAGGCATACGCCAAAGACGACGTGCCTCTGTCGTGTCTGTGACCACCCGCTCCTCAACTCAAACCCATTCGTGCTGAGAAAGAATGTACAAACCACCCGGCATCAACTAGCTAAAGCATGGCAACAGTATGGAAGCAACCACATTAGTCTTAAAAATTGTACAGTAGCGCTGTTTCAACGCTTTCGTGGCTTAGTGCAAGCTTCATAATTTTTTTGTCACGTGCACTGTCTTTGATTAAAACATGAGATTAGATTACAACAGAATATATAATTTTATATTTGAATAAAACAGATTAAATTAGATTCCCTTAGATTAGATTAGATTAGATTAGATTAGATTAGATCAGATTAGATTAGATTAGATGAGACCAGCGTACAAGCTAAACTCCATGGGATAAATTTGACAGCGTCAGTTCTAGAAATACCCTCTACCGCACACTCTGGAACAAACTGACTCATCTAATCATACGACGTAAGCATTGAAATCAGTGGCAAAAGCTGAAGTTTTTTTTATCATCCTAATGTTACAACGCATTGTGTTCTGACGGAGCGTTTCGTTCTATATATTCATCTTTTCAGGGAATCCCACAACTTCCACTGCACGCATCCGACGTACGCCCTTCATCATCTCACATTATTGATCACCAACTTTACGTTACACGTCTCGCGTGCAGCGCAATTACGTGCTAAAACTCATTACAACGTAAAGCCGGTGAGGACTAATAATCTACTGCCGTGTTGTGATAACATCGCAGATCTGGCTTTCTTCAAAGAAGCTACAAGTAGCACGCGTCAGTGGAGGCAGTTTAATTAGTAGCTTGTACGCAAGACGTTAGAACGTCTCGATGAGCCGCTGCTTCTTTTCGAGCAATCAATTTCGGAATGCAACCAGAAAGCGATGATGAAGGCACTACTCAAGTTTTGCCCGTTAACCGGCCTGCCATATATATATATATATATATATATATATATATATATATATATATATATATATATATATATATATATATATATATATATATATATATATATATATATTTATTTATTTATTTATTTATTTATTTATTTAGATATATATGAAGGCCAGATTCTAGGCCGAAACGTCAAAATAAACCACGTTGTGACCACTCACGGAGGATCTACTTGACTATATATATATTATGACAAATAAATTATTGGTAAATCTGCCGGTGTTCTACTTTGGTCTTCCCAAGACAGCCGGTTTAAAGGAGAACCTTCTAGTGCTGACAATTTCATTTTTTCCTGTTGAAGGAGTAGGGATGCAATGTTGAGCTCGACACTCGCAATAAAAAAATAGCTCCTTAAATTTAATATCTTTAAGTCTATCAACGTTCTCACTAAGAAACTGTACAACACGTGTCACTAAACGACGACGCGAAAAGAGCATTCCCCATGCCGACAGGTGGCGCTAGCACGTGGAGTCATGAGTCATGAGGCAAGCTTGAAGCAGTCATGAGGCAAGCGAGCGCAAAACTCAAAACTACAGCTCATAAACGAAACCTCGTGATAATCTTAGGCGGTTTGAACGATGTCTTAAATGTAGATACAGCAGGACTAGCAGCCACACTGGCGAAAGGCGTCGATGACATGCGCGCCACTTCTCCTAAGGTACAGGTAGTGATATGCACGATACCGGAGGTACCGGTGCGTGATAGCAACCTGCAAAGGGCGGTTGTCAACGCAAACCAAGAGATATGGCGGATGAGTCGAGAGAAAGGCTTTGAGGTGGTGGAAATAAACAGAGAGGTGCATAGGTGGGGTGGTTTTCAACGAGACAGAATTCACTTCGATGGGCGGCTAGGTCATGAGGTGGGTTGGCGACTTGCAGGACAAGCAGTAGCATTTTTGGGGGGCAAGCGAGCCATTCGGGGTGCAGGATAGCTAGTAGCGAGGAAAACAACCAGGGGGACTCTTCGACAGGTGTTATGGACAGATACGATTCCAAAGTGGCACCAATGTTTCAGATAGGTAGATTCCGGGGCATAAATAGACGTAGCCACGAGCGCCGAGCCCATTCAGACATAGGGTATATTAGCATGTAGGGTGGTAGGAACAGGCTGAAGTGGGAAGAGATAGAAGGACAGCTAAGGTAAGAGAGGCCGATGGTATAAGGCTTTGCAGAAACACAACTCAGGGACATGGAACAACCTCCGAACAATCCGGACTACGCGTGGGAATATTGTAATAGCACAGAAGGCAGCAGAAAGGGGGGTGGTATTGGGGCATTTATTCATAAAAGCACAGACTGGCAAAGGGTCAAGCAGGAGTGCAAGGAACATTTATGGCTAAAAGGGGAAGTGGCAGGTCAAATGACAATCCTTGGTTTCATGTACTTGTGGACGGGAGCAAAGGCCAGAGAGGAAAACCAGGCAATGGTCGAGTGTATATTCAGGTAAAGGACATTCAGGAGTTAGGAAGAGAGTGCTAGATAATTATACTAGGAAACATGAATGCGCACATAGAAGATATAGATGGGTATACCGACCCGACAGGCAAAATAATCATGGATATGTGTGAAAGGCTTGATTTGATCATTTGCAACACTACCGAGAAGTGTGAACGGCAAATAACATGGGAGGTAGGAAGGCTGCAGTCGACGATAGATTATGCACTGATGTCACATAAGATGTATGATAAGCTCAGGGGAAGGCACATATATGAAGGTGGCTCCAGAAGTCTGGGTAGTGATCACAAACGTATCAAGCTAAGCTTTGGAAGAGCAGGGAAAGTGGGAAGGAGACAAGATGAGCAACTACAGGAAAAGTTTTATTCAGAAAGGCATATTGAAATAGCCACTAAACAAATTGTTGAAGTAATCACGGAGGATAATAAGACAGTGTGGACATACACGAATCTAATTAGACTCTGAGCTAGAGCTTGCTAAGACGCGTAACAAGTCACTCCGGAAAAGAAGACACAAACCCAAAAGTTGGTGGGATGAGGAAGTTAAGAGAGCCACAGCAAAACGTCAGCAAGCCTCTAGGGAACACAGACATGCTAAGCAGTGGGGTGAACCGACAGATGATATTGCAAGAAAATGGAAAACCTTTCTTAACTGTAGAAGGGCTGCATCCCTTGTGATCAATGAAAAGATTAGAAGAAAGGGAGCTCAGTGGCTGGCAGAAGTACATAAAAAAATAGAAAGGAAGCTGCGAAATTTCGGAACCATCTAAACTCCCTAAGAAATGAGACGAGCCTAGAGCAGAGTTTTATAACTACAGCCCAAGGTGCCAGGCTAGAAGGGGACGAAGCTTTTGAATATATAAGAACAAGGGTGACAGAAAAAATTCAACAAAGAAGTACTTTATGCACGACAATAGACAAGGACGAATCAAGTGGTGCTCCATTTTCACAACGAGAGTGGGAAACGGCTGAGAAAAGGGTTCCTAGTAGTACATAAACAGGCCCAGATGGCATTCCAATTAGGCTGATAAAGACATTAGGTCCGAAGTCTAAGCAGGCTTTGAGAGAGGCAGTGAGCAAAATAATAATCGATGGTGAAGTTCCCGATGGATGGAAACTTAGCAGGATGAGCATGATCTAAAAAGGAAAGGGGGACAAAGCTGACATAAACAACTACCGTCCTATAACAGTGACATCAGTGGTCTACAGGCTGGCGATGCAGATTATAAAGGAAAGACTGCAGGCATGGATAGAAGATGAGGGGGTGCTGGGGGAACTGCAGAGTTTGTTTCGGAAACACAGGAGGTTGGAATACAATCTGCTCTCACTGACGCAGTGCATTGAAATGGCAGAAAAGGAACACAGGCCCCTGTGGCTAGCATTCTTAGATATCAAGGGAGCGTACGATAGCGTGGTTCAAGAGGAATTGTGGGGAATACTGGACACACTAGGCATGGAACATGTAGTCATTAATCTTTTAAAGCGTATCTATAAAGGTAACAGGGTAGTTGGGTAGGTATAAAGTGGGAAAAACAGGTATCCAAGCCTGCAGAGGTAAAAGGGGGGCTGAGGCAGGGGTGCCCCCTGTCACCCTTATTATTCTTGATGTACCTACAAGGATTAGAGGCAAAATTAGAGGGAAGTGGGCTTGGCTTCAACCTCTCTTTAGTCAAACAAGGAAAACTTATTTATCAGGCACTACCAGCATTAATGTACGCAGATGATATAGTGCTAATGGCCAACAACAAGGAAGATTTGCAGAGATTGATGGACATCTGCGGTAATGAGGGAGGTAGGTTAGATCTTAGATTCAGTAAGGCAAAGTCAGCAGTCATGATTTTCAATCACAACGAAGGTAGTGAGCTTAGGATACAGGAGGACACGCTAGAGATAACAGATAAATACAAATATCTGGGCGTATGGATAAGCAATGGGACCGAGTACCTGAGGGAACACGAAATATACGTGACGACTAAAGGTAACAGGAATGCAGCAGTGATGAAAAATAGGGCACTGTGGAATTACAATAGGTATGACGTTGTGAGAGGAATATGGAAAGGGTCATGGTTCCTGGGCTGACGTTGGGCAATGCGGTCTTGTGCATGAGATCAGAAGTTCAAGCAAGATTAGAAATTAAGCAACGTGGAATAGGTAGGCTTGCTTTAGGAGCTCACGGGAATACACCGAATCATGGAGTACAAGGCGATATGGGATGGACATCATTTGAGGGTAGGGAAGCTAGCAGCAAGATAAATTTTGAGAAGCGATTGAGAGAAATGAAGGAGGAGCATTGGGCTAGGAAGGTTTTCAGCTACTTATACATGAAGAATGTCGATACAAAATGGAGGAAGCGAACCAGGAAGTTGACTGGTAAATACTTAGAAAACAGCAGGTGGCCAAACCAAAAAGAACTATCGGCTAAGAAGAAAGTGAAGGAAATGGAGACTGACATGTGGAAAAAGGGCATGATTAAGAAGTCCACACTAGAGATCTATCAAACTTTTAAGCAGGAAATTACCAAGGAAAGGATCTATGATAATACTCGGGGTAGTTCTCTACTGTTTGAGGCAAGGACGGGGGTACTGCGAACCAAGACATATCGGGCCAAATACGAAGAGGTAGACACAGTATGCAGTGCGTGTGGAGAGGAAGAAGAAACTGCCGAACACTTGATAATGTTCTGTAAAGGGCTTCACCCTATAGTTCAGGATGATGGCGCAGAGTTTTTCAAAGCACTGAGGTTTAGGGACCGGGAGGGCAAAATAGACTTTAAGCAAGTAGACTTAACTAGAAGGAGGTTATCTGATTGGTGGCTAAAGTCAAGGCACGAGTGAAAATTAAACTCTTCACTGCAAAGTACGAATCCTCAAACTCACTTTTTAAGAAAAAAATAAATAAATCTAGTTTTGGGTTCATTAAGTATTACGGCTTGGTGGCGCTAGCCACCGCCCGATCTAAAGGGTACAGCCACATCCATCCATCCATCCATCCATCCATCCATCCATCCATCCATCCATCCATCCATCCATCCATCCATGGCGTGCGCAGCACATCTTATTCATTGCGTCCCATTTCACGCGTATCGTACTCCTCGAGTGGTTAAAACCATAAGCGTCACTCCATCACTCCATTAGCCGTCGTCGTATCGACTTGTCCTTCAGACTAGCCAGCAACTCTCGCAATCATCAAGCCGCGAACAGGCATACATTTGCGGCCAAATGAAACGGGAGCATGAAATAACAAAGACTGTGGGTTTCACAAGTGATAACTCCAAAACTGGGTCTTGAACCGCTGTTTATGAGGTTGTCAGCCATGTTTAAGGTGCCAAAGTAGCACATAAGCTGACGTCACATTTGCATTGAGCGAACTATGGAAATATTTATCCACCGGTCAAGGCTACGCACTGCGAACACAGAACATTTTTAATTCATATTTAGCGGGGCTTAAACTCCCGAATACGACTGTAGATTTGTATATGAACTTATATGCCACCTCCTTCTAGTCTGCACTCATCATGAAGCACCCGAGATGCCGTCTTAAACCGGATCTAATTGCATTAGACCACCGACTTCTTTACAAACATACTAAATGCATTTAGGGCATTCTGTGTGACATTATCAGGGTCTTTTTGTCACATGCATTGGCCAAAAAAAACTGAAGCTCATTCAAAGTTACGCGAGATATATATTTAGCGCTTAGGCCTCAGTCGGATTCAGGCTCATGAAATGTTTTTTTCAGCCCAACTTACTCACACTCAGACTCTAAACTTCTTTCAAGTGGACTTACTCGGACTCAAGCTAAACAAAACATTACTCATCCCGACTCGGGCTTACGGCCCGAGGTGAGTCTGAGTTAATCTGAGGGAGTTGACCTATAAGTTAATATGCCGACCTCTATGCTGCATGTTTGGCTCATTGAAGAGCATTAGAACATTGAGGCATATAACAATTTAGCCACTCCTTTTCTTTGAGATCTTCTGCAGCAAACAAGAGGAAAAATTGAAATGGTTTCTCTAGAATATATAGGCGAATGAAGAAATCACGTAAACAACTGAAACAATTACAAAAACATAACGTGCAATGAACAGTTCGCTGCAAACAGTTCGTTCAACACTATGATGCTCGCAAGCACAAATCTGTGTCATCCACAGTGCATTGAAACGGGGAGCAGAAGCCCAAAGCTACAAAGGCCTCCCACTCCTCTTGACGTCCGGCAATCGCGGTATAGGTGCGGTATAGTAACAATCTTAAGAACAAAAGCTTATATCCTTCCAGTCGTCTTAAGTGCCTTCTAGTCGTCTTAAGTGGATCCATAAGGGATCATGCTAGTTTTACAGCGAAAGCCGTTATGACATCCAAACTCGGGCCACGCGCTGCTGTAGAATCCCACCGCCGCCGCCACCGGTGTGTGTAACCACTCTAGCGAAATAAGAAGAAAAAAAAACCTAGCACCAAGGCCACAGTGGGGCTCCCACCAGGCTCTGCTGCGGGCCAGCCCAGTATTCTACGTCCCGCCGCGGTGGTCTAGTGGCTAAGGTACTCGGCTGCTGACCCGCAGGTCGCGGGATCGAATCCCGGCTGCGGCGGCTGCATTTCTGATGGAGGCGGAAATGTTGTAGGCCCGTGTGCTCAGATTTGGGTGCACGTTAAAGAACCCCAGCTGGTCGAATTTTCCGGAGCCCTCCACTACGGCATCTCTCATAATCATATGGTGGTTTTGGGACGTTCATTCCCACAAATCAATCAATCAGCCCAGTATTCTACCTCTACGCCACGCCGGTTCTTGGTATTTGTTCGCAAACTTGTCTTAGGCACGCTTGATATCGGGAAAGCAATCGAGTTACTACGACTTATAAAGCGTTTTAAAACAGGGAAGGAACATCCAGTCATCGCACGATTGCGTATAGCGTAACGAGTGGGCCGTCCAGTGCTCCAACCCATTACAAAAACTTGTTCTTGATCATCGATTGACTGTGGCGCATACCCACTTCAGACAAATTCCTCATCGTCGTCAGCCACTGCCTAAACAATTGGCACCAAATTCTTTGCAAATGTTTAGCGGATACAACGCTTCTCGGAAAAATGACAATAAATAGCATAGAGAATGCTGCCATACCAAGAAATTATTAATATTAATGCCGTAGTGGGTACCCGGCAAATTTGGTTGCACCAGTTACCCAATGATTGTTTTAAAACGTCTCTGAAAGGCTGCTCTTCTAGCTTTTTTTGTGACTGTGCTGCGCCTGCCGCACAGGCCTGGCAGTTTTTTTTATCCGCCACGTGAAACGATACATCAGCGCACCCAACCTTCGTGGTGTTCGCTAATTATTAAAAAAAATATCAGTTTGTTTTTTCCACGAGTTGGCTAAGTGATGCCCATTCCAGGTTCAATGATGGGTAGCATTTTCAACTGGTAAGTTTAGGTAGCGCTTTTGCTTGTAAATAGTCGAAATAAACGCATCATAAGCTTCTACAATAATTTCTGATCGCGCGACTTGTCTCTAGCTAAACGCGAAAAACAAGGGCCCATGCAAATCGATTATCTGTTTTACACGCACGAAAGTTGAGTTTTTCAAAAAAAAAAATAACGACACGAGTCTAGCACTTCAAGGCTGCAGTCTGTTCGGCCAAACGGCAAGACTTGCGTACCCGTTCAGCGTAAATGTGATTATGGTATTTTGCATATAGATCTCTCGTCGTAGTCCGTTTTAGCATTCACGGGCATAATCAAAACAGGAAGTATTGATTTGTATAGAAATCACTTGCCACGTCGCTCTCATTCCGTCGAATCTGTCGTGCTGTTGACGCTCATTTGTCATGTTGCACTATGCTGAGCGTTAAGGCGAAAGCCGCCGATGTCTAAGCAAATGCAGAAATTGATTGTTGACGTCCCGCGTCGGCGGCGTCAACATGTCTGATGCAGCATGCGTGATGACGTCATCTTATGATTTATCACGCGTCAATGCATTGCCATAACTGAAGACGAGACATCATGACGTGACATCACATCATGACTTCTTCACGTGACGTGATAGCATGAGGGGACAGATCACAGAGGCAGCGCAAATCCGGGTAAGGCAAAGAAAGCATGCATGCCTCCGATCTTGGAGGGCGGGCAAACCAACGTCATCGGCGCAGAGAGCATTCGAAGGGGGAGGGGGTGGAGCTTAAATACGCCAATCGAGAAGAAAAAAATAAAGTGGCTTTCACTTTCAAGTCGCCCTACGAGAAAACATCAAAGACCTTGTGATTTTTTTTTCTTTTCGCGTTGTCCTATACAGTGCGTTTCAGATAATTTGCACGAAGCATTAAAACCAAGCATTTATGCAGTACGTGTCGAGTTGGCGTTGTTCTAAGTCATATGATGCACGCTATAATATTTCGTTCCACTCCACAAGCTGGGTAATTAGGAAATATTGTTAATGACCCTTTTCAACACTTTTCCGCTAAGGTACCTACCAGTCCGCCAAGCTCGGTAATCAGCAAATCAATCAATCAATCAATCAATCAATGAAGCTTTATTTTCATAAATAGATATATGCAATTACAGGGATTATTTGGACCGATAGCCTATTCCTAATTAACCTTTTAAACACTTTTTCTGCCAAAGTAGACACAGTCCGCCAAGCTGGGCAATTAACAAATAATGTCTGATCAACTGACAAATTAGAAAGGTAACTAAAAATCTTCGGTAAAGAAGATGTAGCGCTTGTTCAGAAACGCCTAAATATTCCATCTGTGCTAACAAAAATGTCCTCGATTTATTTATTTTTAGGTGCTTCTTTAAATTGCGCGAAACTGAAATATTACTTGGCGCAAGTTGGCTGAAACAGACCACATTAATTGCATCCGGGCTCGTACGCACGGTAGCGGATCCACATGCAAAAACCGCAAATATCAGAAGCTAGCAACTTGCGTTCTTGCGTAAATGGTAGCTGCACCAGAGTAGAAAGCTTATGGTTGTTGCGCATAAGTTGGCGCGATCGCCGTTTGCATGATGGGCCTGCTTTAGTTTTTTTTTTTTTTTTACACATGTGTGCCAACAGTTACCTTCTTTCTGCGTTATTCGCGTTAAATATGTGCCGTATCACGTTTCCACTTTGCACCACGCCATGCACTCATTACCGTCGTTGGCATTACGTCACATTTGCGTAACGTTTGCGCAAACATTCCCCTATGAATCCAAGAAAGTTCCACGTACGCAACAACGACCACCCACGTGAACGTTAAGTCTGCTTAAGTTTCTTTTTTTTTTTTTTTTGAAGTGGTTCACTTGGAGATTGCCCCTTTCCGAGAGGTTGTGCTGCTCTGCCTGGCAACAACCATCGGTCTATGCTTCTATTTAAGGGCAGCACTGAACAGCCCTCCCGCCCGTACACTTTTTTGTGTGTTTTTACTCATTTTGTAACTGTTAGACACCGTTCCAAGTGTGAAGCACGGTAGGGCGCCAGGATGTCGTTTGTTCTGATCGTACGCTGTACTCGTAGCTCGGCGCAACTCAGGTGAAAGCACATACAGCGTAGCCAGTTGTCACGTAACGAGCAAGCACTCGTATCAGAGAAGTCTCCTTCGTCTTGTGCTCTGAAACCATTGATGATGATATTTATGCAGGTCTTCTTCTTCTCGGCCGCCTCGATAAATATATCATTGCAGGTGAAACCACATATAGCGTAGTCAACTGCAGCACATCGGGCACGCACTTGCGCCGAGGAAGAGTCTTCTTCCTCGCGTTCTGCGAGTGCCCTGATGGTAATAATAGGCGATCGGGGATGCTACTACTGTGACTGCGCAAACAAAAACACAAACTACGCATTACATAATGAAAGTGGAAGCAAGTGAGAAATTGAAAGGTAGAGAAATAAAGGGGAAGAATGAAGAACGTATAAATAATTAGAAATGAAGAGAAAAACAGAGAAAAAGCTGAGGAGAACAACGAAAGAAAACCAAAGGCAGAACAAAGGTTCCAAGCTCCACACTATGGTGCTTGGAACCACTAGTGTAAATCTTCCTTTTTTTTTGGACATTAATTTTTAACCTTTCTTTTCTTTGTTTCATCCGTTTTCTTGAAACAGTATAAGCAAGCGCTCTGCCCCTCCGTGTGGCAGTTGTCAGCTTGTTTTCTCCCTCTTTCCGGTGACCTGACACATTTGCGCGCGCACATCAGTTAATCACAATATAGTAATAATAATAATTACGCAGGGGCTTATCGCAGCTTGACTACCACATCTATCAGCATTGCAATCATAAAAACAGAACATGCGAATCTTAAAAGCTTAACATTAAAATTGTGGCAAATCGATTTTTTGAGTAGTAGTAGTAAACAACAAAATGTCGGATTCGATATTCAGGAGCTAAAACCAGCCAACAGGAAACCGGATATCTTGTTTTCAAAGGAAAGCAAGAAGAAAAGCACACATAGGAAAAAATATGAGTGAGCAAAAAATAGACGTAATGAACGCTCAATAAACTCTAGCTCTCGCCAATCTTTATTTTATATATTTTTTTTCTTGAAACATTGAATGAAAATGCCAGCACTATTTGGCTGTTTGATCATTGCCGCGTGTCTTTACACTGGGGATGCTGAATTTCATTTTAACTTATAACTAATTCAAAAGTGCACACAGCTTGATGAGGCTACTTTATGCGGTCGCAACGTCAGCTTCGAAGACTGTTTCGTATTTTAGTGTCTCCATGTACTGCTTTAATTTACCATTACACAATGAATGCTAAAGGTATCGAACAAATCAGCGGGCTTGGAGTAAAACGAAATTAGCGTCTAACACCACTTCGACCTGGCTTCTGTTGATGTGTCATTGTCTTAGTGGCGGAAACACAACAAATCTTAGCTAAAACAACATTCTTCGCGCAAAGCCCCAAAGGAACCACGTCGCCTACATCGACGTAAACGCTCTCATGCAGGAACTGAATTTTAAGTCCAAGCAGCTGTTCTTCTTATATATGTGTGAGTGTTTCACTTGTTTTGTTGTCTGTTTCATCGAATGAGGAGAAACCACATGGTTTATGCATGAGCGTGCCCCAAAATTCTCGAGATCATTAGTGATGAAGTTATAATCTAAGGCGCTGCATGGAGCATCATCTCATTAAAGCGTCGCACCATTCATGATCTTTCTGCTCTTTATAGGTTCCGTAAAATTTCTATAAAACTCTTTGAGTGAAAGTTTGGCACCGTGTATCATATAAGGTATTCGAAAGCGTGGCAGTTTTAGACGCGAAGCAACTCTTTGACTAGCCTGTGTAAGGTTGTTCCTCCACGCGTCCGTACAAACGCGCCGCAACGCACTCTTCTCGCCGCAGGCGTTGGAGCGGTGCCAAGTAGGTCATTCCGCAGCTGCGCGTAGATGTTACGCTCTTCTCGCAGTGCGCGCTGACGTAACACTCGCAATACTCGAGCGCACATTGAGTGGTAACACTACAGTGAGAATAGTAACACTTCGGCTCGTTTATCTGTGATGGATATGATGCCGGAAGACGATGCTCCTTCGCCCGCCCAGCCATATGCCGAAGCGATTAGGCCTAATCCCGCCGTCACCGGTGTTTCGAAGATTAGTGAAGCCGATCGCCTTCGCAAATGACGGCGTCGCGCCTGGAACACCGGTGAGGCACGAGTCAGAAACACCGATCACGTCCGTGCGCAACGCTTCTGCTTCGCATCCCGTCTGAATTACCTTTGGTATAATGGTGTGAATTTTTCTCTTTTCTATCTATCTATCTATCTATCTATCTATCTATCTATCTGTCTGTCTGTCTGTCTGTCTGTCTGTCTGTCTGTCTGTCTGTCTGTCTGTCTGTCTGTCTGTCTGTGTGTCTGTCTGTCTGTCTGTCTGTCTGTCTGCAACGCACTATCTATCTATCTATCTATCTATCTATCTATCTATCTATCTATCTGTCTGTCTGTCTGTCTGTCTGTCTGTCTGTCTGTCTGTCTGTCTGTCTGTCTGTCTGTCTGTCTGTCTGTCTGTCTGTCTGTCTGTCTGTCTGTCTGTCTGTGAACCCCAGACCCAGAAGCAATGTTTCGTACTGTAAACGAGTTCTGTGGAATCCCGCTATGTGGTGGAAGAGTTACTGTTTTGAAAATGATATTATGCATTGGTCCCAGTTGCGATCACTATGCAAATGACCAATTTTTTTTTCAACTAATATTCCTCTGAAAAATTATGCACTGGTTTCCAGGTGGCTGCGGGCTACTAAAGGGCTGTTGCTAGTTATCTTTTTCATTGTTTTTTTCGACTAGACCTCGCAAGAAAGATGCTTCTGTAAGTACAGCTGATTTTGACAATCCGGACACGATTCTGCGTTGCTACTCATACAACATCACGAAACACTAGCTCAATGAAAAACAAGCTTCCTAATATACAAAAAAAAACGCAAGCAGTGTGCATAAAGTCGCAAATGCCCACATACGCATACCTGTCCCACACTAATGCCAACAACAACACTGAGTAGTTGTCTACTCAAAGCCAGCCACGAATGTCGATAACTTTGAAACGGGCGGACACATACGAAACTGCGGTCCGTCAAGCTCCACATTAAAACAGGAACAACATTGATGTCTTCAGTGTTCCTGAATGACGTCATTTAAACGCTGGCTTCTCAATGCAATTCTCTTTATTTATCTGAATTTAAAAAAATGGCTCAGATGGCCTCTTAGGCAGAAAGCATGAAAGCAGCAGAAAAACTATTTGACGAAGCCCTGCCAACCATTCGAATTGGAAACTTTTTACATCATCCCAAATGTGTAAATAAAATCCAGTATAACCACTGAGCATTGTGTCCCAAACTGCAGTCATCAATTCGTCTTGTCCGTACGGTGCCCATCAAACGACACAATGTCTCTCTTTTTTTAAACACCCTCAAAATTCCTTTCCTTCACGTCTTTTTCTTATTTTCTTGAACTGTTTTCATTTGCAGCATGACAGATTCAGCCCAAAACAAAGTTCCCTGACTGCCTTGCATGAAAGTTTCATCATTGTTAGTGGGTTTCTGCGCCATTATCAAGAAACCAAATCACTTATCTGGTTCCTGAAAGTGCTTGAACATTAAACTTCGAATTCAATGACATCTTATCTATTTTATTGTCTTGATTTTCCATACTCAGTTGACGATATTTCACGAAAAAGTTTGGAGTTCCCATAAATTATTCAGTTCATCATCATTTGCTTCGTTTACATTTAGTACAATTCATGAACTCATCACCATTTAAGGCAAGAGTAGCGAAATACGCGCTTAAACAAACTGAGCTAAGTCGTCTTTCAAATTCAGCCAGATGGCCTCACCGCGGTGGTCTAGTGGCTAAGGTACTCGGCTGCTGACCCGCTGGTTGTGGGATTGAATCCCGGCGGTGGCGGCTGCGTTTCCGACTGAGGCTGAAATGCTGTAGGCCCGTGTGCTCAGATTTGGGTGCACATTAAAGAACTCCACGTTGTCGAAATTTCCGGAGCGCTCCACTACGGCGTCTCTCATATTCATATGGTGGTTTTGGCACGTTAAACCGCACATATCAATCAATAATCAGCCAGATGCAACCAGAAAAAATGATCAACATGCGAAACAAACAGCACTTTGGGCAGCTATGCAATTGTCGCGCAAGAAGAAACTGGATCAAAATCGAGTGTGCCCGAACTTGATTTCACGACGGTACTGGAAGGAAAGGAGGAAAAATAGCAGGAAAAGAACCGCAGGGAGGTTAACTAGCCTATAAGCAGCCGATTCGCTAGTGACTCATTCACAATAAGGAGCTGAACTGCATCGTGTTTCCCTCAGTAATTCCGCTTTGCCAGTTTTTACAGTGAAAGCTGTTATGAGATCACAACGAGGTCGGCGTGCATCGCAGTTGTCCGCAGCTGCCAGCGTCTATAACACCAATCGTGCAAAATAGGAAGACAAAATACCAACGGCGCAATGACATTCAAACCTGAGTCCTCTGCGTGCCAGCCCAGCATCCTACCACACAACCATGCCGGTGCCTCACACTGTATTGAAAACTGGCTTTAGGCAGGCTTGATGTAGGGAAAGAAATCTCGTTAATGTGTGTAATAAAGTGTTTTAGAACAGCGAGCAAACAACGAGGCATCACACTATCAGAATTGCGCGGCGAGCTGGTCGTCAAATGATCCAGCCCCACTCCCCCATCACAATAGCTTCAGGCATAACTCTTCATCGTCGTGAGCCGCAGTATCGAAACGTTTCAGAAGATCTTTTGCAAGTATCTCGTAGATATCGCGTTTCTCCGAAGCATGACCAAGGATGGCATAGTGAATAGCCTTCGTACTACGCATAATTTAGGATGATTTATGGTGTAGTGGGTACCCACATAGTGTTCTTGTAGCAGTTACCATAATAGTGTTTTAAAAATGCTCCTCACTGTGACTGTGCTGCGCGTTACGCGTGGGCCTGGACGGTTTTATTGCGCTAGGTAATTCTAGACGATCAACCATGGTCTTCTGATCATGAGCCTACAGAATATGTTAACATGCTAGTCGGCGAACGGTAAACAATAGACCCGCAGTCTCATTCCCGCATGCCCATGGTCATCTAATGCACCTCTCATCTCCCCAATTTTCCTTGTCCCGCATCTATCAGTGTTTATTTCAGCTTCCCCCGACGAATCTTGAGTAAACTGTCCCTGTTTTAAACGCAGACTACGCCCCCATGCCTGATAATAGGTGCCGGTATTGTTTTGAGTAGGGCAAATACTCGCATGGACACATAGTTACGTAGCGCAACGTCTCCACTTTTAGATGTCCCTTCCGGATTTGTCAAGTGACTTTCGCTTCCTTCCTAATTTCCGCTATGCTACTTCTGCACTCAAAAGTGGCTTCCGACAAGACAGCACAGGGTGTTCATTTCCAGTTACCACGTTTGGTCTTAAAACACGCCTCATGTGCAGCTTTCATTGACAGCTTATTTAATTCCGACATTCGACGTTACGTGACGCAGCTGGTACTTGGCGAGTAGGTACGATCACAAACCATGCTGAACTGATAACGAGAAAAGACAGTAGGGTTTCTCGGATAAAGGTTTAAGCATGCTATAAACCTTGAATGACTTACATTCGTTTGTCCACTCGTGAAGTTGAAAATCAACATAGTGCTCCTTTAAACTCTAGTACAACCAACAGTCCAACACACGAACAAAACTCACGAGACGAGCTAAGACGGCTCGACGCCAATAGTGATCTGTTTTCTCTTTTCAGGTGAGGTATTGAACCGCCTCCACCTTCTCTAGTGGCATTGCGGAGGAGGGCAGAAAAAGAACAACGCAGATTGGCAACGTGGCTTTCTCGGCCATAGCTGGTCATGTGCTTCAATATGTGGCATAGCGGCGCCAACTCACACAGACGAGGAAGAAACAACAGGACAAGTTCTTAATGTTTGAAAGTTGACTCTCGTCCTGTTTTCTCTTCCTCGGCTGGGTATGTTAGCGCTATGCAACATTTTGGACGATAAGTACACATGCAGTTTCGCTGTGCCTCCAGAGTTACAGGCATTGCAAGCTTTCCGTACATCGCCTGATTGGGCGCTGCCTCCATGACTGGCCCACCTTAGGTCATCATGTGTGAGTACGTCATCATGTGACGCTACATTATGCATTGTCAGAGTGACGTCCTGATGGCTTTGCGAACTCTCTGACCTGTGGCGACATTGGGACGTCATACTGTGATGATGATTGTTTCGCATCGCCCGTCTTACCCCCGACGATCAGTTATCCTGTTTGTTGAGGTAACCGAGGCTTTCATCTTGAAGATCGCCCCATTATTCTTACGATGTCGCGCTATTTCGACACTTCCTTCGGGACTAACTGTTCCCTTTCTAAGGCAAAATCTAAGTCACTTCGCACGATAACGTTTTTTTTTCGCAATGACACCACTCTCCAGTACTTGAAAGGTGGGACGAACTGGTCGCATTCTTCACGCTTATGTCATTCACTTCAATTTGGGCAAACATCCATTTAAGTAAACATTCCATTCCGTTACTTTGATCTGCGTGATGTGTTCCAGCCGAGGAACTTTTAGCACCATGGATGTAAACTCGGTGGGAAGCAAGGAATAGAACCTGACTGGTGTTGAAACATGAAAGACGAATGAAGACCTGTTGGAACATAACAGATAATTTAGCTCCGTCCTTAGAATAAAATGGTCACTCCAATGTTTATTTAACAGTTCTGTTGGTACTAGTTTTAAATTCCTGTCTTTTAACTTCTAAGTGAAGATTATCTTGCCAGAATAGTCTTACACTAACTGAAATGAAGCGTTCCACTGGTACTACATTGGAGCTCACTTTCTATGAGGCACAATCTTTATGTGAGGATCGGACAAAAGGGCACTCGGCGTAAATGCCGCGCGCCACGCTTAGCGTGGTGTGCGGAATCGACATCAAGAGATTTCGAGTGCATAATTTTTGACAGCGGGGCAGTTGGTTGCCATTTTGCACCAGCGCCCCACGCAAGTTTAAAAAAATTCCGCCATATCGACGAAGTGAATGATGATGAGTGGGCGAAGCTCCGGAGGTAAACCTGGTAAACCATGAATCCTCTGTACATTTTGCCCACTCGATTTTATTACATCGCTCCCTCTTGCGTACGTCGCCGCACTAAATTGAACGATTGCCTTCAACCAATGACACGCGCCATATGTGACATCATTCCTATTTTATAAGATCTCGCGTCTTTCATCAACTACAAGTACCGCTTTCTAGTTTATAACATCTTGCATCTTTTCATCATCAGCTACAAGTACCACCATCTAGTAAACACTACAACAACTAAACGAGAGGTGGCTACATACAGGAGACGGTACCGCCATCTAGTGAACACTGCAAGAACTAAACTAGAGGTGGCTAAATACAGGGGACGGTACCGCCATCTAGTGAACACTGCAAGAACTAAACTAGGGGTGGCTACATACAGGCTCCAGGGGACGCACAGCCCACGCCCTAAGGAGCTTCGCCCCTAAAAAAAAGAAACTTTAGTGTCGAAGAAGAGCTAAAACTTTTTTTTTCGCTGAAATACATGGCATACCTTGTGTCATTTTCTAAAATTCATATTCGTTAATGCTGCAAATTTTTTTGTTGTCCCATAGAAAAAAAACTATGTTCCATCTCCCCGAAGGTAACCCTGATGATATCCGAAGCATCGGGAGTAGCGGGGCGCATGGCGTTGACCCGGTTGAAACGAGCACCGACGCGGGTACTGAAAGAACGCTTTGAAGCGAAACTCAGTGTAGTGTTTATTCGAGTAACCGTTCGTTTGAAACGCAAAGACACGGAAGGCGATACGCATGGAAGACGCTTGCGCTTGGCTCCCTTGGCTCGCGTCTCGTCGGTGTTACCCACGCGCCGTCTGTATTCTCAAACGCGATCGGTGTTCTTGACTCGCACCTCGTCGGTGTCACTTGTCTTCCACTGCTGACACTTGCGTTCGACTTTTCTGGTTTGCGCCTAGTCGGTGTTGACGTCGCCATTTCTGATCGCGATCGGCTTCACTAACCCTCACAGCGTCGGTGGATGCTGGGTAATGTACGCGCACGCGCACGTTTTGACGCCTAGGGAGCCTGCATGTGCGCGCGTCTCCGTGTTTTAGGGTAGTGTCAGCCTTTGACCCACCACTTGCCGCCGCCCGCTAACACACAACGTTGCCAGTCCCGGTTTTCTTGGCAACAAACGCCATGTTGGTTCTCGCGGCCAGGGGTTCCCGCTCCGCCGCACTGTACACCAGCTGCATGTTGGAGCGGCTGTGCAAACTGTGGTATGAGCTGCGTTTGACTTCACCTTAGACCTAGCTTCCGCTACAACACCATCTTAGTGCTAAGCGCAACTGCAAGAACTTTGGAGGGATAATGCCAGGGTACTGTGTGCCGCAATGCAAAACCATCTGGAGACTGTTCAGCTTCCCGACTTGCTCTAACCGACGGTAACGCTGAATTACACAAGTGAAGCGAGATTTCTCTGAGTCGACTACTTCTTTCCGTGTTTGTGAGGTGAGTACCCCTCGTATTGGATTGAGTATACTCCCGCATATTTTGTTAAAAAACTGACTCAGTCATGTGACTGAAAGCAGTTGAAGCGAAGTAAACACAACTTGCACAGTAAGAAAATGGATGAGGCTTCGTTCGGCTACGCCGGGTTATGCGAGCGAACGCTGGTTAGCTTGAGTATGCCTGTTTATCCCTCGCAGTCGAAGCGCAGTTCACCAATCGAATGGTATGACTAGTCGAATGTGTGGTCCTGCAAATGCCTTCACTGCAGCCGTCACCGCATTCCTCGCAGGAAAAGCAAAGCCCGTAAACCACCAGCAGACGCTCGCGTTGCGCGCCTTCCTTTGCTGGCAGATGTTCGCGTTCCTGCACTTTCACCTCGGTCGCTGAGGAGGGGCATTTGGAGAGGTAGACCAAGACGGACGAGCCGACGAACGCGTTCTCCGTAGACTCTTGTAGTCTTGCACAGTTGCAACAGATCTAAATTTTGTGCGGCTTGTCATGGGGTATTCGTTCTTCCCTTCAATTACACGCGGAATCACGCTGAAACTCGCTCAATAATGTCAAACGGGATTTCGCTTTAATAATATAGAGTGCGGCAGATTTACTGTTCCTGTCCATCCGTCCTTCTGTCTGTCTGTCGGTCCTGAATTGCGTAGTACATAAGCACAAAGCAAGTTGGTCGTTGGCCCATAACTAAAACATGCTCAATGGGAGATTGCTGCAGCGTTGTTTTTTTTTTTTTTGTCGTCCTTTTGTTTCATAAGCAGCCACAGAGATGATTTGAAATCATGAACTCCGTTTTTATTTAGTGCTTGTGGAGAAAATGTGTATGGACTCTGTATATGTGTATATGGGGTCGGCGCCGTGTATGACTTTCTACCCTATTGCTTCAGTGTAGGCCCACTGCGAGGACACAACCTTCCAGCAAAGAAAGGATGATGGTTTGAAGAAATTGAGGGCAGATGCTGTTAAGATGCTGTTCGCAATAAAATCTGACCTGAAAAAACGTGGTTTGTCTATTGTGTATACCCTTTGATTTTCTTCTAGCCTTACATACAGGCTTGTGGGAGGGGAGGAGGAGGGTTGGTGTAAAATGATTGAGCGCCCGGCTATTTTCTAGTAATGCTTACAGCTTGTACGGTTTTGAATGCGAAGCGTTTCTTAGCGAACTTCGATGACTTAGAGCACATCTATCTATCTATCTATCTATCTATCTATCTATCTATCTATCTATCTATCTATCTATCTATCTATCTATCTATCTATCTATCTATCTAGCCGCTTACGTTTAGGTGCTCTCGTGGTCACCCCTTTAACTTGGTGTGAACCAAAATTTGCATGGGAGGGTAAGATGGTTTGACAAATATGACGCGCTGGTCAAGGCATGAATAATATCACAATTCCGTCGCGTACGTCGTCAAACGCTTCCCGCCAGACAGTGGCACATACCCACGGACGGGTATGTGCCGCAGTTATGGGGGTATGTGCCACAGGTGATTGACATTCAGTATGTACCCTGGAATGACGAGAACACACATGGGAAATTTTAACGCGCGATCGTTAAGAAATACCCGACGTCGGTGGGGTGTACCCGACGAATGCAAAGAGTAAATGTCAGGGTCCCAGCTGGAATCGAACCCAAGCATTGTGGTAAAATGCTTCGTGGCCACACGTAGAGCTACAAGTCTCTGAACTACTTTACAAATAGATGCTAATCTTCGTGAAACGTCAATAGTGTTTGTAGTGTTGCCTACCCAGATGTATGAACTTTGATACAGCCGTCATGTCGGGGTAACGTCAAATGTGGTTAGTTGCCATGCGCTGAGGTCGACTTATCTAGCAGTGCTCCGGGCCAGCATCCTCGTGATCATCAGCGCTTCACATCAGCTTCTAATGTTGCTAATATTCATGTTTCAGTCGGCATCGTTGCGCAAGTGCAAACAACTGGTTTTATAAACATCTGCAACTCTTCAACATATGTTTGTGCGTGCAACACTTGTACATATATTTAATGTCATTTCATGACGTGTCACTCAATAAGAAAATTGCAACAAGGCCACCTTCCCTCCACATGCTTCGCATAATGTCATTTCGCAGGCACGTGGTATCTGCCAATTTTTTTAATGAGGTCATTACACATATTCGTTCACAGGCAGTAAACTTGCGGTAGGAAGTTATATTACGGACAAAAGCAATATTTAGGGAATGAGAAGCAGGCTAGCGGAGTTATGCGGTCATAGGGAACATCGCGAGCTACCACGTTTTTGATCTGCCTTTCCTGTCGTTATGGGCACCGTCATATATTACAGCATGGTCTCGAGTTTTGCACTAGAAGGCTTTTGAGGTGTCTGCAGTCATAAGGTAAATTTGCTTCAGGAATGCCGCGCAGACATTGAAGTTCGTTCCCAGTGATGTTGAGGTTCTCCTCCTCGCAAATATAGGCACCCTAAGTATACTCACTCCGTCAATTCGGTGGGTTACCCAGGTGGGAGAAACGAACTGTTTTAGTGGTATTTTACGCACAGTCGAGTCACGAACACGTTTTTTTTTTTGTTCTATAAAACGGCGGCGAACTTCAGAAAACAACCCTTCAGACGTCAGAACTTCTTATATAAACAAAACCACCTCTTCTTGTTGAAGTTCACACTGCCGTCATTGTAAATGAGCGACCGCTGAGAACCAACATGGCGGCCTGTGAAGTATGGCGGCCTTTTTTACCAGTTGTAAGCAACCATGATCGAAGTTGTCGCCACCCTACATCACGGAGACGTGCGAATGAAGGCTCCCTAGTGACGGCGTCTCACCCGTCGGCGTGATCGCGTGGCAAGCAGTGGTGCACTGTCCACATAGTCGGCGCCGCGAGATTTTCGAGGCGCATGCAGCGCGCGCACCCGCCATCTAGCGGCTACTTCTAAGAAATGGAGAAAGGTGGCGCTGGTGAGATGATGCCCACGTGAGAAGTGGACTCGAGCCTTTCAAGAGGTGGAGAGTGTGAAGCGAGAGAGAGCTGACACATGGCGAGCGCGTGGCAGGCGAGGGAGAGAGACGTCACCGCGCACTGCTAGGAGGGTGTGAGCTACTCGGCACTGCTCCAGCACCTGTGGTGGGGGTAGTGGTGCGGACGGAGGGACAGCGTTACACAGGCTGGTCAAAAAGCTGCTTCGCATCTAAAACTTAGTAAACATTCATTTCAATCACATTATCAATTGTGCGAGTTCACGAGAACTCATGCACCTTTCAATACGGAGCATCAGACGTAACTGCCGCGCTCCAAGTGGCCAACCAGAATTATCATCAATACATTCTGATAGCATAAAATTTGAAAATGGAGCAGCTGGTCCCGATTCACGTGCATTCTATTTGAGATAGAACACGTGGTCTTGACACCCGGCACGTAGTATACGAATGACCTAGAGAACATGTTTTGACATCCGAATAATATAAATATAACTTTATTATCAAAGAACATTTACGTTGTTCCCATAATCCACGATTTCATGTGGCATGTTTGTTTGTTTGTTTTCTCGCGCTTTGCTTGACTTGGATTGCCTTTTTCACATGAGACAAAAGCTCCAAAACGGCAAAGTTGTAGGCATTTTGATCAGCCTCGTATAACTTCAAAAACATCTATCTACATCTGTCAAATTGAGATTTTATTAACTTAATCCTGTCTCAAAATTATAAAATATGAAGGCTACAATTGTAGAAATGATTTATGGATTACGTTTAGTTTTGTCCTGCGGTTGGAGGCAGGGTTGATTGATGATTGATTGATTTGTGGGGTTTAACGTCCCAAAACCACCATTTGATTATGAAGGCATTATGGAGGCAGGGTTCAATGTTGTGTACCAGAAGCCTCTTATATACGGCAGATTTTATGCAGGTGAGATGGTTTGTTGTGCTAACGATAGGATAATGAAGCATGAAAGCTATGAAAAGAAACAGTCAGAATAATTGGCTAGCCATGTCCTGTAAGTAATGCACATGCTTATCTGTTTTTAAGAAAGATTGTGTGGTGAGTAAACAGAAAAATCGCTTAACACGCGAAATTGTTGCAGCGTATCAGATTGCACAGTTGTGCGCCAATGGTCGATCCCATTATTGCCCAAAGAACTGAAGTATCTCCGTAACCTACTATATCGTAATCTTTCTTTGTTGTGCTGTTGGTGGCCTATCTGTACTATGTCTTTCGACGCCGTATTACGAGAATAGTTATTTTGTGTATTTATAGGCGGTGCATTTGTTCTCACAGTAATAAAAAAATAATGAGGGTCAGCGCTGTGTGCTTTCCTTTTCTTTTGTGTGCTGTGCCTTTTTCACGCTATTTTCTAATCATGTACAACCGACAGGTGCAGATCTCCAAACTTTGCAGTGGAAACACTCGTCCTTCCCATCCACGGTAGGATTAAATGACGGTGCGCACCAAAGCAACCATCTTTCTAAGCTGCGCACTCTCCAATGATTCTGTCGTTCAGGGCGTAACCAGGAACGGGGCGGGAGTGTGCTGGTGAGTTTGAACCCTTCCGAAATTCTACAATTCGACATTTGCATATATACATGACCATGGGAGAGGCGTCGTCGTTGTCACCGTGGCCGTCAAGTTGACGACGACGGTGACAACGACGACGACGATGATGATGATGATGATCATGATGATGATCATGATATACACGTGCGCACACTCTCACGTGAACGTATATATTGAATGGTGCGACCCTCTCTCATCCTCAAAAAACGTTCTCGCTTGGTTACTGGCCAACGTGAATATTTTTGGTGAACCCGTTGCCACTATGGTTACTCAACTACCACTATCGTAACACTTAAGATTAGCTTATGTTTATTGATTAAACAGACACATAGTACTTATAAATGTGACAGGGACAAGCACAAGAAAAACAGAAAAATAATATAAACAAGAACATTGTGCTTGATTAGGCACAGGTTTCCTTTGCTGTACACACTAAAGCTAAAGGCAAAGCACGCTTTACAGAAGCCCAATTGAACAGAAATTTGGTCAAGCGAGAATGACACACGTTTCATTGGTTGAGAGCAAGGCATTTCAACATATTGCTACCAATTGACGTTCCAAGCAGAGATATATTTAATGATAGTGCATACGCTAAATGATTGTCTGATGTGAATTCACTGTCCAAGCAATTCATACAGATGTCTAACCAGCGAAGCTTAAACGTGCTGCAACGGTGCACAACACTGCGTTGATTCCAGTGATTCATCAGAGTCTTTGTCAATTTCTGGTTACATAAAAAATATTAACCGTTGTTGGCCGCCAGTGTATTCTCTTTATCGTTTTTAGAGAACCAGTTACGAATAGTCGGATGTATTTGTAAATCACAAATTTAGCTAGAAGAAGCTGAATCACTGAAAGAAAGAATTCCGAAACATTTAGATAGTTGAACAAACTCACACATACATTTTGCAAGAGAATTTTTGTCAAGATTCTTTCGAAAATCTGTTAGACTTGGAGCACTGTAAATGTCTGGGCTGCCGTATGATGTCATGGCTTGGTGTGAAAAAGCAGGCGTACAACAGCCATGTGTAGCATAGTGAGCGCGTGCTCGAACCAAGGAGCAGTTTTCCTTTTTTTTTTTTGTTATTCAAGCGCCTTCGTGATTTTAATAGGCGCGGACCACTTAAATAACACGGGCTGTCGTATTCTGTTGCATGTTTTCGTATCGCTTGGAGTTGTTGTCGCTTGGGATAACTGAAGCAAAACAACGAATAAAAAATATTTAAAAAACGCACAAGATCGAGAAATAGAGAGAAAGGAGGGGAGAGCAGAAATCAACAAATAAAAATAAAAAGAAATAAAGACAAAAATTGGACAAAAGAAAGGCAAAAAAATTAAGGAAGAAAGAAAAGGCTGAAGACAAAAAAAATAGGGCCTCTCAGCAACACGCTTCTTTTAGGCTAGGCACCACTACGAGGCTTCCTGAACTTTTAAAGTGTTGTTGCCTCTAAAGGGACTTGTCACGCAATTCTTGCCAGAAATCTACGGTGTCATTTCTGGTTCCGTTAGTGTGTTCATCTGTTTTCTTTACCTCTTCCTTAACCAACCCTTCTTCCCACCGTGCACACGTGATTGCTTTCCCAATGTGTTCGCACTCTTCGTCCAGCCGACCACGCTACACCGTCAAAGTACCTACCACCTCCAGTGAAACTAACAACATTAAGCCACTAGAAAACCTCCCACTCCCGCATGCCCACACAGGCAGAGCCACGCTTACGCGCATCGTACCGCGCTCAGAAACAACGCCTCGGTTCTTCATCCCGCGAAAATTGCGTTGTTTTAGCGTGCTGAGCCCTTTAAATATTTAACACTAAAAGAGAATTAAAAAGACTAAAATTGGACAAGAGAAAGGCGAAAAATTAAGGAAGAAAGAAAAGGCTGAAGACGAAAAAATAGGGCCTCCCAGCAACACACTTCCTTTATGCTAGGCACCACTACGAGGCTTCCTGAACTTTTAAAGTGTTGTTGCCTCTAAAGGGACTTGTCACGCAATTCTTGCCAGAAATCTACGGTGTCATTTCTGGTTCCGTTAGTGTGTTCATCTGTTTTCTTTACCTCTTCCTTAACCAACCCTTCTTCCCACCGTGCACACGTGATTGCTTTCCCAATGTGTTCGCACTCTTCGTCCAGCCGACCACGCTACACCGTCAAAGTACCTACCACCTCCAGTGAAACTAACAACATTAAGCCACTAGAAAACCTCCCACTCCCGCATGCCCACACAGGCAGAGCCACGCTTACGCGCATCGTACCGCGCTCAGAAACAACGCCTCGGTTCTTCATCCCGCGAAAATTGCGTTGTTTTAGCGTGCTGAGCCCTTTAAATATTTAACACTACACGTGTAAACAGAGGATGGGGGAGGTGATCGCGTCCGTTGGCAACGATGAGCCGAGTGGCCGACGCACATGAGTTAGCAGTTTTAGCGCGTAAAGCGTAGCGTAAAGTGCTCGAGCTTGGTGAGATGTTTGTTTGTTTCTTGCAGAGCAGCGGTGACGTTAAACGCGTAGGCGAATCATGCGATGTAGCTCGATGCCTCTCAAGTGCATCCTAATTGCGTGGACGCGATCGGCCATGGGCGTATGGCTAATACGCTAGATAGGAACGTATGCGTAAAGCGCTTTGTGTCTCGTAGTCGCGAAGTGACACACCTATTGCCAAGAATGAAACTCAAGAAAAGGTTACATGACAAAATAACAGCAAGATCAGCACAGTTAGGCAACGGTGAAGCCTAAAAAATGAAAGAGGCCATCAAAAGAATAGTGTCTGGAATAATCTAATTACCGCGATGATTTTCTCTCTCTCTCTCCCTCTCTCTTGTTGCCACTTCTACCATCACTGCTTCTGCACTTTCTTGTATGCTGAGTGTTTCATTAACAATGTGCACTTTGTAAAAGTAGGTGTCTGGTCTTATCGCAGCGCACCAGATGCCCTCTTGCTTTGATTTTCCGACCTTGGTTTGACTTTGAGCTAGTACATCGCAAAGCTACATTGTGCGTGTCATTCACTGTGTTAACCAGCCAGGCAAATTGTTGTGCGTCTAAGGTAAGCAATCGATGGTAATTATATTGGTCCTCCAAGGCGTATTACTTGGCTCAATAAGACATCTAGGCGATGGTTTACACGCGAATCGCCCTCCGATAAAGCCCCACCAACATTCTAACCAAAACTTTACGTATTTATCTTTATGTTCTAGTGTAAAAGAGACAACATAGTACAAGGAACATCAGGCTCTGAAGTTTTAAACAGCTCATTATGGGTATGTTCTTCGAACGTATCTACCTGTAAATTTCATATTGCTATCTTCAATAGTTGTTAAATCAATTTATGTTGTTGATTTCTGCCCTAACAATCACATCATGTATTTATCTTTATCTTACTGAGATGCTCATTCGAATATAATTTTTGTTTGTACAGGCATACAACCTACGCTTAATTCTTTATCTAAGCCCCATGTTCAAAACCCACACACTACACCCAATCACTCTTGCAAGTATAGTATTTTTAGATAAAAGTGAACTCAAGAGCAGTGTTTTGAGCCCTTGTTATTGTGTTGACGTACCATTGGTGTAACGTATTTGACCAACTGCAACTATAGCCAGCGCGACGCCTTTGGTCAGTCTTGACTTCGGGATGGGCTTTCTTTGTTTGGGAAAAAGAAAGACAGCATCAGGTCTACCATCATCACTGATCCTCTCCTTCATCAGCAGAAAAAAAATATGTCACACCGCTGCAGGCAAGATGCTGAAAAAAAAACAAAGTAAGTAGAAAGTAATACTGCCTGCACTTTAGATCCGGCTCTTGTCATGTTAACGTTTCTAACGAATCGAGGCGTCCTTCGGTGAACAGTTTTGCCCTGACTTTTCTGTCTCAATTCTCTGTAAACAATGTCTTCATTACTGGAAACAACTAGGCATCTGTTTGCTTTACTGTATTTTTTCATTATTCTTCTTGGAGATCGACGTGCATTTATTTTGTAATCCTGTAACGTCCACGATAGGTTTATGCTAACGTTACCATTTCCTTATGACAGATATAGCGTAAGCATAATGAGGTACACTCTGGCAGCAATATGTGTCTACGCAAAG
The DNA here is from genome assembly GCF_013339725.1 of Rhipicephalus microplus. Lineage (NCBI taxonomy): Eukaryota > Metazoa > Arthropoda > Arachnida > Ixodida > Ixodidae > Rhipicephalus > Rhipicephalus microplus. The sequence goes on from NC_051167.1 coordinate 116,382,862, forward strand.
GCAACTGCATTGCTGGCACAATATTAGGACTGGCTACGTAAGTTAGGCCGTTCATATGTCATGCTAACACACTTCAGTCACATATATCAGCAAAATAAATACGCAGTTTAGTGATAACTTTTCATTTAACTGGAGAATCTTGTACCTGGTGGTGCATTACAGATGTATCGTGATCGCAATCATACCGACATTAACAGATTAGGTCTAAACAAAAGGTGCAGAAAGACAAAATAAGTGCCCAGGGAGTCACCGGCTTAAAGCTCGATGCAACCATTACCAGAAGTAGAGCCACCGGTTGCCACGCACTCTCTAGTTGATGTGTAGCCGCAGACTAATCTGCCTTCGTCTGTACAAGCCATCCCTCGGCATCCACACCCATAGCTCGACTCACTCAGGCACAGGTAGAGACGTCAGCCCGAGTCTTAGAGAGTATTAATTCGACGAGTTTGGGTTCGCATGAGTTCGGCTGATGAAAAACTTTATTCGGTCGGGGTCCCAGTGCGCTTGAAAATTGCGCACGAAAACAAACAGGGCCGGTAATCATGGTTACTGATCCAGGAAGGCCTTTCCAGTTTATAAGAGTTACGTGCAGTGAAAGCGCGCAGTGTAGTTTTTTTATGGAATCGCGTAATACCGACAGTGTCGACGTGATCTATGCGTGAAAACGTGTCCTAGGCAATTCGTCAAGACGAGCAACATAACATTCTTCTTCTTTTCTTCTTCTTCTTCTTCTTCTTCTCTTTCTTCTTCTCTTTCATCTTCTTTTTCCTTCAATATTTTTTTAAAACACTCGTATCTATTAAAAAACTCGTGAAACAATGTGACTTCTGGCAATTTGCGGTGAGAAGAAAGTCATCCTTAGATGTTTGCCGTACATCCCCTCCCCCTAAAAAAACAGTTTTTTGTCGGTTTCTTTTTTGCCAATTGCTTGTCGAACTATGCGTTCGCTTCCTTTCTACGGCGGGCGTTATATATCCTTCACTTAGGAGATTGGCTCCGCCAAACGGTGCAATTCAATTTGAGAGCCAGGCGTTTTGCAGCAAACGCCACGCCGCTGTTTCCTCGAGTGCTTGGCGCCTCGTGTCGTGATGCACACGCTCGATGGGTCCGGTTGTTTGGAATGGCTCGACAACCATAACATGGCCCCCGAATTTCGAAGCTGTTTGTGGACGTACGCCACTGCAGGCGTCCCGAAGGCTTCGAAAGTCTAGTCATACACGTACTGCGAAGCCACGACTATTTAATTTCTGCGCATTCCACGGCGAAGAAGGTTTTCTTTGTTACTTTCTCTTTTTTTCAATATAATCAGTATCTTGCACCTGCTATTTTACTACGGCCTGGTAGTGTTTGATCCCTGACAATATAAGGACATATTAACCGGCAACAAAGGCAACGAGGTCACTTTATCCATACTTTATTTCTCCCTCTTCATCTCCATCGCTCTTCTATTCACGTGGTGGCAGCGAAGACGACACATTTTATTTATTCTTCTTGTCAACCCTGTCTTCTCTCTCTCTCCTCTCACTTATTTTGTTTACTTACACACAACACATACGGTAAAATTCTGAGCAAACACCCTCCTCACATCTTCGGTAGATTTCAAATGTGCGGCCTCATTTCCTATACCACGTTCCCTGTTTTGTTCACTGTATTCATTCGCCGATAACGACGATTGAAAGCAATAAATGTGTGCCTATTCAACGGAGCAGTTCATTGGAAGTATCGCTTTCCATTCTTTATTCTCAGCGGCTCTTCCACCACCAGTCTTGATTTTTTATACATAACCGAGAAAAGCCCCCCCCCTCCCCCTTCAAGTCTTCTCTAATTATCTTTCATTGTATGTAGAAGGGAAAAGGAGCACTTTCTGGGGATATCATGATTATAATTGACGAGGCTTTAGTTCCAAAGCGACGATGTGATTATGAGAGTTAAGCATGGGGTTTATTTAAAGCACACTTAAATCCAAATACACTACCCTCTAGCACTTTAGCCTCCATCTAAAAAAATCATCATGGTCTTAATTTGATCTCGTCACTTGCGGGTTCGTAGTCGAGCCCCATAACCACAAGACTCTCGTGCGCTGTAAGCGCTCGTTAGTGTATCTTATTTTAATCATGGTGTCAGCCGAATAGTTGATGTTGTCAACAAATGTTGGCTCAGTATACCGACTAAAGGCGGCTGAAATGGTTAATGAAATGGTTGATAGTGGCTTAGCGATGAGTCATACTGGCTAAATATTGACGAATGTTTCTTAGTGAACCCTTATGCTCACTAATTACTCTTGAACACAGCGTTGTACTGAATATAATTCAATCCACTAGCTTGATCATCAAACCTGTATTTATTCGAACGAACACACAATCACATTTCTGTTTCTAATGCAAGCCTTTCCAGTCGTGAAACAATTCCACACTGATTACTGATGTTGTTTTTATAGCTTGAAGTACAAAAATGCAGGATTTCGCGCTTTTCGTCAGTATTTTATGTGCTCGTATCACGTCCTTCTTTTGTCTAGTGTATTTGCAGTTCCATTTGCGCGTTAATGTAAAAACACCAAATTATATTAGGACGTTTAAAGCATCTTGCGCACATCTAGAAATGACGGCGCTCTCGCTGTAAATTTCATTTGGATGTTAAAAGTGTTGTTGTTTTAATTAGCATTTTTGTAACTTGTGTTGACCTACTTCAATTAGCAGGCTAGAATAGATGAGTTTGTAAGGCAAGCTCAATTACGGCGTAGTGCTGAATTCTATCCCCAGTGACCACACACACCCACACATACAAAAAAAAAATGCCAGCACTATTGGACAACTTCAAAGCTCATGTAAAAGCACCACCCCCCCCCCCCCCCCATGAAGTGCACCCCTTTAAATTAGAAGAGCGCCACCTATAAACGAGAGCCACCCAAAACGGGCGATTCTACAGATTACCCAGGACCAGCCGTTTTTTTTTCTGTTTTCCACAGAACGTAACCTGAACGATCCCGCAGCACCACAATGATGGCAGCCAGCGGCAACAGTTTTTGCCTCGAGGAGCGCATCGTCTAAGCAGCTTTGGGGTCTACATCGCGCCAGCAGGCGGGTGAGATTGGTCGATCTTAATTCAATATAAGCCGCCGCCTACCGGGGCCGACCAGGCGCGACCAAAAGGCGTTGTTTATAAACATGAAGACGGGCTGCATGTGCTGCTCTTTTGGATGCCTATTGCTTTAAGTAGATAGCGGGATCTGTTGCTTTGAATTCGTCATTTCCTTCCTTCGCTTTCGCTTGTCGATTCTTTTGTGTATGTTATTTTCCTGCCATGACCTTACGCGCGAAGGACGAAGGACGAACGAAGTGAAAAACAAAAACAAATAGCAGCCAATTTCCCCAAAAGAAGAATGACGGGTTGGCGAGGCCATAGAGTTTCCTAATATACACTAGAGAGAACTCTGGCGCTAGTGTCTATGGGAGCTGCAACGCACGGCGCTTCAGTCAGCATGGGAATGATGGGTACTACACACATTTGTCTAAACTTCGTACTTCTAGCCTGCTTTTGGCTCCGTGTGTGTTCGTGTGGCTTGGAGTTGTTTTCTTACGAAACAAGTATTAACAAATGTTCAGTGGTTGTGCTTCACCATCCTATTTTTTTGTTTCGAATTACCTTTCCAAATTGGGTCACGAAGTTCAAAAGGGCTGAATCTTTCTTTCAAAACAAAATCGAAACACAGCAATAAACGAAGCCGCAAATACGATTCGCCGCTCTAAAGTACGAAGACTAGGCAAATGTGTGTACTACCCATCATTCCCGTGGTCGCTGAACGATCACAGCGCCAGAGTGCCCTCTAGTTAATTTTGAGAAACTCTATGGGCGAGGCAGTCGCTGTTCGTATACGAGAACAAACCATGCTAGTTGGTTGTGGCTAGCCCTCGCCAGTGTTAGCAAACAATGGCTAACGACGGCTCACATTGCCAGGGCAGTGGTGGTTGACAATGGCCACCACTTCCGACAACTGCCAACGGCAGACTAAACTAGTTAAACTGAAGCGGACAATAGCCAGAACGCGACAACACTGCCCAGTCAGCAGGGGTTAACATTTGCCACAAGTTGCCAATGTCCACATACAGATAGCCACAACTAGCCGAAATTGAGCGCAAGATAGGCAACAGGGGCTAATGTTTCACCAACAGCCGACAGTAAACGACATCAGCCAACTTTATATCAGTGGTTAGAAAAATAAGCTAACAGCGCTCCCCAGCAACAACAGAGGTTTGCCAAATTGCCAGCGAAAGGCCAGTATTAGTGAACACGAGTCAAAGTTAGGTGAATAGCCGGTAGCGTTAACAACAGGTGGGCAATGCCAAGCAACATTGGGCCAGCTGTGCCGGACTGTAGTCGACAGGGCAACAGCGTGATATCATTCAGGCCTACTTCTCGGCCTTTCTGCAAATAAACGTGTCTCTATCTCTACCTTTCTCTCGTAGCCAACTGCCAGCGGTAGTTGGCTGAAGGGCGGTGGAGTGAATCAAGTCACGGAGAAAGAGAGAAATAAAAAAAATGTGGAAACAAAACGGCAGAGAAAAAATCAGCCTGATCCGCTTGGTGAACAGTGATGAAAGAGTGAAGCTGGCGGCGTGCAGCAGAGTTGAATGAATGGGGATGAGCGTAAAATGACGTGTCATGAAGTGGGTGACTGAAGTCGGACGAGCGGTGGGCGAAGTAGTTTGACTTAGTGTTGAGTTGAGGGAGGGGTGAGCAGTTGCAGTGGCACATATCTATAAAGGAATTTTTCCCTTGTGTGTGGGCAAATCCCACTATAATTTACGATCTACGAGGCTCCCGGATATGAAAGCCTCGACCAAGAACACCTTTTCTGTTGGTAAATAAAGACGAAAATAGACAAATTTGCGAACACACACACACACACACACACACATATATATATATATATATATATATATATATATATATATATATATATATATATATATATATATGTATATATATATATGTGTGTGTGTGTGTGTGTGTGTGTGTGTGTGTGTGTGTGTGTGTGTGTGTGTGTGTGTGTGTGGAAAGTAAAGTATCAACAGAGTAAGGGGAGCAAGAAATAGAGCCAGAGAGAAAGATAGCAATAAAAGAGATAGATAGAAAGAGTAAGAAAGAGCAAATATATTGTGGGCGAAAGAAACAAGTCAAAATAATTACAGACAAAAAATACGTAACTAGAAAGAATATGTAAAAAGAATAAAAATAGAAAAAAACAAGAAAAAAGATCTTCCCACTCCACTCTTTCTTCGGACTTGGAACCGCTAAGAAAAACGGCCTTAATTTTTTTTTATGCTTTACTACAGTTCTTTTACCGGAAATGGTCATTCTCGGCTGCTTTTGAAACACCAGTCCTGTTATGGCAGAGTGACTGGCATTAAAAGAAAGTGACGCCTCTGTCAAATTCAACTAGAAAAAAAGCAGAAAGAAAACCACTGGGCGCCGCAGTCGCTGAACGCGAAGTTGCCAGATAGCAGGATAAACTGGTAACCAATTAAAAAAAAATTTCTTTAGCATCCTTCTTTGCTTGTGACTTACGACACAGTTCTTGCACAAGAAGTCGTCGTCATCATCATCATCATCATCATCATCATCGGCCTGACTACGTGCACTGCAGGACAAAGGCGTCTTCCTTGTCCCGCCAGACAACATGATCCAGTTTTGCTGCTGCCACTTTATACCCGCGAACTTCATTATCTCATCTACCCACCTAACTTTCTGTCTCCCCCTCACCCGCTCACTTTCTCTGAAAATCCAGCCGTTACCCTGAACGAGTCAGTTACCCACAAGAAGTATGCAGATAATAAAGGAATGCATATTTCATAGCTACTAAAAAACGCCGAATTCTTTTAAAGTAGTCGTGGGTGTCATCCTGTGTCGGCGGTACATGATAAGTTCTGCCAATTTTTCTCCGTCTATGAAAACTTGACAGCCCGTACTTTTCCGTAGCTTTTCGTTCTTTCGAGCAATTTTCTTCGTTCTCCCGGGAGATATCGATGATCGAGTGATCGGTACTTTGAAAGTAGGCTATGGAAACGGTTGGGCATGATATTGTTGCTCGCTTATTTTTTTTTTACTTTTAAATTCGGCAATTTGAAAACGCTTGACATACGAAAGCATAGAAAAAGTTCGCCTTAGTTACTTCACGTTGACGCCCGGATAACGGTGAACGCGTACGTGGAATGGAAAATTCGTCCTGAACGTGGAAACATTTCGCAATCGTTTTGATGGTTTGGTTGACGTCAGTGTCTTTGGCACTGGGGAACGAGGGCGTAACATTAAATACAGTGAGGCTCTAGTTGAGCTTCTCCGCGAACATTTCAGGGCAAGCTGGAACGCACGAAGAACACACGGCGAGAAAAAGCACTAAATTTTCTATACCATTCCCTCTTAAGGTCACGTCTGAAGGTCACAAGAAGAAAGTTTGACTTTACTAGTGCTTATTATTGCGATAGCATTAATGCATTCCTTTTTCGAAATTTTGGCACTGGTGTCAGCGTCGTTGGTTGCGAGCGGAAAATATGCGTGTTGTCCATGAGCGAAAATTCTAGATAGATGTAAACCTGTAAATAACAAAAAATGGCAGCATATCCACGGAGTAGATGATGGAGAGTGGGGCGAAGCATCCGTCCGTCCATTCGTTCTTGCTTCCGTCCGTCCATGCTTCCGTCTGTGTGACCATCCGTGCGTCCATTCGCCCGTCCGTGCGTGCGTCTGTTCGTGAGTCTGCACGTCCATTTGTGCGTCCGTCCCTGCGTTTGTCCATGCATCCGCTCCTGCATCCGTCCGTGCAGCCATCGGCGCGTCCATCCATGCATCTGTCTGTGTGTCCGTTCGTCCATCTATTCAACACTCAAATACCACCATCTGGCATCTTTTCATCGTATATTCCGCATATGCACCGTCATCCAGCGGACATTCCAAGGACTAAACGAGAGCTGGCACACGCACACTTTCTTACGGCTTGCGCTTCGTGTCGACTTCCCACATTTAACCACCTCGAGTTCATGGTATATACTAGTGCACTGTATTCATAGCACTGCTGCTCAACGCCCGTTAAACCTTTCTAAAGCTAAGATGGTTACACCCAGCAAGTATAACGTAGCAACCTTTTCTTGTCAGATAGTGCTCAATGTACATGCCAATGGCTGCTAAGGGGGAATGAGAGACAGGAGAAATCGGCTTTTAGTTAACGTGCACGCTGAGACTTTTTTTTTGTTCAACAACGCACAGAGCAAATCTCTCACCGGCACCACCTTGGAGGTCACAATGTAAGACTGGTTACACACTACGACTACTACTACGACTACGAGGAACGAACGGGTGCCGCTATAAGACGCTTCACCCCTAAAAAAAAAAAAAACTTGTTTGGTTCTGATGCCTCGCCGCGGTGGTCTGGTGGCTAAGGTACTCGCCTGCTCACCCGCAGGTCGCGGGATCGAATCCCGACTGCGGTGGCTGCATTTCCGATGGAGGCGGGAATGTTGTAGGCCTGTGTGCTCAGATTTGTGTGCACGTTAAACAATCCCAGTCGGTCGAAATTTTCGGAGCCCTTCGCTACGGCGTCTCTCATAATCATATGGTGGTTTTGGGACGGTAAACCCCACATATTTATCGAGTTGTCTCACAAATCCGTAGGGGGCACTTCGCAACCATTTGTGCACTACGTGTTGCAAGATTATTTCAATTGCTTATAATGCGCGTTTTATTAGTACTAAAGCCCAAAGTTACGCATCGGTGCATTCTAAAGAAAAGATTAATGAATGAGTGACAGAATGGTAATTGCGGGAATTGCGCGTCCCAACGCACCGATGTCGTTATGGGCGATGCTGTAGTAGAAGGCCCTGGTAATGTAGAACACGTGGGGTTCTTTAATGTGCACATAAATTTACATACACGTGCTTCGAGCAGTTTCGTCTCCATTTAAAATACTGTGACTAGGATTCAATCTTGCGACCGGTGGGTCGGCAGTCAGGCACTAAAACCACCAGACCACTGTGTCAGTTAAATGAATGAATGAATGAATGAATGACATATTTTTAATGTATACCTTAAGTCCCTACATAGCCTCGGCATGTTACATATGCGTACCCATGTCACAATCATGGTTTATAGAGTGTTTGTAGTAAGTATTGTAATTCTAATTCAGTTACTGCGGAATACCGCTGGCTGAAGGAAATGTTCAGGGACCGAAATTCAGTTTTTTTTTAATGTTTGCTTGTCAATATAATTTTGTTATGTCTTATTTATTTTATTTTGTTAGCATCAGCACATAATCTAGTCAGCCCCAAGATTGTTAACATACTTGCGAGCCAATGAGGTGACGGATCTTCAAATCCCCAAACTGAAATAAGATTCTTTCTGTTTCTTTGTTTTGTATGGAAGAAGTTCATAACATATTTTGCCAAACTGTGCATCCGATATGTGAGCGATATTTATAGCCTATCATAACGCTACTTTCAAGGATTGGTTTTTTTTTTTCGTTTCCCATTCAACTGTGTCTTTACACACACAATTTGCGCATCCAGCTCAGCACGTCTGCAGGGAATAACGTTTCTTTTCATTACCCTTCTTTCTGTTTTTTTTCATTCACACCTTCTTTATGAAACGTCCACACGTTTGCGCCCTAAACAGAAACGACAAATCAAACTGGCACTGCTGCAATCTTCCCAGAGTCATCACCTCGGCGAAGACCACAAAGGAACTGAGTGGGGGAGAGAGAGCCGAAATGAAGTTACATGCGTATGATTTGCGCTTTGTCGTGGCGCGTAGGTAGGAGGCTCTCACTCCTCGCAAATAGAGAGCGCACTGCGTTCGGTAAGGAACGGCGTTGTCGCTGGTCATTTGGAAGTGAGCGCGGAAAATGCCCGTTTCTTTTTTTCAACTCCGGAGGCCAAGCGTTGGCTGAAAGGAGAGATGTGAGCGTAGACTTCCATTGTAATTCCTGGAGATTGCGCCCCCTTTGGCTGCATTCATGCTCCCCCCCCCCCTTCTACGCAGCATCGCAGTCGCATTTTTTCTTCTTCTTTTTTTTCTGCAACCTTAGTAAGGGAACATTAGGTGTTGTGAGCGGGAACGAAAAATATGTGTAAAACACGCGAAATGCATGTCATTCGGTCTGTTCCGCTGCAGGAACAAAAAAATGAGATTGTGTTCGGAGAAGACGTAAAGTGGCCTGAGAAAAAAAAACTGCCGATATTGAAATCGAACGTCGAAAAAAAAGAAAAACACAGGTATCTAAAACCGCCACGAAGTCTCAGAGTCATCAATGCAACCGCCTAAGACAAATCAAATGCGAAAGTCAACGTTTATTTTTTTTTCTGTGTCATTCTTGGAAGTTTCCCATGACGGGTGTGAGCCACAAGCCTAGTATTTGCATTTACTTGGGTATTCCAGTGCCTACGAGGGTGTTCTACTGCGGTGTTCCACGTGGTGTTTCCCTGCTATACTGGACTGAAGGCTTTGCTAGCCTCGTGCATCTCGAGTCTACGCAGCGCCTTTGAGATTGATTTACTTTTGAAAAGGCGACAATATCATACGATGATGTCACCATGTGACGCAACATTGACGTCCCGAATAACGGTGATTTGTGACGTCACGATGACGTAATATAATGCCCTGAGATAAACATTTTTTTTTCATGTTTTTTTGTTGACGCCGACTGCGAAGACCGTCATTTTTAGCGTTTGATGAGGCATATAGTGTATCCATATTTAAGAAAAAATAATTCCTTAGATTCAACGTACAGATGGATGGACGGACGGGTAGACGCACTGACGAATGTATATAAGTGTGTAGATATGCAAGTAATTACGCATTTACTGAAGGCGATGTAGGCATGTCTCATCTTTACAAGTATTTTGTGCCCTTTGTTTCTATACTGCACTAAATTTCTTTGTTCGATATGTATGCCTACGTGGCCCAGAAATGTATGGGTACATGCCGCGTTGTGTTCCGACTCCCACGAAGCTTCAAGCTGCATTTCGCCGATTTCGCGTGACCCACAACTGTTATGCCAGAAATAAAGTTTCTCCATTCTTGGAAGGTAAGCTGCAGTAATGAGCGTCAGTCCAAATCGTTGCTCAAGGGAAAATGACGCCAACGGAGAAACCATTCTCCCTTTTTATCTTTTTGTTCGCTGCCTTCTCTACCACAGAGCCCAGCTGCAATCAGTAGACGAGAGCTCTGCGGTCAGCTGAAAGAAAGGACACTGCACTCTCTCTGCCCTTGCACTGTCATGCATTATGTACGAATGATCTCTCCCAGAACTTCCGCGACCTACCAACTTTTTTTCACGGAAAACTCCGAGTGAAGGGTTTTTCTCCCTTTGAGCTCGGGTCACTCGCTCTCGCAGAGCCGCACATTTTGGGAGTCTCGACAGCTTAAATTGCTGCGGTTGGCAGCAGATTTGCCCGCTCTCACGAAAGGCTCCGAGACGGAAATGCCTTCAACGTGGGTTCTCCAGGTCGGTGCAGCATTCAGATATTCAGGAAATGCTTTCGGGCAGTGTGGTCAAAGCACTTTGCACAGTGCGGAAAATGAAGCCACATAAAAAGAGGGCTGCCGAGTTTCCCCTGAAGTTGAAGAAACATATCGACTTTGTGGAATTTCAATGAGAAAGCGCTGAATGGAACAAAATGAAGGGCATTAAATCCGGGGGTATCGGTCGCAGTGCCGGTGCTGTTACATGGCTCAGAAATCACATCTGTACATATGTGCTTACATCAGGATCATTGGACTGGTCGCTTTTAAGAAGCACTTCGATCAAGATTCCATGCATGGGCGACTTGTAATTATTATTATTATTATTATTATTATTATTATTATTATTATTATTATTATTATTATTATTATTATTATTATTATTATTCCTAAGCACTTACAATCACCATTTAGCTAGAAATGACTGTATCTCGTTCCAACACTGCCAGATTTTTATCATTGCCATCACTACACTGCCGACAACCTAGTGCACAATACGCTATCCTGCCCTTTACTTCTCAATTGTGCAAGTTTTTGGATTTCGCATAGGTTAACGAGAGAGAATCGATTATTTCACGTACCTGCCAACTTCTCTCAGCACTGTACTGTTCTCAGAATACAAAGTCTCTATAAAGTTAACTTTCGTGATATTGATGTTTTTCACAGTCCGCTGATACTGTTTTTATCTCAGCTCTGCACTGTCTTCACATTGTTTTTCAAAATGTACATATTTTTCGCTTTCCTATCTTTCAGGAAGGTTTCTACATAGTTTTGTATATTTCTTTCTTTTCACTTTTTACTTCTTTTTGTCATTCTCGTCTTTTCTTTTTATTCTTCACATTTTGTACTGATTTCTCCTTTCTGCGTGTTTTCGCTCTTTTCATTTGGTTTTTGTGAAGTTTTATGATTTTGTGAAGAACACTTCAACCACCACTGGGACACTAGTGGCTGAGGTGTTGGTAGAAATGGAAGTAATAATGACAGTTCAAATTGATGTAGCATCCATTGTTCTGGTTTTAATGTCGGTACTACAGTTGTCATTGAGATGTTGTAGCAGCCGTGGTTCTAGTTATAAAAGTGGCAGTAATGATACTATTAATACTAGTAGCTTTAAATATACACGCAGTAACTTTAGTACTAATTCTCAGCCGCTAGAAGCAGCTCTGTTTATGGTAGGGGTGGTGGTGGAAGAAGAAGTCCCGCACGTAGGGGCCCGAGAGTGAGTAAGCAAATAAACACGTGTACCAAAACGAGGACAATAATGCTCAGCATGATGATGACTATGATAATGAAGAAGATCGAACTGAGACGGATACACTCACGTGTTGGCAGGTTCACTGTGCGATGGTGTTCATGACATAGAATAGGCGGAAACTTTTTTAGTCCGCATCGGGCCATCATCACTTCACTAGAACAGATGCCCAGTATTCTTTTTTTTTTAGGGGCGAAGCTCTTTATAACGTGGCTTGTGCGTCCCCTGTTGTCGTAGTGCGTAACCTGTGGCACATACCCGCATACCAGTGGCACATGCCCGCCCTCGGGCACATATCCGCATATCCACATGTTACAAAAAACTTAGCGCAGCGTCGTTATCATGCTCTCAGTGTTAACAAAGTGCTGACAGCAGAAATGTGATACATACTATCGTTTAGTCTGTGAATCGTCCGCTGGATGGTGGTATGTGTATATGATGAATAGATCATAAAAAGAAGCGAGATGGCGGTACTTGAAGAGTTCAATAAATAATGGACGGATGCACGGACGGACGGACAAACAGACAAGCAGACAGACGAATGGACGCATGGGCGGACGCATGAACGAACACACTAATGGGCGCATGTACGGATGGATGGACACACGGACGGAAGCACGAGTGGATTGACGAACACTTCGCCCCACTCATCATCATTCATTCCGTGGATATGCTGTGATTTTTTTGGTAACCACGCAGGGACATGTTATGAGCTACCCCTTTAAAACCGTGTTTATTGTTTCCTTCAAGTCGACGAGACCAAAATGTTTGCTCTCAAGTCCAACGTCGTCGACATCCAATGCTTCGAATTCAGGTCAGACGAGACTCTTGCGGCAGCCTACCGCGGATTGCGAAATCAGAATGTACTGTGGAGACCCTTTGCGCCGAGAAACGAAATGAAAGGCGACAAAAATAAGCAATTTACTTGGGGACGTTTCCAAGGAGGCAGCAGTTCCGCTCATGACCATGAACAGCAACATGACCAAAAAACAAGCGACATTTTGCGAAGCATTTTGCGAGGTCTGACGTATTTTGTTGGTAACCAGGACGTCTTTCAGCAATTCCGAGCATTGTCAGCGTTGCGTTTGACTTCAAATGGAATTCCGAAGAGGTTTGTCTTAACCCAACAAGCACCTTTTCGGAGTTCAAAAGGTAGCTCTGAGATTTCAAGGCAACTAAAAGCATTCGTCCACACTTTTCAGTGTTTTGGACTTGCCGCGTCACTGTTGTACTCAGACGCCTCGTATTTCGACACTCTGCATCAAAGCCATCTGTGGTCAGTTGCCTTCTTGAGTAGCGAGAATCACGTCAGCCAAGCTGGGCGTGAAATATCAAGAGGCTGATGCAGATCCCTCATGACTGGCAATGAAATGACGTCATGACAGTACTTCTCAAGTAAGGACATAGAAATTGGTGGTAGTTGGTGAAATTACGTTTTCCAAAATTTCGGGCTGTATACAGCAGACGTGGGGTATGAAAACATACAAGTGTTTCTCGAGTATATAATGTGCACATGAGTGAGTAAGTGAGTGAGTGAGTGGCTACTCACGGTGGTGGCGCGAAACTGATAACCATTTCATTTTATCGTTTTTTGTTCTTTTGAAGCAGAAAACTTAACATCTCAAAAAAAATACCGAGACAATTATTAACATCCCAATGTGCGAGTTGGAGCTTAAAGCAAAGGTAGAAAAGTACGCCCGATTTATCATAGCCTCCTAGTGTTTTTCACCTGCCTAGAAAGCTGGGCACCAAAGCTTTTTCAACACGGGCCTATATAATTACCCGAACCATTGTGAGAATCAAACCTGCGACTTTATCCTCCGAAGAAGATAAGGTTAGACTTTGAACTACCGTTTCTACTCTAGTTGAACGAATTCAAAAAGGGAATGACAGTTAAAAGGATTTTTGAGCACTTAAGTCGAGTGAGTAGGTTTCAAATAAAACTGGTGCGTTTCGGCGCCCTGGCTTTCAAAAAACACCACGAACACGTGAACACAGCTGTCGCCACACGCCACTTTCTTCTTGTCTTATTTTCCGGTTTTCTTGACGCCACCGCAATTCATTTTGCCAAAAAACATCCAAGCCGTCTCTATTACCGTTGTCGTATAAACAGCACAGCCTATCGAAACCATCACCACACCGTTTTCTGCAGTTAAAGGGGCGCTCGGAATTCAAAATGTCGAGGGTAAGCTTTGAAGTTTGTGCAACGCGCCTTCCATATGACAGCAAAAACATCAAAGAAGAAAGCTCCTATTCGCTCTGCTAGCATCTTGGTGAGAGCTGATCTTTTGTTTTATTCATCCGCGATTTGACCAGACCACAAAGTTCACTTTGCCGTCTTATGTTAACCACACGCATGCACAAATACATACATACATACATACATACATACATACATACATACATACATACATACATACATACATACATGCATACATGCATACATGCATACATGCATACATGCATACATGCATACATACATACATACATACATACATACATACATACATACATACATACATACATACATACATACATACATACATACATACATACATACATACATACATAAACTAGCTCACATGCGTACACAAATGTCAGCCTCACTTTACTTTGAGAATTGCGTCTACAGCAGTGATGCAACGAAGGCTTCTAAAAAAAAGCTGCGCCTCGGGAAGGGTGATGTGGTCATATCACCTTTATCGAAAAGAACGTAGTTTCATTTAAAACCGATAATATCAACAAAATTTATTATCTAAACAAATATCGCGCATAGAAATGAATTACCACACTCGTCGGTTGCAAGAGTCTTGCGAAACCTCGTTTGTCGCTACACAAGTTGGTTTATCCTCTTCTTGCTTACTTAGTGAAGGTTAAAAAAATTTACTCAAGAGGAACGAGAAAAAAAGACAACACTGGAGCCCCGCCGCGGTGGTCTAGTGGCTAAGGTACTCGTCTGCTGACCAGTAGGTCACGGGATCGAATCCCGGCTGCGGCGGCTGCATTTCCGATGGAGGCGGAATTGCTGTAGGCCCGTGTGCTCAGATTTGGGTGCACGATAAAGAACCCCAGGTGGTCGAAATTTCCGGAGCCCTCCACTACGGCGTCTCTCATAATCATATGGTGATTTTGAGACGTTAAACCCTACAAATCAATCAATCAGTCAGAGAACACTGGATTGATGCAAGTGACAACCCACCTGTCTAAACAAAATACCTTACTAAACACCTTGAATTTTGAGGTGATATTTAAGGTCAAATCTTTAGACAAAAAGTGATCGTTTTCGTGATCGGCGTTGACACGAGAGATGTGAATAAAAAATAATCTCGTTTGGCATCGCCCTATAACGAAATAATAACGTAACGCGTAACGAACAATTATGCCGAACATGACGAGGTCTAGGACATGACGCCACCAGATGACGTCATTTATTCCATTCTCTTTAAGTAAAAAAAATGGGCTGATTCCGGAAGAAGCTCGTGAAACGGTTAGGGTGCTCAAATACAAACTTGAAGGTCACGGGTTCGATTCCGGCTGCGGCGGTCGCTTTCCGATGGAGGTGAAATGGTAGAGGTTCGTGTGCTCGTTCAAGAACACCAGATAGTCAAAATTTCCGAAGCCCTCCACTTCGATGTGTCTCATAATGATATCGTAGTCAAACACCAGATATTATTCTGATCCCGGAGGCAACGCGAAACCGCGTGGCTAACGCAAAAGCTTCCAATGCCTCTCATCGCGGAGGCCGCGCGAAATTGCATCCGGCACTGAAAACTGTCCAGAAATCAATACAAACGACTGACGAAAAAAAAACTAACGAGAAGTTTGCTTGCACCTTCGAATCGCTTGAGGCAAATTATTGAGGGAAACGTGTGAAGGAAAGTGGAGAGGCAAGCTAGTTGGTATTGATTCATAATTAACCGAACGTCAAGCTTACATATATATTTTCCGTTCAAGCAATAAAGCTTTCATTTGTGAGTAGGCACGGGTAGTGTTCACATTATAGTCTTTGTTGTTTTTTTTTTGCACTCGTTTTAAGCCATTAAAGAACGCGTGGCTTCATTCCTTCTCTTTTTTTTTTATTCATTGCAAGCGTCATTCTCGAACGTCCCTTTGCATTGACTCTACTTTAGCCTTGCTGCTGTAAACGCAGTGAAATACTCTGTGCGTAAACGTAATAATAAACCGCCATTATAAGCGTTCGAGACCTAACCTCCACGCCTTTTACTCGCTGAGTGGTTTTCCGAGTGAGTAAATTACCTTGTTCCTCATCCGGACGCTCTGCTGACTCAGCCAACCGAGTTAGTCATTTGTGTTTTTCAGCTACGCGCGGCATTCCATCTAGTTGACAACCATTCTATCGTTTTGTATAGGTCGTATTAGCGTTTCGCAACAATTTATCATGGTTAGCCATTAAGGTGTCGAAGCTCCACTCTATAATCAATCAGTCGGGAATCCTTTCTTTTTCCAGAATTGCTTATATTTCTGTTTCTTGACGAATCGGGAAGAACCACAAAAATAAGGCAGTCTGACAAGTTTGTTTTGTTTGTTATCTGCTACTTTTATGATAGTTTTCTTTTCCTTTATCTCAATAACAGCACAGTCTGGAATCGTGTTTAAAAGTAGACGTTTTAGTTAAGTGGACTAAATACCTAAACGTGGCAGACTTCTAATTGTGAGTTTTCTTGAGACTGATTTTACGAGCCATCTGTTCTTTCAGACAATAAAAAGACTGTGCTCATAAAACGGCAAAGCAACACTTAAGCAAGCGTGTCCCGTCAGTGCCTTCAATTATGGTAGATAACCTTCTTTTCCCCCACGCAAATTGATCCGAAGGGGTATCTTGTCATAAACATTTATTTCAGCAAAACTAGTCCTTTCTTTCCTGCAAGTCGTTACGATTTAAAGTATAATAACTCAGTCACAGGCGCTCAGAAAGGTCATAACAGGATTTTGATTTGTTGGCTGGTTTATGAGGCTTAACGTCCCAAGCCGATTCTGGTTATGAGAAACTTGTTTTGGGAGGGTTATCGATAATTTTCACTAACTGGGGTACTCTCGCTGCAATCTAGAAATCTCGCTGTTAGACGGGAATCGGAAATTTTCGGGTATATCAAAATGTGATCGCAGTGGCCGGATTTGGACCAGCGAATATATCCCGTAATCAATCGAGCACCGCCACCACTTTTGCATTCCGGTGGGACCATGTCAGTATTTTTGTGAAATGGCTGACAGAAACAATTAAACTAGGTTTCGGTTTGCGTAACTAAGGTTATTGCGTTCTTAGAAGCAGACTTTGGCTGTCGGGTGTTTTAGAGTGTAGCGTGCAGCCATGTGCACAGTTTCCTAACAGCAAGGTGGTTCAGGTCGGAGGTTATCTCATCAGACCTGGTTTTCACCAAAAAACCTCGCCAAGCGATGACGTCACCATGCGTCGCCTAGCAAAGCGTTGAAAGAAGGAATGGAGTAGAGGAGAAAAGAAGTGGAGAAGGAGAAAGAGAACAAGTAAGTAACGCGATATGAAATTTCTTGGCGAGGCAGGATTAAAGCACCGGCATGCATGGTCCGAAGGGTAGCCCATAGTAACCGCTCGGCTATCCAGGCACGACTGTAGAACAACCGTGTTCAGAAATCATACGATTGCCTTCCTAATAGGCCGGAGAACGTGAAAAGGATGGACAACAAAGAAGAGATAAAAAGAACGAGTAGTGTAGATTAACACAGCCATGTTCAACATAGAATAGCCTAGAGGTCGGAAGGTTAGTGAGCAGGAGAAAGACGGAAAAGGAGGCGAGAAGAGGGATAAGACGTAGCCTAGTCATGTACACTGCATTATAGCAAGAGGTAAGAACATTCAATGAGGGCCGATAGGAGTGACGTGAAGGTGACGAAGAGGAGAATGGAGGAGGGGAAAAGCAAGCAGTTTTGCTTTTTCCACAATTTTCGCACCAATAAAGCTGCATCCAAACTTCTTTCCTTTTCTTTTTTCAGCTCTCCTGACTGCAGTATTCCGACTACATAGGAGAACAAATATGACATCGACGTGTTTTTCGTTCCTGTGTCGCAGCCTGGAAGCCTTTGGCACCCATTATCGGTGCCTCGTTGGACCAAACTCTATCGAGAGAAAAAAAAAACGTAGTAATGGCGTAGGCCTGGCGCCTACCGCGCCAGGCCTGCGCGGTAGGGCACAGCACAGTCACAGCGAAGGCTAGAAAAGCGGCCTTTCAGAGCCTTTTCAAAACACTCATCGGGTGACTACTGCAATAACACTTGATTGGCACCTACCATGGCATTAATAATAAACTTTTGGGTAGTAGGCCGGCATTCGCTATGCTATTTTTTGTCATTCTTCTGAGAAGTGTGGTATCCGCTGAACACTTGCAAGGAATTTTGTGCGAATTGCCCACGCAGTGGCAGACGATGATGATGAATTATGGCTGGAGTGGTTATGCGCCACAGTTAATAGGTAAACAAGAACAATCATTTGTATTGGGTTGGAGCATCGGTTGGCCCAATCGTTATGCTAATCGCATTTAGCGACGACTGGTTGTTCTTTCGCTGTTTTAAAACGCTTTATAAGTCGTAATAACGCCATTACTTTCCCTACACCAAGCCTGCCTAAGGCAAAATTGTAAACAAGTCACAAGCACTGGTGTAGCTCAGTGATAGAATATTGGGCTGGCACCCAGCGGACCCGAATTCGCGCCCCACTGTGCCGTCGGGGCTAGGTCATGCCTGCCTAAAAGCAAGGTTTTATTTTCTAATTTGGCGCGATGTGGTTACGGACGCCGGCAGTGGCGGCGGCAGACAACACGCAACTGCACGTGAGCCTAAAAGTGACCTCATAGCATTTTTCACTGTAAAAAGCTGTTTCAGAAGCCTTCAGGCAAACGTGACAAGCAACGCATACGATCAAGTGTATATAAAAATAAGCATGCTGTCTATGGCATAACAAAAAAAGTTGCGGCATTTCATTCGCGCGCCGTCAAACTTTACTGGGTCGTACGCAACCCCTTTTATGCGCCTGTCAAAGTCAGGGCTCCTTCCTATCCCTCCTCTCTCTTCTTCTCCTCGCCCTTGTGGAAAGTTGGCTTTCTGCCAAGCGAAGCGTTTAGTAAGCAAGGAGCCAAAAAGGCACTCTTTACGTTTGCGTGAAACAAACGTACGAATAATAACAAGCAGTTTTCAAATAGCGGCCCCATGAGTTTTAGGACACTTAAGTTCATTGCGTGTGCTTCACTTTGGGTGAAGCAGTAGAAGAGAGTTTTTGAAATAGGGTCTGCGATACTTTGTATATTCATTCTACTCTAGGCCACACTGTAGTGTTCTATGAGAACCGTCTCTTCGGTGGGTGCAGTTAGGTTTGTCTGATGCAAAGCTTTTGGGGAAGAATTATGGGCTTTCGCTAAATGAGAGAAGCAGCATCCCCACCACGAAACCTAAGCCCTGTTTGGGTCTCACGCATGCGTAGTGGCTCCGATGCACGCTTTTTTTCTGAGGCCCGAAAATGATTGGAGCCCCTATTTGAAAAAAACTCCCTAATAATTGTTGAGGTTTTACGTCCCCCACAAACGATATGATTACGAGTGACACCGTGGCATACGCCTCCGCAAAATTTGTACCACACGTTTTTTTTTTTAACGAGCACTCAAGTTTGACCACATGCCTGTAGCATTTCACCACCAGTGAAATGTACACGCTACGGTCGGAATTCAGTCCCGTGACCTTCGAGTCAGCAGTAGAGCATGGCAACCAACAGACCACTGTGTCGGTTTCCTTTGCGGGAAATTAGCATAGGAAAGAATCGAGAAAAAAAAACAATTACACCATCTACCTCTATAAAAGAAATTTTGTGTTGATGCAAAGTAGAGGGCGCCACTGTTTACACGGGCACGGGTGTGGACGGTAGCACTCATCGCAATGTTGCGCAGGAGGGAAAAACCTGAGGAGCTACAAAGCAGGCAGTGCCGAACTGGTGTTTTCGACTGGAACACGTCAATTGCTGCTATTGGGCAATGAGAGACACAAGATGCCGATTAGACACAGAGACCCACGGTACGCTTTGAGTTAACACTTGCGCTCATCTTGCATTTTATTTTTATGCGCACGTGATGGTTGTAGGCTTCTTTCTTTTTTTTCAGCTATATATTTTCCGGTGTAATAAACATACACACAGCCTTGATCAGCGCTTTTGTTGCATAGTCATTCCAAGGAAGTGGAAAGTCCCTGTACCTCCCATAGTGCACGCTCTCCTACACTTGCGGTTTTGGGACGTTAAACCCCACATATCAATCAATCAATCAATCAATCAATTTTCTACGCTGACACACTGCGGCAGCACCACTTGCACCACTGGCAGCTGCCGGCTGTTCAACTAGAAATCATTCACAAACAAGAAAGTTATTTCATGACGTCACTTGTGATGTTAGCATTAGAGAGAAAGAAAGTGAATTTGGGAGGAGGGCTGCCGCGATAGCTCCCCTTCCCCACTTTACATGCAAGCGAAATATGTTCGCGCTCCCTTGCAGGTCCGCTTGCCGTCGTAGCGACATGGCCATTAGTTGAATTTAGATATCCGATTTTCGAAGTTTTGTACGGGTGTTTTGAAGTGGACAAATTGATACTGATCGATTTATTAGTTAGCCAAACTCGATCAACTCAGGTAAAATTAATGTTTTCCTTAACCGTAAGTTATACCACTACTGTGAAAGCGTCAATGTGCGAAAGCTTTAATTCACATCTGAAATATACTGTGAACTGCAAACACTTGCGGGATCTGCAGAGCGTGGTGGTACGGTCATTAATTCCTGCACTTCATTCCTGCACCGCCTACTGTACCGCGGCGTGGTGTCGAGGCTACCGTAAGTGGATTCGGTAAACAGCAACACTGCCTTTAGAGAACTCGCTGCTGCTGGATCTAATGTCGGAAGCCGTGACCGATGTGCTCAACACCATAGTGCACGTCACGGGAGGCGGTGCAGTTTTTTTACGCGCTGCACATCCCGCAAACTTTTTGCTGTTGACAACACGCATAATTAGCAAGCATTTAGCCGAGAATATCCCAACCATTGCAAACATTATTACCAGTCATGCAGGTCACAAGCAGGTCACGTGCTAATTCACTCAGTCACGTCTCTTACGACGGTGCATACATTTTTAGTATGTACCTCGGCTATCGAAAAAGACAAGTGTTCAGGTGGAAACAAGAAACTACTGAACAGGTAATGTCGCTGGAAAAAAATAGTCCGCCAAGTTGGCTTTTCTTTGTCAGTCCAGCAGCGTTGCCTTGACAAAGAAAAGAACACTCTTCCTAATGTTGACTCCATTGATGATGATGAAAACATTGATCATTCAAATGTGAAAAGACGGGCAGGTTCCCTGTTTCATTGCACCTATGGCAACCTCTGTGACAGCTCGGGCGCACAGAACCAGCTCTCTACAGACCCCGTGGGGCGCCGTCGCAAAGTGTGCCTTCCCACTGCTCTGGCGTATACGGATGGCCCGAAAGATTTGTGGGAGAGGAGGGAAATAGGCAGTGATGCACGTGAAACGTTGTGGGGATAGCGCCACATCTTGGACAGGCATCGGTGTAAGTAGTCAGTTATATTTTATAAAATCCCCCGTTAAACAATTTGTCGAGGCATGAGTGAGTCCACTACATGCATTTCAGTGATGATATTTGAAGACCCACAAAGTCGCAAACTGGCTACATGCATTTCCATGAAGAGGGAGGCGCCTATAATTGTTTCACATTTGAACTACGTGTCTAACGTAAAAGATTAACAACCTGATTCAGCCGAACCAACACACGCGCAAGCCCCGCCGCGGTGGTCTAGTGGCTAAGGTACTCGGCTGCTGAACCGCAGGTCGCGGGATAAAATCCCGGCTGTGGCGGCTGCATTTCCAATGGAAACGGAAATGTTGTAAGCCCGTGTTCTCAAATTTGGGTGCATGTTAAAGAGCCCAAAGTGATCGAAATTCCCGGACCCTCCACTACGGCGTCTCTCATAATCATATGGTGGTTTTTGGAACGTTAAACCCCACATATCAATGAATTAATCAACCA
This sequence comes from Rhipicephalus microplus, assembly GCF_013339725.1. Lineage (NCBI taxonomy): Eukaryota > Metazoa > Arthropoda > Arachnida > Ixodida > Ixodidae > Rhipicephalus > Rhipicephalus microplus. The sequence goes on from NC_051167.1 coordinate 116,404,686, forward strand.
ACACGTGCGCAAGCCTTTTTTAAAGGTATTTTACCAGCAACAGGTACGCTTTTGTCTGGCGCTTATGTCAAACCAATCAGACTTGCGAAAAACCGGCTTTACTGATGCACTCTTGCAAAATGATGACGTGTTGAAATATTTGACCTAAATATTAGTGCTCACCTGTTTTCACTATAAAACATGAAAAGCCTTCCAAAAACTGAAAATCATTTCGTTAACACACCACAAAGACGCGCAAAGCATGCTATGCCCTGATTTAGCCATCTTTGTCTAATGCATCAGTGACCTGCTCGACGTGTCTCACTATGGCTTCCTTTCGCTGCACACCAGATCTACTGTCTCATCGTTAGCGTGTTCAAACTTGGCCCGCCTACCGAGCGAGGTAGCGGCGTGCATTCAACTTGTGTTGTAATTTTTCGTAGCGATTAGCGAAGGTGATCGAAGGCAAGCGCTGCGAGCGCAAGTCAACCAGTGCTCGCACTTCGCCCATTTTAAAATTAACGAATGTAGAAATGGAAAAGTAAAATCAACAGAAAGAGTTCTTTACAGTCTAACGAAGTTTACTTGAAGAGCATGTTTTTTTCTTTAATTGGCAGATCCCAAATGCAGTGGGAATCACTGATATGCGAAGCACGAATGAGGAAGGTTGGTATGTCACTTTAAAATCCACACAACATTACGAGGCGGAGGTAAATGATGCCGTACATAACTTTCGTGTCATGATTATCACTTTTAGGCGTGTCCTTTACCTTCGTCATCTATTCGCACCACCTGATACCAAATTTGGTATATGTGCAGCTAGTGAAACAACTGCGAGAATGCTGTGAGCGTTGCATATAGTAATGTTTTACATCACGCGACTATCATGATGATTGCCCCGCCACGGTGGTCTAGTGGCTAAGGTACTCGGCTGCTGACCCGCAGGTCGCGAGATCAAATCCCGGCTGTGGCGGCTGCATTCCCGATGGAGGCGGAAATGGTGTAGGCCCGTGTACTCAGATTTGGGTGCACGTTAAAGAACCCCAGGTGGTCAAAATTTCCGGAGCCCTCCACTACGGCGTCTCTCATAATCATATGGTGGTTTTGGGACGTTAAACCCCACAAATCAATCAACTATCATGATGATCACGTTTGGACGTGTCACATACCTTCGTTGTCCATTCACGTCCCGTAATTCCAAATTTAGTATATGTGAGGCTAGCGAAACGGCGGCGAGCACACGTAACGTGGACGCGCGCGCACGCTGGGCGCAGCGACGCTACCCTAGCAATACGCGAGCACTTTATCGGACGCTGGGCGCGACCAGCGTCCGCCGGTGAGGCCCGGCGGCAAGCAGCGCGAAATGCGACACGCTGCATTTCGCTTCGACGACGACGTTACCTAGACAGCACCGCGTCTGCTTAGCTTCGTGACGGAAGGATTCCGGGCGCGTTCAAACGCGCATGCGTCAAAGCAACGCAGCGTGGCGTGCGCCTGCGAGTGAGTATATGCCAGGCAGATGGGCTCCTCGCGTAGCATCGCCGGCGTAACGCGACGAAATTAACGCCGGCGCGCACGCGCGCCGGGTCACGGCGGAGTGTATTGCCTCCTGGAGTGTGGCACTGATTGATTGATTGATTGATTGATTGATTGATTGATTGATTGATTGATTGATTGATTGATTGGTGGGGTTTAACGTCCCAAAACCACCATATGACTATGAGAGACGCCGTAGTGGAGGGTTCCGGAAATTTCGACCACCTGGGGTTCTTTAACGTGCACCCTGGAGTGTGGCATGTAGTCGTGTTCTTACACGACACGCATCTCATGATTATCCTGTTCGCACCAGTCACATACCTTCGCCATCGATTCAGTTGACGTAATACCGAATTTAGCCTATATGAAGCATTCGAAAGAGCCGCGAGTGCATGCATCATGAGTGTGGCATGTAGTCATGTTGTTGCATGACACGCGTGCCATGATTATCATGTTTGGACGTGTCATGTCATCCTTTCGCGTCACGTAATGCCAAATTTCGTACATGTGAAGCTGGCGAAACGGCCGCGAGCGCATCATGAATGTGGCATGTAGTCATGTTGTTACATGACACCGATCTCATGAATATCATGTTTGCACCAGTCACATCCCTTCGTCATCCATTCACGTCCCGTAGCACCAAATTTAGTATATGTGAAGCTAGCGAAACGACTGCGAGCGTACCATGAGCGTGGCGCGTTGTCATGACTCACGAGTCATGACCTACATGAGATGCATGTAATGATTTTTATGTTAGGGTGTGTCGCTTGTGTTTGCCATGCAATCATGCTATACCATACCAGTTTCGCAAGATGCTATGTGAACGAAACCACTGCAATAGCTGCAGGACCATTAAATGTAAATCATGACATTCATGACATACGTGTCATGATTTTCATGTTATGACTAGTCAAATATGTTCTTCATAAAGTCATGTTATGCCATACTAAGTCTGGTATCGATTAAAATATTGAAACGACCATTAGAGCTAAAAGTCTTAGGCGGCTAGATAGATAGAAAGATACGCTCAAGGTGGCCGAAGATCGCTAAGAAATGCTTCGCATTTAAAAATTGTCAACGATTTTGAGTACTTGGTACTCTACAATGGGTGAGCTTTATAAGCCATCCCGTGGGCATCACACTTGATGAGGGCGCTAGTTCACGCAAATTGTTTAGATAGAGTGATTAACGATTGAGTTCTCCGTACTCTTAACACTGTGGGAGAGCTGATAGCCATCTCTTGGGGCTCACTCTTGAGACCACATTAAGCGGGACCACATAAACGAAGTGACAAGATGAACTTTATGCACGCAGCTGAATCGAACCTTACTTCTTTGAACGAGATCGTCATATGCCTGGCAACCATCATGAGTGCGCATGTTTTTTGAAGCCAAAAATTAGTTTCCGCGGGCTGGTCATTCTTTCTTCGTCCCAGTTTTGTGCTTTTCATCTTTCATTGTCATGTACTAACTGACCTTAATTCAAGACACCCTCTTTGCTTTTGGCGTGAAGGAAGGTGCCCGGAGAGTAAGCTTTTCCCACAATTTTATTGATGCTTGCTGTGTTGCTTATATGCCATTATGGCGGTGGTGCACACTGGACAGTAACGAAACAAAGCCACGCGGAGAAGGTTGGCAGGTATGCATGCTTGAAAATAGAGTGCAGTCACTCAGAAGATTTCAATCTGAATGGTGGCTCCCACATATCAATCAATCAAACCCCACATATCAATCAATCACCTTGCATTCTGATTGTCTCGATTTCGTTGAAGTTTTTTTTTCGGCTACCTGAATCAGTACACAATACGGGCCATTCATGCAACGACTGCGGTAATGATAGCTCACTGTTTCCTCGTATTGTGAAAGTCCAGTTACGATTGTATGTCGAAACAGCTTTCTGTTTTCATTCCTTGTTTCTGTGAGACGTATCCGTCGTTGTTTGATGTTCACACTCGTAGAACTAATACCGCGGTTAGCGTTGCGTTGTAAGTCACTTTAGCTGAACTGCGCACGTTGTCAAAAGTTCGCCGCCCGCAATTCACGCATCGTAAAAGCTGCATCACTGTGCCGGAACAAACTTCTCTGCATTTGGAGCCGAATTTGACATCGCCTCACTGGTTTGTTCTAGTTTTGTCGATTGATTGATTGATTTGTGGGGTTTAACGTCCCAAAACCAACATATGATTATGAGAGACGCCGTAGTGGAGGGCTCCGGAAATTTCGACCACCTGGGGTTCTTTAACGTGCGCCCAAATCTGAGCACACGGGCCTAACATTTCCGCCTCCATCGGAAATGCAGCCGCCGCAGCCGGGATGCGAACCTAGTTTTGTCGATTGATTATGGTGATATTTGTTTGAGCCACTGAATCGAACTGGCGATTATTATATTCGAAGATGTGTGGTTTAATTTAACGTGTGCCACTTGTATGCGTGTTACGCTCCGTAGAGTGCTTGCAGTGTGCGTTTACGCGCACGCTTATTTCGCGAGCTCATCGCGCACCCGACATCACATCGTGCCTAAAATTTGGCACCTCTCATGCTGAGCCCCCTTCGCACAGCACCACCTGTACAGTCGACATTTTCATAAAACGGGATTGCAAGAATGACACGAGAATTGAAAAGAAAATACAACAAAATTTGTTTTGCAGCGGTTAAAGCTCAGCTAGCTACCTCCCAACTAAGTCAGGGGGTGATCCTGAAGTGGTAAGGAGGGCATGACTCTAACTTTAACAGGCTTTTTAGAGCTTTGTTGGCGAGAACGCTGTAGGCCCGTGTGCTCAGATTTGAGTGCACGTTAAGATCCGCCGGTGATAGATATCTCCGAAGCCTTCCACCATGGTGCCTCTCATCATCATATAGTGCTTTCGGGACGTTATACCCCACATATTTATCGATATCAATTCTTTTCGCACGCCTAGAAAATTCGTTCACGACCGTACGCGTCTGCTGATGCAAGCATGCACATCGAATCAACAGTCATATGTTTCTCATCGCCGACAACGTAGAACATTGATCACTTGCGTGGCTTCATTTCGCACTGCATAAAGGACATTTAGTGCATTTAACTTATGACAGACAGATGCTTACCTCAATCTATCGTACGCGGTAATGTCGTGGACTTCGGCATTTCATTTCGCGCTAAGTCGGGCGTCGTTGCGTCGTTGTCGTCTTCTTCACAAGGCGAACATGATTAACAAACATTTCCTTATTTGATAACGTTCACTTTTAGAAGTGCCCGTCCAGCGGGGAGATTTTTTTTTTTTTTTCAAGTGGTGCTCGACGCTCCGAGTGCAGCGTGAGAGCCCGACACGTGCGCGGTAGCAAGCGGCACCATGGCGGAAAACGGGCGACGTACTATCGTGAGCAATATGAGCTCAGATGGGCGAGCTCGTGACGAGTATATAGCATCAAAACTGAGATAACGTGATGCGCGGATGACGCTGCCGAAACCGGACGGGAAAGGAGGGGTGCTCTTCCACTGTCTGTTGGCTCTCCCACTCCTATAGCGTTGCGGGCAAACGCCAGAATAACGCGTGCAATCTGCCGCTAGAGACGATGGCACGAAAAGAAAAATGCACAAAAGACATAGTAAGTGGAAGGCGTGCACCAAAGTTGCATCCAACAACGCTTACATATATAACAGGCATGGCATCACGGCAGTCTACGTCACAGTCGATATCTCACCAACTATATACGTGGGTGATTCGGTGTCACTGTGCGCAATATGCGATTTCATATTAGCGCTGGTTGCCGCTAACATGCAAAATAGGCCAGCGTTCTGCAGCAACGATGCTTAGGCGGGAGTGTCATCAGATACCAGAAGAGCGCCGACCTTTCCACTTTGCTTCCGACAACGGCCGCAGCGAGTCAGCCATTGTAGGGCTCGAGGCTATTCGCCACGCGCTCGCGTGTTCGAACTCCTACTGCTCAAAATATAATATCCCCAGTTTCAATTTTTCTTCCAGAGATGGCGCTGTCTGCGCAGAATTGCACAGTCAGCGCTCAGAGAGCACAGAGAGCCATAAACAAAACGTCAGGAAGCCTCTAGGGAACACAGACATGCTAAGCAGCGGGGTGAACCGACAGATGATGTTGAAAGAAAATGGGAAATCTTTCTAAGCTGTAGAATGGATGCATCCCTTCTGATCAATGAAAAGATTAGAAGAAAGGGAGCCCAGTGGCTGGCAGAAGTACATGAAAAAAGATAGAAAGGCAGCTGCGAAATTTTGGAACCATGTAAACTCTCTAAGAAATGAGACAAGCCTAGAGCAGAGGTTTATAGCTACAGCTCAATGTGCTAGGCTAGAAGGGTACGAAGCTATTGAATATATAAGAACAAGGGTGACAGAAAAATTTCACCACCGAAGTGTTTTATGCGCCACAATAGACAAGGAGGAATCAAGTGGTGCAATGGCTACATTTTCACAATGAGAGTGCGAAAGGGCTGAGTAAAGGGCCCCTAGTAGTACATCAACAGGCCCAGATGGCATTCCAATTATGCTGATAAAGGCATTAGGTCCGAAGTCTAAGCAGGCTTTGAGAGGGGCAGTGAGCAAAATAATAATCGATGGTGAAGTTCCCGATGGATGGAAACTTAGCAGGATGAGCATGATCTATAAAGGAAAGGGGGACAAAGCTGACATAAACGACTACCGTCCTATAACAGTGACATCAGTTGTCTACAGGCTGGCGATGCAGATTATAAAGGAAAGACTGCAGACATGGATAGAGGATGAGGGGGTGCTGGGGGAACTGCAGAATGGGTTTCGGAAACAAAGGAGGTAGGAAGACAATCTGTTCTCACTGACGCAGTGCATCGAAATAGCAGAAAAGGAACACAGGCCCCTGTGGCTAGCATTTTTGGATATCAAGGGAGCGTACGATAGCGTCGTTCAAGAGGAATTGTGGGGAATACTGAACACGCTAGGTGTGCAAGATGTAGTCACTAATTTTTAAAGGAGATCTATAAAAATAACAAGGTAATTATAAAGTGGGAAAAACAGGTATCTAAGCCCACAGAGGTGAAACGGGGGCTTAGGCAGGGGTGTCCTCTGTCACCCTTGTTATTCATGATGTACCTACAAGGATTAGAGGCCAAATTAGAGGGAAGTGACTGGGCTTCAACCTCTCTTTCGCCAAACAAGAAAAACTCATTGAACAGGCACTACCAGCATTGATGTACGCAGATGATATAGTGCTAATGGCCAGGAAGATTTGCAGAGATTGGTGGACATCTGCGGTAATGAGGGAGATAGGTTAGAATTCAGATTCGGTGAGGAATTTTCAGCAGTCATAATTTTTAATGACAATGAAGGTAGTGAGCTTAGAATACAGGGTCACGATAGAGATAACAGATAAATACAAATATCTGGGCAGTATGGATAAACAATGGGGCCGAGTACCTAGGAGAACACGAAATATACGTGTCGACTAAAGGTAACAGGAATGCAGCGGTAAAGAAAAACAGGGCACTGTGGAATTACAATAGGTATGATGTTGTGAGAGGAATATGGAAAGGGGTCATGGTTCCTGGTCTAACGTTCGGCAATGCGGTCTTGTGCATGAGATCAGAAGTTCAAGCAAGATTAGAAATTAAGCAACGTGGAATAGGTAGGCTTGCCTTAGGAGCTCACGGGAATACACCAAATCAGGGAGTACAAGTTGATATGGGATCGACATTATTTGAGGGCAGAGAAGCTAGCAGCAGAGATAAAAATTGAGAAGCATTGAGAGAAATGGAGGAGGAGCGTAGGGCTAGGAAGGTTTTCAGCTACGTGTACATGAAGAATGTCGATACAAAATGGCGGAAGTGAACCAGACAATTGACTGGTAAATACTTGGAAAACAGCAGGGGACCAAACCAAAAAGAATTATCGGTTAAAAGAAGGTGAAGGAAGCTGAGACCAATATGTGGAGAATCGGCATGATTAAAAAGTCCGCACTAGAGATCTATCGAACTTTTAAGCAGAAATTAGCCAAGGAAAGGGTTATGATAATACTCGGGGTAGTTCTATACTGTTTGAGGCCAGACGGGAGTATTGCGAACATAGGCATCATCATCATCAGCCTGACTACGTCCACTGCAGAACAAAGGCCTCTCCCATGTTCCGCCAGTTAACCCGTCCTGTGCTTGCTGCTGCCAATTTATACCCGCAAACTTCTTAATCTCGTCTGCCCACCTAACCTTCTGTCTCCCCCTAAACCGCTTCCCTTCTCTGGGAATCCAGTTGGTTACCCCTAATGACCAGCGAATATCCTGTCTACGCGCTATATGCCCGGCCCATGTCCATTTCCTCTTCTTTATTTCAACTATGGTATCCTTAACCCCCGTTTGTTCCCCTAATCCACTCTGCTCTCTTCTTGTCTCTTAAGGTTACACCTACCATTTTTCTTTCCATTGCTCGCTGCGTCGTCCTCAATTAAAGCTGAACCCTCTTTGTAAGTCTCCAGGTTTCTGCTCCGTAGTTAAGTACCGGCAAGATACAGCTGTTATATACCTTCCTCTTGAGGGACAGTGGCAATCTACCTGTCATAATTTGAGAGTGCTTGCCGAATGTGCTCCACCCCATTCTTGTTCTTCTAGTTACTTCAATCTCGTGGTTCGGCTCTGCGGTTATTACCTGCCCTAAGTAGACATAGTCTTTTACAACTTCAAGTGCACTATTACCTAACTCGAAGCGCTGCTCCTTTCCGAGGTTGTTGTACATTACTTTCGTTTTCTGCAGATTAATTTTAAGACCCACCTTTCTGCTCTCCTTCTAGACATATCGGGCCATAGACATATATGTCTCCTTGTCTCCGATATGTCTCGGTATGTCTCCGATATGTCTCCTTGTAGACATATCGGGCCATTGATTGATATGTGGGGTTTAACGTCCCAAAACCACCATATGATTATGAGAGACGCCGTAGTGGAGGGCTCCGGAAATTTTGGCCACCTGGGGACATATCGGGCCATATCGGGAACATAGACATATCGGGCCAAATATGAAAGGGTAAACACGGTATGCAGTGCGTGTGGAGAGGAAGAAGAAACTGCCGAACACTTGATAATGTTCAGTAAAGGGCTTCACCCTGCAGTTCGGGTTGATGGCGCAGAGTTTTTCAAAGCACTGGGGTTTAGGGACAGTGAGGGCAAAAAAGACTTTACGCGGGTAGAATTAACTAAAAGGAGGTTATTTGATTGTTGGCTAAAGTCAAGGCACGAGTGAAAATTGAACCATTCGCTGCAAATTACGAATCTTCAACCTCACTATTTAAGGGAAAAAATGACTCTAGTTCTTGGTTCATTAAGTATTACGGCTTGGTGGCGCTAGCCACCGCCCGATCTAAAGGGTAAAGCCATATCCGTCCATCCATGCAGCGCCATCAAGCGTTGCTTTGGGTCCTTATATTTACAGTGTGTTTTACTGTGTATAATTATTATGCTGATACATCTGTTTTCAAGAACGATATTTTATTAGATTGACCTATCGGCCGGAGCCCAACATCTCTCGAAATGTACAACTGAGGATGAATTACCGCCAGTTGCTTTTGGTGTAAAGTGCATTATAATTGCATTACCATCTTAAGGCAAGCTTAGTTAGCTCTTTTATATTCTCATCTATATATACATAGTGTTTTCCTTTTAAGAAAATATAAACATTTCATAAAAAGTCTATTGCAGTCAAGCCCCTGTCGCCTTCGCAAACGTACTCTATCAAGAGGGAGAAAGATGTTGGCGCTCTTGAGAGGTTTTCAATGATCAATTAACAAATTTTTAATTGATCTTTCAATTATTACCTTTGGCGGCGTTGTTTATGTGGAGGAGTTGTGTGACATAAAAGTTATAGCGCGCTGCTTTTACAGAAATAGCGGGAAACGTATGTAACATTGTGGGAATTGAGGCTGGCCCGCTGCCTTTGCGCGGGCTTTCCCGCCTTTCTGCCATTCTCATGTCCCGACATGTCTGCCCTCCTTTGCTGTCTGCCGCGCTGGGAAGGGCGGAGTGACGTTTAACTCCCTCACCCGGTAGCGGATGTTGACTGTGGCGCCGCGCGGGGAGCCTCCCGAGAGGTTTTCGCGCGCTGCATCGGGAGCGGCGAGTACAGTCCGGGACTTCAAACGGTGAGCCACGCATTCTTTTCCGTCCGTCGAGTCCCGTCGCTCGGGGCTCGTCGGACTTCGCTGACGGCGCCTCGCGCCCGATGCGAACGCTCACCTTTTGTTGCCCCGCTGCGTACTCACGGCCGAAGGGCAGTACGGTGTCCTAGTGCGTGGCCTAGCTACGCCGACCCGTCTCCCTCCGAAGCCAACGCGAGCGCCTTTGCCCTCGCTCGAGCAACCGGGCCCCTTTGTCCCGGTGTCTCCGTGGATCACCTTTACCGCGGAGACGTGCTCGTGGCACCCCTGTGTAGTACTTTGTGCCCGTGGCGTGGATAAGCCTACTTGCTTTCCCGCCGCGCCTTTTTGCAACGGGCTGTACTGCGTTGGTGTTGCCACAATAAAGTGTTGCGACTTGAGCAGTATCGTGTTTCCCGCCACGGCGACGGTTGACGCGTGCCCTGCGGCTCGCTAAGACCGGACCCACGCTGGTGGCCGTACTCCTTCGGGATACGTGTACACCACACTGGCGCCCAACGCGGTATCAAAAGCTCTAGCTTTTGACTGCTCTTAGCGAGTCAGTTCGCCTGCGCGATTCGGGCTCGTCGCAACATGGCTGCTTCGCGGGACTTTTGTCCGCTGTCCCTTTTAGCGGATGCCGCGTTGCATACGGAGGCCATTGCCTCTATTGACGGGAACCCTTCTGCACCCGTCCGTGTCGGCACCCCCTATTGCGGTGACGACACGAGGCGCCTAGCCTCTCCCTTTGGAGATGGCGCGTCGCTTCGGAATGGGCCTCTTGCCCTACCCGAACGTTACGCACAAGCGCCTCCGACGCCCGTCCGTGTCGGCACCCCCTATTGCGGTGACGACACGAGGCGCCTAGCCTCTCCCTTTGGAGATGGCGCGTCGCTTCGGAATGGGCCTCTTGCCCTACCCGAACGTTACGCACAAGCGCCTCCGACGCCCGTCCGTGTCGGCACCCCCTATTGCGGTGACGACACGAGGCGCCTAGCCGCTCCCTTTGGAGATGGCGCGTCGCTTCGGAATGGGCCTCTTGCCCTACCCGAACGTTATGTCTGCTTCGTGGCATGCCGCGTTGCACCAAGAGGCCACCGCCTCTATCGACGGGCGCCCTTCGGCGCTCGCCTGTGTCGTCACCCCTTTTTGTGGTGAATACACTCCTACGTGGTAGCTGACGCGCTATCTCGTGCCCCCTGTTGTCTGCCGAGAACCTGGATTTCGGTGCGACGGCCGCTCGCGGTGCCTTAGCACATGCAAGCGTCGGGGGCGAAACAGCGGCGGAAAGGGGGAGTCCCCATGAGGACGACCTTGGCTGCTATCCAGGTAAGCGGCGCACTGCGTAGCGGCCGAGCGGGGGAACTTTCCGAAGGCCACCGTGCCGAGAGCGAACCCGCGACGCCGTGCACGCGGCGGTTGCTGCGGTCCTGAGTGGGCGCGATACCAGACTCCCCCATTTTGGGAGAATGGGAATCGCTTTCAGCAGCGAAGAGCAACTGAAGGCTCAGCAAAGTGATCCGTTTCGAGTCTCGGAGGGACGGAGCGCCGTATACGCTGCTTGCTTTGCGGCGGGCGCCGTTAAACCGTCTTGAGAGGCGCGCCGTTACGCTGCTTGTTCTGCGGCGGGCGCGATTAGGGGGCTGGTACAGCGTGTGTCGCTGAGTCCCCGGCGGATTCATTTTGCTGGACCATGACGGGCTCCTGCTGAAATATATAGCCACTGACGACGAGTCCATAGACCCGTTTCAGGTGGTTATGCCCAAAAGTCTGAGAGCCGCACTGTTGCGATCCTCTCACGACGAACCCATGGCCGGTCACCCGAGTGGCTCGAAAGTTTTTGCAAACTGAGCGATGTTGTGACCTGGCCCGGCACGAAGCGTGGCTTTTATCGCTATTCCGTGCCTGCCACGTCTGACAAACGGTTGAGCCAAGGGTTGGAAAGCCGCCCGGTCTTATGAACCGATTGTCAGTGAGCGTCCGTGGCGCGTACTAGCTGAAAGATCCCCTTTGGGAAAACTCAGCCGTGCCCACATCGCAGACCTGAAGCCCTTTGTCACGGTCTGACGAGCTCGCGCCAGTGCCCTGCGGCACTTCGCGCAAGCAACGGGCACACCCGGAGCGACGGACCGCATTCGGACCCCGCGCCGGTATAATCTGAGGTAGCGGTCACCTTTGTGATTTCGCGCCGGACGGCGGACTTCTCCGCAACCGAAGGCCCTCAGTTTACTGTCTAGCCTCAGTATAGGTTAGCTTCTTTACGGCCTTTTCTCGTAAAGGAGTTGACCCCGCCCTGTCTGCTGCCAGTGTTTCTTTTTTTTTTTAAGTGTTCATGTGTATTTTATGTTTCTTTTGTATAATATTAAGTGTTATTTGTGTTTTATGTTTTTCGCCAGATGTTGAGTGTCGTTTTGCTCTGTTTTTACTTTTTTTTTCCGTGTTCGTTTCGTCTACCGCGAAGGGAGCTGTGTGTGACCTTGTGTGTCGGTGCTTGCCGGGAGGGAGAGAGACGAAGGACGCTTTGCGCCTACGCTCGCGCAGCCGTCGGCGGTGTGTGTGCGTGTGTAAGTGCGTGACGCTTCAGTGCGAGCCCGCGAAGAGTGCGTCATGGCTTCCCCCCATCGATGCGGACACTGGAGGTGCTGGGGGGGGCATTGACCCACTGACGTCAGACCATCTGGCTGTGCTCTGCTCTCGGCCGTCGTCGAAGAAGCCCCGCTGCCTTTACCACCATGGCTCCTGCGCGAGGCCAGCTGAAAGCAGCTATATGCTGCCGGCCAACGCCATTCGCAGCCAATTCGGGTTCGGCCTCCCTGACCACTGGAGAGGCCCGGCTTCCCGCAACGTCCAGCTCCGTCATCGAGCCAGAAATGCGAGGCGGCCCCGAACAGCCGAGGCAGCGTTCGTCGGACTCGCTGCTTATCAAGACCAGCAACGAGCCATCAGTGAGCCCCTCCCGTACCGCTGACCTCGCACTCGGGCATCGCACCCAGCGGACACTGTCACGCCCTTTTCCGCCCCTCCGCGCAGTGGACGCTATCCCGCTTCAGCACCACGAACACTAGTGCCACGTTGCTGTGCTCCCTTCCGCAGTTATTTGTATAGTGTCGTGTGTTTATTTTGTTATTTATGTTTTTGTTTCTCCTTTGTAATCATATTTTTTTTTTTTAAGCAGCAGTAGCAGGGATGGACTGAGGTTAGCTACCGCTCATAGCAGTGTCATTTTAACTGCATAGGTGACGTCCGGCTGCCTTTTGCAGACCGGTAAAGGACAAGTTTAGGAGAGGGGGATGTGGGAATTGAGGCTGGCCCGCTGCCTTTGCGCGGGCTTTCCCGCCTTTCTGCCATTCTCATGTCCCGACATGTCTGCCCTCCTTTGCTGTCTGCCGCGCTGGGAAGGGCGGAGTGACGTTTAACTCCCTCACCCGGTAGCGGATGTTGACTGTGGCGCCGCGCGGGGAGCCTCCCGAGAGGTTTTCGCGCGCTGCGTCGGGAGCGGCGAGTACAGTCCGGGACTTCAAACGGTGAGCCACGCATTCTTTTCCGTCCGTCGAGTCCCGTCGCTCGGGGCTCGTCGGACTTCGCTGACGGCGCCTCGCGCCCGATGCGAACGCTCACCGTTTGTTGCCCCGCTGCGTACTCACGGCCGAAGGGCAGTACGGTGTCCTAGTGCGTGGCCTAGCTACGCCGACCCGTCTCCCTTCGAAGCCAACGCGAGCGCCTTTGCCCTCGCTCGAGCAACCGGGCCCCTTTGTCCCGGTGTCTCCGTGGATCACCTTTACCGCGGAGACGTGCTCGTGGCACCCCTGTGTAGTACTTTGTGCCCGTGGCGTGGATAAGCCTACTTGCTTTCCCGCCGCGCCTTTTTGCAACGGGCTGTACTGCGTTGGTGTTGCCACAATAAAGTGTTGCGACTTGAGCAGTATCGTGTTTCCCGCCACGGCGACGGTTGACGCGTGCCCTGCGGCTCGCTAAGACCGGACCCACGCTGGTGGCCGTACTCCTTCGGGATACGTGTACACCACAACATGCACTAATAATCACCTAAACTCGAGGCCCCGACCAAGGTGATGCCTAAAGTGAGCACCAGGAACTCAGGAAATCGATCAGCCCTGTTACGTCAGATCGGAAGCTCATGTGAAAAGTTTCAAAAGCAGGTGCGTCGCCGCAGATATTGATCTGTAAAAACGACGAGTCGACCCAAATATCAAAATTGGTCGAAATAACCGAATACACGAATTATTCGTGTTTGCAATGGTGTGTGCTACCTATCCGTGTCTTCATTAAACTCGAAAGAACTGCAAAGAACTCCTTAGCTTGTCTGCGAGAAGTAGTGTTGTGGTGGCTGCCGCTTAGCGTGAAGCTATGCAGTGGCAGAAAAGTGTCAATTCATGGCTTCCCAGCTCCAACACGGGATTAGCCGACAGCAAGCCAGGGGTCCTCTGTAGAACAGCACTGGCTGACTCCTCAGGAACTTATTGAAGTTTCTTGTCTTTACATCCGTACACCCATCTGTCTGTCTGTCTGTCTGTCTGTCTGTCTGTCTGTCTGTCTGTCTGTCTGTCTGTCTGTCTGTCTGTCTGTCCGTCCGTCCGTCCGTCCGTCCGTCCGTCCATTCGTCCGTCTGTCTGTCTGTCTGTCGTCTGTCTGTCTGTCTTGTTTATTTTTTAACAGTGCCAAGAAAACAGGTAAGCACTCCACACCAAAAGCAAAGTACACGCATTTTATTTGATAATTTGTTATGCCTCGCTGTGTTTCTAGACTAAATTTTTCATCGAGGCACCTTTTTTTTTCTCTTTTTTTGTGCCCACAAATAAGAGTCATACACAAAATGGGCGCATATTTTGCGTAATACTCTTCCTGGTTTCTGTCGGTTCACGCTGCCTCTGCTGTGCACTCTAGAAATCATGAATAGGTCCAAACAAGAGCGTTGCTCACATGTCTCCATTGTTGAAATCCAACAACAATTACGACGCATTTTTCTTCTGTGCAGAACACCATTTTGAGAGTACGATACCACTCAAAGCATCGTTCGTCGCCTTAAGGGCTCGTTAACGGGAATATATCTCGTCTTCGATCTCCGTTTCATCCTCACGAGGCGCCTCCTTTGGCGGCGGGATACAAAATAAGATGTCATTCAGAGAGTGTGGGCTACACAAGAATTGATGGCGGTGCACTTTAACGACGTGCTCGCTCGTACTCCTCCAAGCTAAAACCTCGTTTTTTTAGATCGCTGTGTCCCTCAAATCTTTGAAACCAAGCGCAAAACGCGCATGTAGGCTATACCCTGCATTCGGTAAGGTCACCGGTTTCGCGAAACAGTGTTTAGTACAAAAAAAACGGCACCCTTTATCCGCATGACAAGCAAGTTGAGTTTATTCGAGCCAAGCATTTCTTTTGAGCAATTCTCTCCCCTCTTGAACTCCGCCAAACGACGTCCACAGTTCTGGGAAGTTCTCACTCTTACTTACGGCAATTAGGCCTAACTCACGATGTTCGAGGTACACTTTGCTGAGCAAGCTGGTATATCATAATTAGGAAAACAATTTAGACGCCAAAAACACCGCCAGAATAACGTAGACGTACAAGAAAAGAGTGTTCTATACGTTCTTCTGGCGGTGTTTTAGGCATCTAGAATTTTCCCTAATTACGCTGTTAGGCCTAACTGCTGTGCCACATGTTGAGTTCGCACGCGCTCATAGCCAACGCCCCCATTCCCGGCTTGGAGCTGCGACGATTATGTCAAGCTATTCTAACACACTCGGTTTGAGTTCGCACGATAGCGTGTTTGAGCGCGTGTTGTTTAAGTGGACCGTCGATAATTAATTTCCGCTCTGAGTTCGTTCAGCGCTGCACATAAAGCACGGTTTCTCTAGTCTGGTCGACATGCGAAAAATAGAATGAAAGGGAAACCTATGTTATCGTTTCTTTTCCTGCTCTTTTTTATGCCGTCACCCACGAAAACAGTCAGAAACAGCGAACACCTTCACTTACAGGGTAGAAGTAGTAGTAATAAAAACAATAATATTAAGTAATGCAATCTACCGAGAAGATTAAAAAGAAAGTTTATTGCTTTCACCTTGAAGTCCTCTTAGGTGCATGTATGTGAGACTGACATTTCCGGGAGGGGAAGTAAAACACAAACATTTTACAAGCAAAACGTATTGCACTATTTTCGCAAGTATAAGAGCACTCCTTCCATAGCAGAGTGGAGGCGTCAAGGTCACTTACCCATCATCGTGGCTAGTGTCGAAAATAAAAATAAAGATTCCGTGATTTTCTTGAAAAATTGCTGTGGTCACGTAATGAGTATTCTCTGTTTTGTTTCGTTTTTATTATCCTTGTTGCGAGTTTGAAATCAGCTCACAAACTTCAGTAGTATATGCAGTGAGGAAATTTTACTGGATTGCTTAGAGGCAGTAAAAAGAAAGCAATGTCAGAAGTACACCTGGAAGCGTAAGCGGTATTAACGATTGTACCCGCTGTCATTTACCTCGCGTGAGTTTCACCGAGCTAAAAACAATTCTCGTGAATCCAAGATGTAGTTCTTGATAGTTCAAGGCTTGAAGCTGCGAATTGCCAACAAGTGCTTGTTACCAAAAGTTCGGATCTACCTAAGATAGATAAGACAAGCGAAGGCGCCCATGTGTTCGCCCACCCTGAAACGTTCACTACCTAAAAAGACGTAGTCATCACGCGTACATAACAAAACTTACCCCCGTATTCTAAAAAGTCCCTTCACTTGAGAAAACTGATGGAAGCGCCATCTCTAGGCACGGCAAGTCACTGCACATCAGCGATAATCTGCATCGATTCTTCAGTAGCGCAACGTCAGTTTCAGCTGAGTGGTGGCGCAGTACTCAACTCTACCAAGTGAAGGGTGAAAGTCGAGTCGAGGAGCGTTAGTGAATACGGGGGTTAGTCCCCAACGAACGAACAAAACAGGTTTGCAAGCTGTTAATTGCCTGTCAACCTTCTCCTCGGCAGCCTGCGTATATGGTAGGCAAAAGAATGTTATCTGTAGGAATTTTATTTTCGTTTTTAAAACAATTCCTATAGATAAACTGATGACCGACTCATACCAGCGTGTGATTTGATTCACTCGCATAGCTTCACTTCCATGAACTCCTAGTTCAGAGTTAGCTTGTCCAACCAACCACATCAAGCAAACTGCAGATCCGTCTGCTCGATGTTGCGGAATAATCAAATGCCACCAGGCCTAATGCCACCAGGCTTCTCCCTTTCTTGCTTTATTTATTTATTTACTCAATTTGCATTGTTTTTCTATCTTTCTTTTTTCTTCTTTTCTTCTTCCACTTTTTTGTTATTAATTCCTTTATTGGTTCACTGATTCCTGTTCGCGTGACAAGCAAAACCAAACCTTGTTAGCGGAGAACTTGCACTTCATACTTCTACTGTACACTCGCGTATGCATGAATACGAAGTCTGTTTGATTGTGCAGCCACCCGCGTCGTATGACATTTCTTTGCAGGCGTTGCCTCCCCGACGCTATATTTCGGCCTCTGTGTATTCCATTTCGCGTGCATTCACTGCACCGAGCGAAATCTGAAGAAAGGACAGAGGGTTTGTGACGTTCGAAGACCTTTGGGGTGAACGACGACATTGTATAACCTTGTAAGCACTCGATTAGTCACGGCGCAATGTTAGCTATCAGCCTAACACGACAATTATCGACTTCTCTGTCGTCTCCGCGTTTGCATGCCTACTCTCTTACCGCTTTGCGGTCAAAAAACGCGACGATTGGCGTGAAAAGGCAACGACAAAGCTCTGAAGACTCTGAAGGACCTCAATGAACCTCAAAAAAAGAAGATAACCTTAGATAAGGAGGAACAAATGAACTCGAATGATCTCAAATGAATAGTTGAACGCCAGCAAAAGCAAAAAAAAAGGACCTCGGAAGATTAATTTTTGTCGCAGTTGAGGGGCTTGACCTCAGATAAGGAGGACCGCGGTAACTTAGGATGACCCCAAAAATTTCGCGAGGCAATGCAGCTGTCATTGCGGCTGAAGTGCAGGCACATGAAGGGATGACCTTCGAGGACCTTGGAAGAACGCGCGTCGCTGCATGGCGGTAAAGCTTCCGTTACACGGGGAGCATTCATTCTGGGTTACGCAATACCTGTCACCACGTGCTTGGTTGATCTCCGCGGATGATACTTCTGCGTGTGTGGAAATTCAGCCTCCATTCTACGTGGCGTGTATTCAGCACACCCGTAAGCCCGTTTCGCAAGCAGCAGCCACTACAGCTGCGTGTACCCTGCCGATAAATTATGACCCAAGAATGCGCTGTATTCACAGCTCTTCTCGGTACTATTCTACTACGTCGTTCTTTATTGCAGACGCTGAAGAGGATAGATAAATAAAGTCGCTTATCTTGGTCTTGTTTATTTTGTGCGTTTGTTTATGAACCTTTTTTTCGCGAGGAGCTCAGCGTTCGTGACCGTAGATCTTAAACGAACAGGACAGTTATATAGTAAGGTATTTCTTTTGTTGGTGAAAGCGCACACAGAAACGAGAACAAGAAGCAGTAGTATAAATTCCAGGTGTTTACAAGTTACCATTTCTTACATGTTTTTTAACGCTGTCCCCGACCTATGTACATATATATTACCCTTAGTTCTCAGACACTTTGATAGCACCCTATCGTGCCAAAGAGGGGACACATTACCGTAGATATCACTCTTAACATTTAGACAGTTTGATAGCTTTAGTGGCACACGTGCGTGCATTTTAGTCTTTTCATTTTCTCATGTCCCCGTTTTCTCATGTCCCCGACTGAACTGCATATTACCCCTAACTAACAGACATTTTGGTAGTTTCGGTGTGAATTGACGTGCATATAAAAAGTTACTCGTATGCTGGGATTCATGCTTCAATGAGAAGCTCGAGAGTTGTTTTGTTAGGCAGTGTTGAAATCTTCAGAGTATTTAAAGACAGACCTCGAAGACATACAAGCTTGCGTAGGCTTAAGCCAACGTACCCGCATGTAAGAGGTCACGTGAGCTGCCTGTGTTCTGTCACGTACCCTCACTTTTCATCCTAATGGTGACACAGATGAGCTCTATTGAACGCGCGGCTCCTTTGCAGACATTTCTCTAAAAGGGCGTTCCCACCAGTAGACGCGTACATTTCACGAAGATGCGAATGAAATAAGCACCCGCTGTTTTGCTACACGCTTGTGGCACTGCAAAGAAGCGTGGAAAATGTATTACGAAGGCACTAGATGGTCCGATTCATTAAAGGTTCTATAGAGCGATGAAACGGCCTAGTTGGTGGCCGTTCGTAGTTACTTCTTGTTCTGGGTACTACAGGACGAAGCTCGTCACACATGGACGACGACTCATACAGGAACTGCAGTTGCTGAGCTCCGAGTGAATGCTCTTGTTAGCGAAAATACTCGGCTCTTAGTCGTCAGAAAAAAATCGCAAAGCAATGAGAACGCTTCAATGATTTGTTCTTCCTCTTTTAAGGACACTAAAAAAATTCAGGTTTTTTGGATGCTTGTGAAACTAACTCTCCCCATTCGCCACCCGAAACGCACCACCCGAGGAGGTACAGCAAAGTGGGAGGATGCAGCGTATTCCCGCTGTGCAAATAGTGGCGATTATCTTGCTGGTCGCTTGAATAGGAAGTAAAAACAATAGAATGTTTTCAGTATAGTTGAAAGAATACTTATATCAATTATCGTTACGGACATAAAACTTACAAAAAAAAAGAAAGCACTTCGGAAATGAACCGTCTGTGAGGTGGCCCTACGGGATTCGGCAGAGTCGATGGGGCTTAACACCTTAATCCAAATAAGGGGATGGCTTCTTATTTCCTCGATGCTCCATCTCTTATACAACTCTCGGCGAATTGTTGCCTGTTTGTCCTTTGAAAGGACAGTACACTAGGTCAATCAAAAAAGCGCCACAAGAACGCCACCTTCTTGCACGTGTGAGGGTTCATGCCCTCGCCCCAAATAACACAAAAACCAAAATGTGTATGAAAAATTAAATGTAGGATATGGAGGCAAGGGAAAACTCAGCGGGCGCAGACCTCTCTAAACTTCAAGCTACGCGTACAGAGATTGGCGGCCCTAACAAAGACGTCCCCAGTAACATGTCAACTTATTGCCGGCGGGACAGTAATCTGCCTGTCCCCGGTGCGTTGTAAGTGAAACCGCTGGCTCTCTGCACGCGGTTCTACTAACGAGCTCGTTTGAAAGAATTGGTGTGGAAATAGACGAAAGCATGCCAGGGCGGCAGCTTTCATCAAAGGCGCCTATCGTGCGCCCGCTTCACGTTGACACATTTCATTGCTGCCCGGACATGAACGTATGGCCATACTTGCTGCCCAGAGTAAAAACAGTCTCATGCTGCTAAGCGCGTACGTGAAATTTCAGTCCCTTGCGTAGAAAAATAGAAAGGTTGGATATGTTACTGCACAACTTCAAAAAAGGAAAGAATGGAAGATTCCATGTACAGTGGGAATCAAGGCTATGCGAAACACGAATAAGAAATGCTGATACGACACTTTAAAATCAGCACAACCTTACGAGGTGGAAGTAAATGATGCCATACATGACTTCGCTGTCATGATTATCATGTTTGTATGTGTCATTTACCTTCGTCATCTATTCACGTCACGTGATACTAAATTTAGTATGTGTGGAGCTAGCGAAACGGCCACGGGCACGCTAACAGCGCGGTAAGTCCTCATGTTCTTACATGACATGCGTGTCAGGATTATCATGTTTGTACCAGTCATATATTTCGTCCTCCATTCCCGTCACGTAACACCCAATTTGCTATATGTGGCCGCCACCACATCATGAAGGACCCAATATACTCCATTGTAGCGTTGACGCGCGCGCACGCTGGGCACAGTGACGCTACGTTAGCAAAACGCGAGCACTCCATAGTGTGACGCCAGGCGCCACCAGCGTCTGTCGGCACGGCCCAACAGCAACCGCTGCGAATTGCGACATGTTGCATTTCGCGCAGATGCGTTACTCATGCAACACTGCGTCTTCCTCTTGTCGTGACGAAGGAACGCCGGACGCGCTAAATCACGCATGCGTCAAACCAACACAGAGTGGTACGCGCCTGCGGGTATATGGTATGTATGGTATATGTCATGTGAACGAAACCACCGCAGGAGCGGCAAGACCATAAAGTGTAAATCATGACATTCATGACAAACATGGCATAATTTTCACGTTATGAGTAGTCAAATATATTTTTCATAAAGTCATGCTATGCCATACCAAGTTTGGTATCGATACCATTATTGAAACGGCCAGGCGAGCTAATATTCGTAGGCGGCTAGATAGATAGATAGATAGATAGATTAGATAGATAGATAGATAGATAGATAGATAGATAGATAGATAGATAGATAGATAGTAGATAGATAGATAGGATAGATAGATAGATAGATAGATAGATAGATAGATAGATAGATAGATAGATAGATAGATAGATGATAGATAGATAGATAGATAGATAGATAGATAGATAGATAGATAGATAGATAGATAGATAGATAGATAGATAGATAGATAGATAGATAGATAGATAGATAGATAGATAGATGATAGATAGATAGATAGAATAGAGAGATAGAATAATAGATAGATAGATAGATAGATAGATGATAGATAGTATAGATAGATAGATAGGATAGATAGATAGAGATGATAGAGATAGATAGATAGATAGAGATAGATAGATAGATAGATAGATAGATAGATAATAGATAGATAGATAGGGATAGATAGGATAGATAATAGATAGATAGATAGATAGATAGAGAGATAGATAGATAGATAGATAGATAGATAGATAGATATAGTAGATAGATGGACGGATGGACGGACGGACGGACGACGACGGATGGATGATGGATGGATGGATGGATGGATGGATGGATTGATGATGGATGGATGGATGATGGAGCCATGGTCCCATTGCCACTCATTGACACCGCCTCATTGATTTCGGTCTCTCGGATCCCGGTGAACGACAAGGCAATAACGTTCCCGTCTTCGCCGCAGGGCCACACGCCCTTCTTCCGTGCAGCCTGTCAACGAGAATTGCCGTCTCAGCGACCAGAGTGCAACACATGGAACGGACGACACCTCGAAACGACATTGTCATCGAGAAAGGAGCACCACCCTCTAAGAATATTGCTTGGCAGCGTGCCGGAATAAGTTGGGGATGGATGTACTTGCTCGGTACATTGGCGCTAAAGGAACGAGCTTTGCGGTAGCCCTGAGTCTCTGTCTATTGCCGCTCTGTCCGTCTTCACTTTCCGGCGCCGTTCGTGTACGCCGTAAATGCGTGCGTATTGGCGCGCCTACTACAGCGCGATTACATCGATGATGATCGCAACGTATATTGGCGTTTCAAGATGTACCAGGAAGAACATAAAGATGATGATTGGGTCGGTGGTCCTAGGAAGTACGCTTGTGGGGAACTCGGACGATTAACAAGAAGGAGAGTAGAAGCAGGGTGCAAAAACAAAAGAGATAATGACGAGTAGAGGAAGAAATAGTGATAAGGAAGGGCCATCTTAATACAAGTTGTTTGCGACATACATGAGGACAGACTAGAGAAGATTAAAATATGAAAAGGAAAGGAAGGAAAAGACAGCTCATGGCACAGCACACAGAGTGAGTCACCCTCCGTTGCTCTTGCGTGGTACACGACATCACAGACGCATATGCTTATCCAAATCTGCTTCTTCGAAGTGGAAGTAATACCTTCACCGCCTTTACCCGTGATGCATTGTTAGCAAAACATGTAAAGAAGATCACTCTAATGGCTGTAGTGACTGTAGCGGGGAAGAAGTGGAATATTTTAAAAGTTACGTCATATTTACGAAATAAATATGTTCGAGGTGCTTGCTTGGAGATCATCGGGCAACCTGTGAATCATCCGTGCGAATTCCTGTACCGTCATATCAAAACGTTACCACGAATCCTCCATATAAATTCATTTACAGTCATATAAAGACGGGACCACGTTGTTAAATATATATACGCTATATATACACAAGGTTTATCATTTATATTTTGACGCACAACGTACGGGACCTTAATACCGCATACCTTGATATCACTTTGCATCACTTCATATAGCATCCGTCCATACGTCCATCCATCCGTGCGTCCGTCTCCAGATGAAGAGAAAGGAAGCGCGCGACAAGCGAGTGCTTCATATAGGTGCAGGATCTAGTGAGCACTCTTGAAATCAGAATAACTGCGGCCGCCCCCAGTGGTTGTCTCTGAAACTAACGTTTCGGTGCGGGACTTCACCCCAGCTCGAGAAGCTGGCAAGCCAGCTTCTCAGAAAAAAAAAGAAACCAGCTCACTAAGTCTTTTTTACCTTGACATAAGAGGACTCGGTCGTGAAAGTCATCTTCATTATCTTCTCAGCAGATGCATAACGGAGCACAGAACAACTGTCGCGGCTTGACGTGTCAATGCCAAGTGGTGCATTCATTTTCTTCTCTTCAGGTCACGTACTGTCCCGTTTTGTTGCCCCCCAAGAAAGGGTGCTACCGCGGCATAGCGTGTCGTTACGTCACATGATGTCACGCCGGATTTCTGACGTCGTAATGACGGGAAATGGAGACGTCATCATGTGATAATTACACCCCTTACCCTTTCTCTATTGAAGTGTCGCAAACTGCATCTTTATCTTCAGGTTAACATCTCTGTCTTTCACCTAACCTTTATTCATTTTCCTTAATGAGCGCCCCCTCCCCCCGAAGAAAAAGGTGGAATCTATATGCACCCACTCCGTGGTGCCCTTGAGGGTGCAGTGCGTGCGTTTTGTTGTGGCTGATTTGCTTTAAACTATGAATTCATTTTGATAATTGTATGTTTTGACGCCTGACGACAATGTACGCTTGTACCACGCATCATTACGGCAATATTTCCTGTTATATTGTGAAGCATCTGTACAAAACACTTGTGTTTGTGAAGGATGTGAAATAATTTCACAGCATTTCATGGCAGAGAAAGTTATTTTTATTATACTCACAAGCATCGGCATGGAATCGACCAGGCTTTGATCCCCACACAGGCCTAGAATTTTATTATTTATTTTATTTGCATAATTCTCATCTTTTAGTCACGAGAAAATGATGATTTTTTGCTCACAACCAATGACGCCAGGGCCGCATTTTCTGCGAAACGAGCTCTCTAACGCTGTCGCGTTAAGTGCTTGAGTCCCAAATCTTTTAGCGTACGTTAGCATTAAGTCAAGCAGGAGATGGGGGTTTTTTAATAGCATTTAGCTCTTACCGATTGCGTTTTGCGTTTCTAGCGGTACTATGGCACTAAAGAAAGGGTACTATTAACAATGAAAATAAAGCACGCCATTTAATAATATGAAATTATCTTCAAGTGGCGGTTCTTCAAGTTTAAATGGAAAGGAAGTGTTTAGTATCAAAAAGAAACAGCATTTTTCCCTCAATTTTTCCCACGCACGCTTTCGTCAGAGAAGTTTATCAGCTTTTATCAGCAAGGAAAACTCCGAGAACCGTCACTTCAGTGCGTGCCTCCATGAAATTTTTACGCAAAGGACTCTCGAACAAGCTTTGGGGCTCCCGCTAAATTCGAGAAATAGAGTCCCCAACACCAAGCCCTAACGCTGCTTGGGCTTCGCGCATGCGCAGTGACCTCAACGCTATTTATTTAGGACCCCAAAACCTTTAAAAACGCCTATTCAAAAGCTCCCTAGCGATTTGCGAGTCTTTACCCACCAGAATTACCAAACGATTACAAGGCGTATGGAGACTTTGGATATTCATGATATTTATTTACTTAATTATTTTACTCTCAAACGCACATAGCTTTACAGAGGGGAGGGGAGTAAAAAAAACTATAACCAAGAGCAAACATTATAACATAAAAATAATAAAGATTACAAAACATAAAATAATCGATGAAAATTCACTGAATCTACGTGTAAGTATCATCAGAATCGTGGTGAAAAGAGACTACGAAAATGTATTTGTACAATATACACTTGACGCGTCATCACATAAGCAATTCCTTATTGTAGATAAAAAGAAGTCGTGATTTTTATTCAGTTTATAATTATTTATTACGAAGACTGGGGAAATTCAGACCATGTGGATTTTTCTTAACGCCCTGACATTGCGAAATACGCGGTCTTGCAGCATTCGACTTGCGCATAAATGCGACTGCCGCGGCTGGTATCTAATCCGTGTCTTCCAAGTCAGCAATCGAACATCTTAAACGTCGCACCAACGCCGCTGACGGTGACGTAAAAGTGGGCGACAACTTTTCTGCTGACGTCACTGTGAACTATAGCGTTAAAATTGTTCATGGTGTCGCCACCGTTCGCTTGTTTTCTGTTCTTTATCTTTTTGCATAAATACTCACTCACCCAGACTTATGTCAGTGTAAAAGGGTTTTAGTACACTAAAGTCATCCGCGATGAGAAGTCAGTTTTCAAGAAGCATTAGTGAAAAGAGCTTCGGTAACCAGCCCAAACTAGGCGTTCATCTTTGCTTCTCTGCATTTTCGCCGCAGGCAGAAATGTCCCGCGAAGATGAACTCTACGAATAGAAAGCTTTCGAGAAAAAGCTGCTTTTGAAAATGACTGAACCTTAACGCGCAGAATAAACGTTCCTAAACATAAGATAAAGTGAAGAAGAGCTCGGTGTTTCGTGATTCTCTTTTTCGAACTGTGCTCAACCATCAAGCTACAAGCTCTGACGTTGTCGTCTTTCTTTTGTTCACCTGAAAACGGCAAATTTTTGGCTCACATTTCGCCTCTGCGTAATCCTCTTTCTGCTGGTGACGTTCACAGACTCAATTACACGCCTAAGCTCCCCCTGTCGGTGTAGATGAATGCTTAGTCCTCCTACGACAAAAAATTTGCCCTTCCGTCCATGATATTCAGCGAGCGAATAGTGACTTAAATTAAAGCGATGTCTGAGCGCTATGGCGTGTCGTTGGTTGATACCGGAGGCTGGCAGGACTCGTCAGAGTGCAGTTCGACTGTGACAAACTTTTACTGCGTCAGAGCTATCGCGTCTAATAGACTTCGAGACTCACTTATTCGCTTCTGCAAACACGATAGCGCTTGCACTGACATTATTTGTTCACTGTCATTATTTGTTGTTCAGTATAAGATTAACACGGATGCAGTATTCTACTGATTCTGTTTGGTTTTTTTAACAAGTTTCGGTCTAGTCCGAATGTGTGTGTGTGTGTGTGTGTGTGTGTGTGTGTGTGTGTGTGTGTGTGTGTGTGTGTGTGTGTGTGTGTGTGTGTGTGTGTGTGTGTGTGTGTGTGTGTGTGTGTGTGTGTGTGTGTGTGTGTGTGTGTGTGTGTGTGTGTGTGTGTGTGTGAATTTCCATAAAACATCATGCTTATTTCCCTTGTAGTTAATATAGCCCGTAATTTTTGAACCCTAATCAACGCAGACGTATTTTTTTTTCGCGATGTGTCGTCGTACCGGATATCAGATAAGGCGTTATTCAAGTTCTCACGACGACGTCGCCAGTTCGTAGGTTATAGAATTCTAACATCACACCTTCTCACAGTTTTTTTATTCTTGTGTTGTGTGTTTTCTCAGCGTGCTTCCTCTTATCTCCACTCTTTTTCCCATTTCTTTTTCTTACCCCAACCTCCTGATGTACGATAGCAAACTGCATGCTGTGATTCTTGTGGCCTTCGCTGCCTTTCCTTCATTGATGATGATGATGTTGATGGTGGTGGTGGTGGTGGTGGTGGTGGTGCCTCCACTAAGGCTCTTGCCCACTCAGGGGGATTGCCCAAGAATTGAGGATATGAAATTGAGGGCCTTTCAAATGATACGCAAAGCTAACAGAAGGGGGATAAAGCACACGTAAATACAGAAAGAGTGCAATATTTCCTTTTTGCCATTCCGACCAGACAGAATAACATATATCTTGAATTGAAATCGCCGTAATTTCGAACAGGTTCAAATTTCATGTTCAGAATTTTTTAAAATAATATTGTTACGTAAAAATGACACGAGCTGTGTCTATTTATAATCTATATTCAAAATGATGCGTATGGCGTTGACTAAGATGGAAGCAGCACGCGCAACCGACAGACCACTTTTTCGTTGTCGTCTTTTCACCGCTGATACGTCAGCTACGCAGCATAACCCCCCCCCCCCCCGCCGGTAAACGCGCCGTCTCGGTGCACATTAACTACGGTCCTCAGTAGTCAGGTGGTAATGTTTTAGCCTGCTGACGTGCACAACATCACTGGGTGTGTTGCAGGCAGGCTTGTGGTCTCAGATGCAAGAATGATCTCATAGGTGACGTCGGTTACCTGGCGGATGATACGGTAAGGACCCATGTAGCGAGACAGTAACTTCTCTGATAAACCAACTCGACGAACTGGGCACCACAGGAGAACAAGAGAACCGGGTGAGAAGTGAACGTCAGCATGCCGGCTGTCGTAGATGGCTTTCTGGGTGGCTTGCGAAGCCGAAAGTCTAGAGCGTGGTCTGACGTGCGTGGTCGGCACGAGCAATAGCGTCGCGTGCATATTCGGTTGACGGCGTTGTAGTGGTTGAAAGTAAGGTGTCGAGTGGTAACGTCGGATAATGGCCATGAAGCAGATAAAAGGGTGAATAACCAGTGGTGTTGTGGCGCGAAGAATTGTACGCGAAGGTCACGTGAGGTGGCGCCAGGTCCCAGTCATGGTGGTCGGAGGACACATACATCGCGAGCATGTCCGTTAGGGTCCAATTTAACCGTTCGGTAAGGCCATTTGTTTGGGGATGGTAGGAAGTGGCCAGCTTGTGGTGCGTCGAGGAAGAGCGCAGAAGATCGTCGATCACACGGGACGAAAAGGCGCGGCCACGATCTGTGAGTAATTGGCGAGGAGCGCCATGCTGTAGAATGACGTCGTGGAGCAAAAAGTCCGCAACGTCAGTAGCGGTGCTGGTGGGGAGCGCTCGAGTGATGGTATACCTAGTCGCGTAGTCTATAGCAACAGCGACCCACTTGTTGCCCGATTTCGACTCGGGAAAAGGACCGAGAAGATCTATACCAACACGGAAGAAAGGTTCGGTTGGGATGGAGATCGGTTGAAGAAGTCCAGCCGGGGGCGCAGTAGGTCGCTTCCTACGTTGGCATTTATCGCAGGAGGACACGTAACGGCGAACGGACCGGGCGAGACCGCGCCAAAAGAAGCGGCGACGCGTCGTACGTCCGAGATACACCCAGATGACCAGCAGATGGTTCATCGTGAGGCTCGTGCAGCACGATTGAACGCAAATTTTTCGGCACGACAAGAAGGAGCTCAGGGCCATCTGGCTGGAGGCTACGAAGGTACAGCGTGCCATTCAGGAGGACGTACATGCGAAGTGACGTGTCGTTCGGAGCAGATTCGAGATGGTCAATAAGTTGTCGCAGAGAAGCATCACGACGTTGTTCATCACCAATCTGAAGAAACTGGGACATTGACATGACGTTGAGGCTAGGCTCGATGTCTGGTTCGTCGGGCTGATCAACAGGGTAGCGGGATAAGAAATCGGCGTCCAAATGGAGACGTCCAGACTTATAAGCAACCGAGTAGGAATACTCCTGTAGCCGTAGTGCCCAGCGACCAAGTCGTCCAGTGGGGTCCTTCAGAGAAGAAAGCCAACACAGCGCGCGGTGATCTGTGATGACACGGAAAGGGCGGCCATACAAGTAAGGACGGAATTTCGAAACCGCCCAAACAAGAGCGAGACATTCCCATTCCGTTATAGAATAATTGCGTTCAGACTTAGAAAGCAGACGACTCGCGTACGCGATTACACGGTCGTTGCCCCGCTGAATTTGCGCCAAAACTGCACAAATTCCGTGACCACTCGCGTCTGTTCGCACTTCTGTGAGAGCATCGGGGTCGAAATGTGCAAGAATAGGAGGTGTCGTTAGAGTGGTGATTAGCTGAGAGAAGGCGTCAGCTTGAGGAGGGCCCCAAGAAAATGAGACGTCTTGTTTGAGAAGGTCGGTGAGTGGCTGTGCGAGTGCCGCAAAGTTTTTCACGAACCGGTGAAAGTAGAAGCAGAGGCCCACAAAACAGCGAACATCATTGACAGAGCGTGGGACTGGGAAGTTTGTTACAGCGCGTACTTTCGCCGGGTCTGGCCGTACGCCGGCAGCGTGAACAAGGTGACCCAATACGGTAATCTGACGAAGACCGAAGTGGCACTTAAAGAAATTGAGCTGCAGGCCGGCCCGTCGAAATATGGATAGAATGGTCGAAAGGCGTTCAAGGTGAATTGCAAAGGTAGGTGAGAAAATGATCACGTCGTCCAGGTAACACAAACATGTCGACCATTTAAATCCTTGTAGGAGCGTGTCCATCATTCTTTCGAAGGTCGCTGGAGCTTTGCAGAGCCCGAACGACATGACCTTGAATTGGTAAAGGCCGTCAGGGGTAACGAAGGCGGTCTTTTCTCGGTCCATGTCATCTACAGCAATTTGCCAGTAGCCACATCGGAGGTCGAGAGATGAAAAGAAGGTGGCGCCATGGAGGCAATCAAGGGCATCGTCAATGCGTGGTAGAGGGTACACGTCTTTTTTGGTAATTTTGTTGAGGTGGCGATAATCAACGCAGAAACGCCATGAGCCGTCTTTCTTTTTTACTGGTACCACGGGAGATGCCCTTGATTGATACGTCAGCTACGTAGCAATATTATAATAACAAATATACAAATAACTATTTAAAAGCGCATTCGTTTTGTTTCATGAACATAACTGCGAGCGACATCAAAAGCGTTCCTGTGGCTGTAGCCCAGAACCGAGGCACCAAAAAAGAGTATGATTTCTTCTTTTTCCTCCACGAATGAATTTTTTTATTATATAAAACGGCGTAAGCTATCACCTTAACATAAAAATAATCTTGAATTCTAAAATGATTTGTCACTCTGTATGTTAGCTTCTTTGTCTGCTTTTTTTTTTTTTGCATGCCATGTCAATTGTTTGTTTGCTTTTCTTTGAACTCAGCGTGTCGAAATCTACCGCAACTCAGAGGCGTTCACCTGAACCTTCCTTTTTCTTTTCCTTCTCTTCCCTATTTCTCATCATTCTTGTCCATTTCCGTAAAACCCCATCCGGTAGCCAACCGGTTGTCTTCCTGGTTAACTTCCCTACCTTCTTTCTTTGTATCCTCTCTTCCTTCTTTCTTTTCTTCCTTCCTTGAATTCCCCTCGTGTATAGCTCGCCATGAGCCAATGAAGGCAAAGCAGGCTTGATGTGCAGCGCATTGCGGCAAGCGCAACGTGCTCTTTGGACAGGGTCGTCGGCCCACGCGGCTGCTTTTTGTCATTCGCAGCCCCCCCCCCCTTCCCTCAGCCTATTTTGACCTAATTGCCGGCTAACGATTTTGCCGCGCTTACGAGACGTCCATGTAATGAGATGCCCGTCGCTTGCTGCGGCTTCTGCCTGCTGCGGCATGGCCTGCAAACAACAATGGCCTCATTACGCGGTGATGAACCGAGGCATAACGAGTTACGTGGCATGCAACTACCGAGTTTTCCTCTTGTTTACGTTTCTAGGTTAGAGATAAACATAAATCTCACTGGGCATGCCTTTTGCACTTGCTCTATAGGACGCGAAGGCGAAAACCATCTTTTTCTTCTCTGTCAATAAAATCAATGACCGCACCTCTTCTTAGAAAGCTTTCAGCACCTATTTGTGTGAACGCCTCCTTATTTGTGTTCTCTACATGTGTGAACAGGAAAAGAACGACGATGTTTTCATTCATAAAAGCTTCGTTTCGGTGTTGCCCCTCTTGCTTCTCCCCCATATATATATATATATATATATATAGATATATATATATAATATATATATATATATATATATATATATATATATATATATATCTATATATATATATATATATATATATATATATATATAATCTGCGTGGTGTGCCACAGCGCAACGTACGTAAGCGCGCTGCCTACGCTGCTCATCGTACCTCTGGCAAAGCTGAATCACCTTGGTGACCATTTCCAGGGATTCTTCGCAGCAAGCACCTGGCATACGCTGTCATCGATTCTTTTCATGATCCGTTGGATCTCGTCGGCCTCGACCAGAGTCGAGTTGACGAGCTTGCAGAGTAAGAGCACATTTTTGATGTTGGCGTTACCAGAGATATATATAGGTTCCACTGTACACCAGCGTCAGCGCTAAAACTCGAGCAAGTAAACACAGTAATCCAAGTAGGCCCTGAATATTTACTTTACGTCTACGTAAAAATGGAAAAGATCTAGGCATGGAATGTATTTATTATATTCGGAATTTTTTTTTATGTTAGAGGAAGACATCTGTTAAAGCAGTCAGGGCTGAAAGGTTAACAAGAAACACGGAAAGAAGGAAATCAGAAAAATAAAAGGCGGGTAGGTTCATGAAAAAGCATTCGTTTGGCTGCACTACTATAGGAGATAGGTTGAGGAAGAGTGAAAAATCACTTGTTTCTGATTGAAGTGTTTGTTTGAGTGCACTCTGAGCGTGTTTACCAGGAGTAAATTCAACAGGTTTGGACTGGTACTCCGAGGACAAGCAGGTATAGTAGTCTTGTTTTTGCGTTTTAGCACGTATTTACACGCATAATTTAGTGAGACTGCGTAGTTGTTCTTCTACGAAATTTTTTCGCACGCTCCAAATCTCTCTGAAACAACCGGGAAAAAAATATTAACAATAAAATTGACTAAAAATGACGTAAAGTTGCCTTTGTTTCATAAATACTATTCTTGAGGCAGTGCACGCTTTACAGGCACAAAAAAAACGGCCCCTTGTTAGCGAGAGGCCAGCAAATGTACAATAATGCTGTGTGTGGTGTGTGTGTGTGTGTGTGTGTGTGTGTTGTGTGTGTGTGTGTGTGTGTGTGTGTTGTGTGTGTGTGTGTGTGTGTGTGTGTGTGTGTGTGTGTGTGTGGTGTGTGTGTGTGTGTGTGTGTGTGTGTGTGTGTGTGTGTGTGTGTGTGTGTGTGTGTGGTGTGTGTGTGTGCGTGTGTGTGTGGGGGGGGGGGTGTGGGTGTGTGGGTGGGTTTGGGTGTGGGTGTGTGATGCGATGCTGTTGCTACATAGTTAGAGCGTCCACTTTCAATGCGGGAGATACCAGGTTCAATTCACGGTGCTGATCGGGAGCCCACCGGTTTTTTTCCAATGGGTAGAGAGTACACCGACCTGGAGCTCGGTAGCTCATGGGTACTCATCCAGAAATGTGGCCCCATGATGCTCTGCCAAGGCCTTTCGGCGCATTCTAACCCACCACAGCCTTGGTGAAATAGTTTAGCATCCGCCGCTGCTGTGGGAGGCAGAGAAGGGCTGCTTGCAAGCGCGTTTCCGGCCTGTTGCTCAGCAGAACGAAGTTCATAGTCACTTGGAAGGGCACCCACCACGTGGGAAATTGGTGACATGAAATCACCAGACCTAAAATTAGGAATATATTGATTTTTTTTAATTGGAAGGATTCTTTTATTGAATGCAAGCACTTTTAGCAATTTTCTACGTATCGATCTATTTCTATATCTATAGATCTATCTAGCAGCTTACGTCCGGGTGCTCTCGTGATCACTCCCTTAATTTTGCGTCAACTAAAATTTGTATGGGAGGGTAAGATGGTTTGACAAATACCACGCACTGGTGAAGACATGAATATTGTCACAATCCCGTCACGCACGTCACCAAACACTTTCCGCCAGGCAGTGGCACATTCCCACGGAGGTGTTTGTTCCACTGGTATGCAGGTATGTGCCATAGGTGATAGTCATTTTATATTTCCCCAGGAAAGGCCAGAACTCACATCGTAAACTTTAACGCGTGGGCGTTAAGAAAACGTGGACATCAGCAACGTTGACTGCAATAATGTAACGAATAAATGTCAGGGTCTCAGCAGGAATCAAACCCCATCATTCTGCGCGGCAATCAAGTGTTCTGTCGCACCACAGAGCCAACCGGTTGTCTTCCTGGTTAACTTCCCTACCTTCTTTCTTTGTATCCTCTCTTCCTTCTTTCTTTGCTTCCTTCCTTGAACTCAACTCGTGTATAGCTCGCCATGAGCCAATGAAGGCAAAGCAGGCTTGATGTGCGGCGCATTGCGGCAAGCGCAACGTGCTCTTTGCACAGGGTCGTCGGCCCACGCGGCTGCTTTTTGTCATTCGCAGCCCCCCCCCCCCCGCCAGCCTATTTTGACCTAATTGCCGGCTAACGATTTTGCCGCGCTTACGAGACGTCCATGTAATGAGATGGCCGTCGCTTGCTCTGGGTTCTGCCTGCTGCGGCATGGCCTGCAAACAACAATGGCCTCATTAGGCGATGATGAACCGAGGCATAACGAGTTACGTGGCATGCAATTGCCGAGTTTTCCTCTTGTTTACGTTTCTAGGTTAGAGTTAAACATAAATCTCACTGGACGTGCCTTTTGCACTTGCTCTATAGGACGCGAAGGCGAAAACCATCTTTTTCTTCTCTGTCAATTCAATCAATGACCGCACCCCTTCTTAGAAAGCTTTCAGCACCTATTTGTGTGAACGCCTCCTTATTTGTGTTCTCTACATGTGTGAACAGGAAAAAAACGACGATGTTTTTGTTCATAAAAGCTTCGTTTCGGTGTTGCCCCTCTTGCTTCTCCCCCATATATATATATATATTTATATATATAATTTCTGCACGTTGCGTCACAGCGCAACGTATGTAGGCGCGCTGCCTACGCTGCTCATCGTACATCTGGCAAAGCTGAGTCACCTTGGCGACCATTTCCAGGGGTTCTTCGCAGCAAGCACCTGATATACGCTGTCATCGATTCTTTTCCTGATCCGTTTGATTTCTCCTGCCTCGACCAGAGTCGAGTTGACGAGATTGCAGAGGAAGAGCACATTTTCTATCTTTGCGTCACCAGAATATATATAGGTTCCACTGTACACCAGCGTTAGCGCTAAAACTCGAGCAAGTAAATGCAGTAATCCAAGTAGGCCCTGAATATTCACTGTATGTCTACAGAATGGGAAAAAAAGGAAAAGATCTAGGCATACAATGTATTTATTATATTCGGATAATTTTTTTATGTTAGAGGAAGACATCTGGTAAAGCAATCAGGGCTGAAAGGTTAAAAAGAAACACGGAAATAAGGAAATCAGAAAAAGAAAAGGCGGGTAGGTTCATGAAAAAGCATTGGTTTGGCTGCCCTACTATAGGAGATAGGTTGCGGAAGAGTGAAAAATCACTTGTTTTTGACAAACGTGCTTGTTTGAGTGCACTCTGAGCGTGTTTACCAGGAGTAAATTCAACAGGTTTGGAGTGGTACTCCGAGGACAAGCAGGTATAGTAGTCATGTTTTTGCTTTTTAGCACGTATTGGCACACCTATATTAGTGAGACTGCTTAGTTGTTCTTCTATGTAATTTTTTTTGGATCCTCTAAATTTCTCCGAAACAACCGTGAAAAAAATAATAACAATAAAATTGAAGAAACAAGACGTAAAGTTGGCTTTGTTTTATAAATATTATTCTTGAGGCAGTGTACGCTTTACAGGCACAACAAAAACGGCCACTTGTTAGCGAGAGGCAAGCAAATGTACAATAAAAGCTGTGTGTGTGTGTGTGTGTGTGTGTGTGTGTGTGTGTGTGTGTGTGTGTGTGTGTGTGTGTGTGTGTGTGTGTGTGTGTGTGTGTGTGTGTGTGTGTGTGTGTGTGTGTGTGTGTGTGTGTGTGTGTGTGTGTGTGTGTGTGTGTGTGTGTGTGTGCAAACATGGTGGCAAAAGTGGCCGTAGCCTTGCAAATAATTAGGAAGACCCTTCGTGAGAACAATACCAATGGGAGCCGTCAGAAGACTACGGCCAGACTCTGACCGAAACACTGCCTGTAGCTTCTGGCGTACTGCACAGATGTGTTTGCACGCACTAAGACTCATAGCGGGAGCTACCGTGCCACTGTCATGCGAAAAAAAAGCGTTTCATCGCTCGATTCACCCCGAAATCTCCCTACAAATACCTCCTTCTTTGCGGGTTCCTTCGCGTGACGCAGTCCATTAGGGCGTTGTCCAGTCGGTCATGAAAAGAACGAGTGAGAAAAAAATGGACGGATGGTATCTGAAGCGTGTTTGCCTGACACGTCTCCAGGGCGAAAGGCAACTTTTCTTTCTTTCTCATCAGTCCATTGTATTGATCTCCCCCTCCCCCCCCCCCTCCAAACGCTTTCTACACCCAACGTTGTTTAGCACTGCCTCCGAGACTGGAAGCATTGGCAGTTTTGTGCAGCTAACCTTGCTTTACAGGGCCTCCCGGATCGGCCCGTCTTTGACCAAACGACTATATCGTATGGTGACGCAATCGTGTGGCGTCACGTTACGTGACATCATAGTGACGTTACGATGACTTCGCAACATTCGCCAACCTGTTACGTAATGTGTCTTGTCATTACATGTAGAATTTCTTCCCCAGTCGTGTTCGCGCCGATGGTCACTTTTCGGGTCTGATCAGGCAAATAAAATTATAAAACATTTATTTTCCTTCAAAGTCAAGAAGATTGCTAGCTAGGCAAGTTGTAAAACTTCATTTGTAGTGTTACTAGTGTGAACTCTACCAGACATAGGACAGAAGAAAGAACAAATATTCAGTGCATTCTTTCAACTAAAGTTGAATGGTAAGGTGCACACACATGTACACGGACAAAAGAACCAAGCAAAAAAATAACAGCATATCCACGGAGTGAATGATGGAGAGTGGAGCGAAGAATTCGTCCGTCCATTCGTTCTTGCTTCTGTCCGTCTATGCGTCCGTCAGTGTGACCGTCCATGCGTCCATCAGCCCGTCCGTGCGTGCGTCTGTTCGTGCGTCCGTCCCTGCGTTCGTCCATGCAGCCGCCCCTGCGTCCGTTCATGCGTCTATCCATGCATCTGTCTATGTGTCCGTTCGTCCATCTATTCAACACTCCAAGTACCACCATCTCGCATCTTTTCATTATATATTCCCCATATAGAAGCACCGCCATCCAGCGGACATTCCAAGGACGAAACGAGAGGTGGCACACGCACACTTTCTTACGGCTTGCGCTTCGGGTCCATTTCCCACCTCTAACCACCTCGAGTTCATGGTATATACTATTTCACTGTATTCATGGCACTGCGGCCGAACGCTCGCTAAACCTTTCGAAAACCAAGGAGGTTACGCCCAGCGAGTATGACGTAGCAAACTTTTTCAGTCAGATAGTGCTCAATGTACATGCCAATGGCTGCTAGTGGGAAATGAGAGGCGGAGAATTCAGTTTTACTTTCCTACGGCTTGCGCTTCGTATCTACTTCCCGTTTTTGACCACCTCGAGTACATTCATGGTATATACAAGTTCATTGTATTCATGGCACTGCGGCTCAACGCTCGCTAAACTTTTCTAAAGCTAAGGAGGTTACACCAACACCACCTATACTATTCTAGGTGGTGTTGGTTACACCCAGCGAGTATAACGTAGCAACCCTTTCTTGTCAGATAGTGGTCAATGTACATGCCAATGGCTGCTAATGGTGATCGCAGCTTGCGCGTTGCTCCTGTTTTTCATTCCCCATTAGCAGCCATTGGCGTGTACATTGAGCATTATTTTTTATTGTTCAACAACGCACAGAAGAAGTCTCTCACCGGCACCACCTTGGAGGTCAAAATGTTATACTTGTTACATACTACGGGGGACGAACGGGTGCCGCTATAAAGAGTTTCGCCCCTAAAAATAAAACGCCCCGGTGTCCGAAAAGCACGCAAACAAGAAGCACATAACAGGGTGCCTGATTAGAAAAGAATATTACTCCAGCCACATGCAGAATGACCCCCTCCCCCCCATCCCTACGTCACGCCAGGAACAAAAAATCTTTTTGTGAAAGATGGAACGCTGGCTTGCCATTGCCTATCCTGTGGCTAGTATTGTTCGCGATTGGTACATATATTATTCAACCTAAGTCACGCCATCTGCGCAGGCTTACGAATAATCGAAAGAGAAAAAAAAAGAAAATGCTTAGTTGCGCAGACCAGCAGTCTTTTCGAATACCTTGCTTCGAACTCCTTATGTCCTTCAAGGTGGGTGGCCCGCACGTCAGGCAAAGTGCAGGCGCATCGCCTTTTGTGTCAGGCCGAGCCTGAGTGGAAGTGGACGAGAAGCCGGACGGGCTGTCAGTGAGAGTCCCAAGCTTAATTATGCGAAGGGTGGCTGTCCAGTTTGAGCGACTATGCGCGCGCGTTCGGACGACGTGCGATTATGAAGGACGCTTTACTGTTATGGGTGCGTTTGTTTTCGGGACCGGAGACTGGAATATTGTTTGTGTTTGATTAATAGCAAAGTTCTTCACGATAACTAAACTGTGGTGCCAGGAACGGTATTTGGGAAAGAATAAAATTAAAATTTCCAAATG
This sequence comes from Rhipicephalus microplus, assembly GCF_013339725.1. NCBI lineage: Eukaryota > Metazoa > Arthropoda > Arachnida > Ixodida > Ixodidae > Rhipicephalus > Rhipicephalus microplus. The sequence goes on from NC_051167.1 coordinate 116,441,715, forward strand.
TTTGAACTTCGTTACGGTTGTGTGCATAACAATGTTTCTTTTTCTTACATTTGCCTCGCCGCGGTGGTCTAGTGGCTAAGGTACTCGGCTGCTGACCCGCAGGTCGCGGGTTCAAATCCCGGCTGCGGCGGCTGCATTTCCGATGGAGGCGGAAATGTCGTAGGCCCGTGTGCTCAGATTTGGGTGCACGTTGAAGAACCCCAGGTGGTCAAAATTTCTGGAGTCCTCCACTACGGCATCTCTCATAATCATATGGTGGTTTTTGGGACGTTAAACCCCATAAATCAATCAATTTTTTTTACATTTGTGTAACTGCTTACTGTCTTGAAACTTATATTTACCTTCAGTGGCCTTTCTGCAATATGCTGACTGCGTTACATGTTATAACTACCATAAGTAGAGTATTTATTTTATAGCTATATTTTTATTATATATAGCATAATCATAGGCTGTTCACACCATGCGGAATTTCGCGAAGCTCTCCTAGTTCATCACCTCATCTTGGGCGCTATGATGTAGAATCAGGAGCCCACGTACTGATGTACGTGAGTACATCAGTACGTGAGATTGTACCAGGGTACGAGCGCACAAGCGTAAGGGCGTACTAGACTAAGGACTTGCTGCTGTACAAGCATACAGCATACGACTGTACAAGCATGCAAGTGCCAGATCTTGCTACCGTAAAAGGGTGCTAGCGTGCAACTGTAAACTCGTACAAGAGTACGGTGCTGGGAGCGTGACAGCTTACAACCTTACGAGCATATTAGGCACATTTAGTTGGGTGTAGGCAACAGTCGTACGTACGCAGCACAATACGTTGCGTACGCTGAGAGTGAAGCCCTCAACAACACTTTTACTTTACCGTATCTACCATACCGTCATGCTTTTCGATCCACTAGACGTATCATAGGGGAAATGAAACAGCTTCAGAGTGGTTCTTAGCGTCATCGTGTGGTAGTAGCCGTGATAACGGCTGCTGGCATTCAGGTCGAACCAAGTCGTGAGATCCGTGGTTTTACGTGCTGCAAGTCTTGTGCCATAGCTCCAACTTTCGATTTGGCATCTTTTTCTATTATTATTCAAGAATCTCTCGAGACGTGTTACGTATCTCGCGCAACGTAGCGTTACGTTACCGTGCGCTGAGATTTTTTTTCGGGTGTGCACATGCATCAGTGGAACAGATACGTTACGTACTGCGCAGGCGCACTTCTCTCCCGTATCCATGCCGCTTACGTAGGCTCGTCACGTACGCCCAGACAAGTGCCTATTATTACAAGTGTATGAGCGCACAAGCGTATGAGCGTACAAGGATATGCGGGCACAATACCATGAGCGTACAGGTGGAATCACACTTACCTCGAGCACCCAGCTGGCTGACGCAGCTGCTTTTTAGTGCATAAATAGACAAAGACCAACGCCTTAATGATACCAAACGTGACCATACCACATGCTAGCAGGCCCTTGGGCTATACAATTCAAGCGTGAACCAAAAGTTGTAGCTAACGAGAGGTATAAGCTGTGACGGACACTCTGGATGGCCACGTGCTCCCCTGCTCTAGAATAGTGTGATTCTATCTGTATGAGTGCACGCATTCACACTTGCTTACGAGCGTACAAGGGTACAATCGTAAGATCGTATGATTGTAGGTACGATAAACGTGAAACAAATAAACGAAGTTACACATGGCTCAATTCCTGCTTCTACGCTCACGTCTTCCTTAAAACAAAAAAAAAGATGCGCAGTTGTTCAGACGTGAGAACAAGTTAGCCACTTCTCGTATAACTGTCTTCTCGCATTTGTTATTTCCTTCGTAAAGCAAAAAAGAAAAAGAAACTTTATAACGAGGGAGTTTACTGCAGCCAGGCGTCGTCCGAAGCACGTCCGTTGAGCGACGCTAAATTGCACGAATTGAGCAGCATGTTAAGAGCCATCCAGCACGCTACGCAATTACCCGGACATCTTTTTTTTTTATTTATTCCTGCCTCACTTGTTGCCTTCCTCCTCTGTCTAGGACAGCCCTCATGGTTTATTCATGAGCGTGTCCCTTATTATCGACACTGCTGGCTACGCGCGGTAATGAACGGTTGAGGGCACGCCCGGTGCTTAACTACACATACGCACCGACGTGGTTTGAAAGAAACGTGCAGACGCATGGAAAGTTCTGTTCAGGAAACAAAGGAAGTGCTTAATGTCTAACTGTAGTTAACAGTCGTAATGGTCTATACATGGATAATGTATTATACAACATTTTCAAATGTTCATAATTTTAGTAAAGATTTAAGCTGAAAGCTTTAGATGCAGCCCTAAATGCGAAAGCTGACCGTCGTTGTCGGCGGCTGCGATTAGAAGGAATTACGTCAAATGATGACGGTGCCATCACGTCGAAGCTCGGCAAAATATGTGACCTGTTTATGACGTGTTTTTACGTCACCGTAGATCACCACTCGTACGCTTCGCATCGTGACGTCATCGCATGACATCGCTTTGTTAAAGGAGGACCGATCACGGAGGCACTTCAAAACTACGTAAGACGCACAATGTTTCCGGTTCCTCCGGTCTTGAGGCAGTGCAAACTTACGTTCGATGTGAGACCTCTTAGCCGGTATTGATACAGTCCAGTCATCATCGTCATCATAATCATCATTATCATCAGTTTGGCCACGCCCATTTCAGAACAAACTGCTCTCCCATGTTCCACCAGTACCTTCGGTCCTGTGCTTGCTGCTGCCACTTTGTACCCGCAAACTTCCTAATCTCATCTGCCCATTTAACCTTCTGTCTCCCCGTCACCCGCTTGCCTTCTCTTGAATTTAGTCAGTTACCCTTAATGACCAGTGGTTATCCTGCCTATGCCCTACGTGCCCGGCAAGATAACTGCTAATCAATAAGGGGATCTGACTTAGCAGTAGTTTTACAGCAGTCTTACGCAAGTGCATGAGGAACCACGGGATTTTTTTTTGTGCATACATGTTTGTTTTTCTTACTCGAAGTGCTTTTTTTCGCACCGTTGAGGCCACGTAAACGTCGAAGGTACCGCGAAAGTTTAGGAGACCTTAAACCGAAGTGCTCGAAATTCGGTTTAAGGTCTCGGTTCAAGGAGAAGGAGAATTCGGTTTAAGGAGAAGGGAAAAAATGGCGCCCGCATTTTCTCATGGGGGTAACTTGAGTGAATACGTTGCACAGGGGGGGGGGGGGGGGACGTTGCACAGGGGGGGGCTGACGTGAATATTGCGAAATTGGGTATGTTTTGGACACGCTTCATTGTTAATTCGTCTTTATTATTCTTATTTATTGAATGAAAGAGAAGCAAAGGCAAGGCGTGCAAAGTTAAAGTGTCTCTTTATTCCTTGGTGCGGTCGTTGTACTGGACGGAGAAGAAACGCCCTTGAATGAATTCGTAACACGCGCTCCGCCGCTTATACACAAACCGCCCTGTTCGAGGGAGACGAGACGAGCCACGAGGCACAAGACTAATCGAGCATGCGCCGTGGGGGTGTGAACGGTGCAGGCGCCGAAGCGTGACATCGTGCGACTAAGAAATGCTCGCCATTTAACGAGACGAGGTTAATTGAAGAAATAAAAAACAGAGCAAGATGGCTTGCGCCGACCAGCCATCTTCGTTGAACTTTATTGCCATTTATTTCTCTCATCTATCTATCTATCTATCTATCTATCTATCTATCTATCTATCTATCTATCTATCCATTTATCTATCTCTATCTATCTATCTATCTATCTATCTATCTATCTATCTATCTATCTATCTATCTATCTGTTCCTCTTTTCCTCTCATTCTCTGAGTCACCGCATAAACAGCAAATGTGGCTAAATTCAATAAAACGGCATCCCCAGACGCTGATTGAATCTGGACGGCCAAGATAGTCTCGGAGCGGGTCCTACCGAGACGCTTGCGCACTTGTTTGCCCTCTTTTAGTTCACCGTGCTTCGTTGAATGAAAACAAATAAAGTGCATCGTAAAACTAAGAAAAAATACGCAAATGAAAACACCAAAATTGGGATGTGTAAACATACTAGGGATTCTCCCCACGAAACCACGCCCCCGTGAGAAAGGAAAACAGAGGAAGAAATAAGAGAATACAGGTTAAATTAGTTTACTAGCGTAACTCTGATCGGTTAATTTGTCCCGTCAGTCCTTCCGTCAAACAGATAGGCGTAGAAGCAAAGACGAGGCATAGCAGCTATAAGCAACGCAATATAAATTAGTGGTAGTAATGTAGCTACGGAAAAAAAAAGTAGCTCGAGTGACCTGGTGGTAGGAGCGGCGAAAATTGCGACACGTGGCGTTGTTGTTTCCGAGCACGCTCAAAGCGATAGTGCCAAGCACATTACATTTTCCATTCGCAGGGCTGGCTGGCAGAAAACTGCCAATTTTGCTTTTGGCCCATCCAAAAGTCCGCATCTGAAATAAAAGCTTTTGCATTCCATATAAGAAGACCTGGCTGTGTACACAATGTTTTTTTTTCTTTTTATATATGCTGTAGTCACAAGCAACCGTCTATTTATCACAGTTTCCCAATTAAGCTAATTGTTCGAGGGCTTTCTGCTGGCGACGCCTGCTTCGAAAAATGGAATACTCTTGGAACTCGCGCTACCGTCATGCTCAACGAATAGTGTGCTGCACACCGCAATTCTTTCACCTCTTCAGAATGTTAGGCCTACCTTTACTTAAACTTGCTCTTACTTTATTGTTTTATTGTACCACTTAGGCTTGTTGTTTATTACCGATTCACATAGTGAGGTTTCTTGCATCATCCCGGTCTCCTAAATTTTCTCACTTTTTCCCCCCAGTCTCGAGATCTATGCACACGTTAAAATACAATCCGTAGTATTCACCAGTCGTGCACACAATTATTCTGGAATCTTCGCCCCATTGTGCCTCGTCATCTTATAGTAGTTTTTTTATTTTTATTTATTTATTTATTTATTTATTTATTTATTTATTTATTTATTTATTTATTTATTTATTTATACATACTGCAGCTCTATTCAGGGATATCGCAGGAATGGGAAGTTGGCACTCAGTCCTCTGATATTTATTTAATTATTTTTCTTCTTTTATAGAAGCTGATAATCTGGCTTGCGCACTTGTCTCCACTACAATGGATGAATGCGGAACTTCACTTTGTAAGCGTGAGTTTATAAAGAGATGTTAACGATTTGAAGTACTTGGTACTCTACTATGGGAGAGCAAAAAGCCGTCCCTTGAGCCTCACATTTCATGAGGCCTCAAATTCCGTGACCCCCCGAGTGAGGTTCCCGGACACACGGCGCAAACAGTGCAGTTACGGCTGTCATCGATTTTTTTTCGCACCCCTCACCCCGGACTCGCGCTCTGGTTGCTGACCTTCGCTGCATTCGTAATGGCTCCCTCGCAGACTCGCTCGTTGATGTGTAAGCGTCGCGCCGCTGGCTCGCGTGGCAAACAGGGGGCGTAATAGCACTCCGTGCACGTAAGTGCGCAGCGTAAGAAGAGAACGGCTACATCTGTTGTGTAACAGCACGTATCAGGGAGATGTTGGGCGTAGGGTTACTTGCTCTCTAAAACTGCTGCTTGAGAGAGTTGGTTGATGATTAAGGTAGATTTACCAGCGAGAAAAAACACAACATTCGGGAAGAAAACGCACACACAGCGCTGATCAGCGCTGTATGTGTTCTCTTCCTGAATGTTCTCATTTTTTTTCCGCTGGTAAATTTATCTTAATTACTTGTTTTGTTTACCAGACATGGTGGTCTAGTGAGTACGGTGCTCGACTGTAGACTTCAAGGTCACGGGATCAAATCCCGTCCAAAGAGGCCGCCTCTTCGATAGATTCGACAATGCTTGGCGCTTGTGTAACGTAGATCTACAGGTGCGAGTTAAAAATATTCCCAGGTAGCCCTCCACTACGGCGTCCATCATAAAGGTATTGTGCTTTTAGATAGTTAAACCCCGACAGTTATTACAGCTTTATAATTACTTCTTTCGTTTCTTTTTTTATTTGTCACGAAAGAAAAGAGTAGCCACAGATATTCACGTGGTCCATTCTGCCTCAACGTGATGCGACTCGATAGTCAATGTGGTCTTTATCTTCTCCTCAGTCAGAGTGCTAATCCTGTGGTTTTTCGCTCTCCTATAGTAGAGTAGCAAGTGTTCTAAATCATTAGTTTCTTCTAAACCATCCAACAGCTTTAGGCAGATGCCATGTTGTTGCACAGCCTGCAGAATCGGAGACATGGCGCGCTATCGGCACCACACCTAGTTTTAAGCTGCTTACGGTATCGGCCAACCATTGACCAAGCAACGATAAAATGTCATCAACAGGTGGCGTCATGCTATTGTGACGTCACGATGATGTCAAAACTTTATCAATATCTGGCGTCCCTGTGATTGATTGATTGATTGATTGATTGATTGATTGATTGATTGATTGATTGATTGATTGATTGATTGATTGATTGATATGTGGGGTTTAGCGTCACAAAACCACCTTATGAATATGAGAGCCGCCATAGTGAAGGGCTCCGGAAATTTCGACCACCTGGGGTTCTTTAACATGCACCTAAATCTGAGCACACGGGCCTACAACGTTTCCGCCTCCATCGGAAATGCAGTCACCGCAGCCGGGATTCAAATCCGCGACCTGCGGGTCAGCAGCCGAGTACCTTAGCCACTAGACCACCGCGGCGGGGCAAGGCATCACTGTGAGTTCTTCGTGCGATGATTCTCGCGTCACTCGTGCCGGTGGTGGTTATTTTTCACGGTTGATGACGCATCTAAGGCTATCGCCTTAAAGGGCTACGACCACACCGAATGGCAACACCCGACGGCTGCCCCCGCAACTGAGAAACATAAAAAGGAAGACGGTGAACTTTCCAGAAAGCTGGACGCTACCCTAAATCTTTCTCACAAGAGTTTCGTAGTTGAACGTTGGCGTTCGCATGTCCTTGTGACGTCACTGTGAAATGAAAATTACCTGATCTCTCTGTATGCTTCGTCGCACAGTCGAAGCAAACAGGAGAGGCCGTGTAGAAAGACGCACGCAGTATAGATGCTACACCAGATCTCAGTTTCTCGCAAAAAAATGACGGTTCTTCCAATGAGGATAATCAATCAATTACCCTCATTATTATTTTGAACAGTTTATTGATTGTCATCTTAAGTAATCACAGAGGTCATATATTTGGAAGCAACCATCACGTATTTGACCACCCGTATTCACGCATCGAAGACAAGAATCATGTTTCATGTTTTATCTGCCCGTCAATAAGCTGAAAGGGCCCGCTGGGCTAGAAGACAGTCGACTTTTACGGCACACGTCTTGCGCTAATCTTGTAACGTTTTCAAGCGAAACATGTTACGAGTCTATAGCAAAAGCTAATTTTGGTGGCTTAGTGGTGGCTTGGTGGTGACTGCACTGCCGGTGCAACGCCACCTAGATAATTTCAGCCCAGCTCACTGTTTCTTCCGTGGTCTCTGACGGCACTCTGTTTGGACCGGTGTGTTTCGCAGCACATACGTGCATACGCCTGCCTTCATCGTTAGACAAACATGGAGTGCCAAGCCTGACGAACGTTTTTGTGGCGTGCTGGTGTGCTTGTTGGCGACTCGAGAAGGCCGTGTTGTTTTCTGTGTCCGTGAATAGCTGCAGCGTGGATATGTGATGCGCTTTGTGGACTGGATATTCGCAATCTGTACGGCTGCAACGAACGGTTCAGCGATGCTGCGTGGAAAACTGTCGCGGCAAAGGGACCGAAGTTGCGAGTGTTCTAGTTTCCTAAGGACAACTGAAGACCGAAATGGCAGCGTGCACTGTTCGTCAAGCTGACGTCCACGTCCGTTTTCTTCGTGACGTGAAGGTACGTGTGTCCATACTGCATATTTATGGCGCCATCTCCACCATGTTTCATTCTTACTCCAAAATACAGGTGTTATGTCTGCTTCTGAATTCTTTGCACAAGCGCTGGCATTAAAATAATAAAAGCGCGTGGCAGTACGTTTTCAGAACAGGCGTTTTTTTTTTCAGGGTTGGTAGACATTTTGTTATTGACGATTAGCACCATGGACGTTTTGTAACCTCCATTTACTTGATTGGGGAACAAAGGAAGGAATGCTGCTGCACTGCTTAGTGCATTGGTTTTGTGTATATTAATTTTGTTGCCAGTGTTCCAAACACTTTTTAATGCATGGTACTTTTAGCGCCAGTCTAGCGAGCACCTTAACCTAGTATGTTTCCTTGAAACTTAGATTCCTGTAGACACCAATGAGGTCTAAAACAATTGCTGCAGAGGAAATTCTTGCCCATAAAGGAAGGCGCGTCAACCCTTAGATGGAGGCTATGGCAGCCTATTAGAGGTAAAATGAGCTTACTAGGGGCATAAAGAGCTGTTGGCGTTCGGCGATTGAGAAGGAGCGTTTTCCTCGCACACCCAACGAGTTTAACGTGGCAACCTCTAAGGGTCACATAATGCCCAAAGTGCGCCCTTGCGTTAATAGTTTTCTTTACAAAGGCTCAAGGTAAAGGCAAATTTCATTGGAGATTAAGTCACCGATACTGGCGTCTGCGGATTCTTTCTTCGGAAACAGTCTTTTCATTTATAATTAACGTAGCCTTTAGGCTAACAAATGATAGCCACTTGATGTCTAAGAGGGCACCGCCAGAATAGAGCATGTTTCCGAGATCTTTGGAGAGAGAGAGAGAGTAAAACTTTATTGAAGGGGAAAGGGAGAGGGGCGTTTTAGAGCCTTTATGGTTGGGGCCCTACGTCCAGGGCTCCACTGGCCTTAGCCGCCCGCCGGACTTGATCCAGTAGTGCGAGCTGCACTCCTGGGTCCGAGCTAGCGAGGTGTGCCTCCCACTGCTCCATACTAGGTGTTAAAGGTTCGCCGAGAAAATTGGTTATGTCACTTGGTTTACGATCGCACCCCCACGATATGTGGTAGAGAGTCGGTCTTCCGCCGCACCACGGACATACAGCCGGGTAAAGAGTTGGATGTATCGCGTGTAACTTCAGTAGGTGCGGAATACATCCGTTTGAATTTTTCTAAGGTCAGTGGCCTCTTCCCCATTAAGGGATCTGTGAGGTGTTCCACATTTTTGACGCGTGAAGCGCTGGTGAGCTAGAATCTCCCTAGGTAAAATTGGCATGGTCAATGAAAGAGATGGATTCTCCGCTCGGTTACAAAACGCACGAGCTAGAGCGTCCGCCCTTTCATTGCCTTCGAGACCTGCGTGTCCCGGGCACCAGATCAAGCGATGGTGGTGAGTGAGTTTGGATCCTAGCAACCTCAGCCCCATTGCTGGAAGGCGGCCCCTTAAAAAGAGCCGGCAGGCTTCCTGGGAGTCGGATAAAATAACTGATGGCTCCCCTCTACGCTCCTGAAACCTTAAGGCTAAGGCTATGGCCATCGTCTCCGCCTTTGTAGCCGAGGTCGTGCGTACGGAGGCACTCGTTAGCAGCGTCATGTTGTTGTCGACAACAGTAATTATGTGTCTCTGCCAATCGAAACTGGCCGCATCGACGTACGCGACATTTGAAGCTGAGCCGAATTGCTTTCGAAGCCAGTTTACCCTCGCAGTACGTCGCTCAGCGTGAAAGTCGTGATGCATATTTTTGGGCACCGGTGCGATTGAGATTCGCCTGCGGACCTCTTGGGCTACGTCGACCAGCTCCTCATCAATGTGCTGTGGGTGGGGCGAAATTCCTATTCTAGTGAGTATCGCCCTGCCTGCTGAAGTTTCACTTAGACGATTCCTCTGAGACATGAGGACTGCGGCACTGAGCTCAGCATAAGTGTTATGTATACCGAGAGCTAGGAGCCGCTCGGTCGGTGTGCTGGTGGGTAGACCAAGTGCTGCCTTAAAAGCGCTTCTAATGAGCACATCCACCTGGCTCTCCTCACTTCTGTCGAGTGAGTGGTACGGTAGGCCATACGTCACTCTGCTCAAAACTAAGGCCTGGACAAGCCGGAGAGTATCCTTTTCTTTCATGCCTTTTTTATGATAAGTGATGCGACGGATCATTCTAGCTATCTGTTTAACCGTAGTCTTTAAGGTGGTTATCGTGTGACTGGCTTTGCCATTGCTTTGGACCCAGAAGCCAAGTATACGGGCCTGAGTAACCTCGGCTATGGCATGGCCGTCTACCTGTAAGTTTATGGCACCGTTACTTTTGTAATACTTACTGTGTATTCTTATGAGTTCAGATTTTTCAGGCGCACAGCTCAGCCCACTATTTCTTGCGAACTCTGCCACAGCTGTCGCAGCAGCCTGGAGGGTCTGCTCTTTCAGCGCCAGTGAACCCTTCGTAGCCCAGAGTGTGATGTCGTCCGCATACAATGTATATCCAAGGTGCGGGATTGCTTCGAGCTCGTGAGCAAGTCTGCGCATAGCTATGTTAAAGAGCAAGGGGGAGATGACTGCCCCTTGCGGTGTGCCTTTATTTGGCATCGAGAACGGCACCGACCTCGTGTCGCCTATCCCAATAGTTGCCGTCCGCCCAGAGAGGAAGGATTTAATGTAGTTAAATGTACGCTTTCCGCAGCCGATTGTGTTGAGTTCAGAGAGAATGGCCTCGTGCGAAACATTATCAAAGGCCCCTTTGAGGTCGAGGGCCAAGACCAAATGTTCGCCTCCCCTGGGTACGCAACTCATGACCTCTTCTTTTAAAAGGAGGAAGGCATCCTGGGTTGAGAGTCCGGAGCGAAAACCAATCATGGTAGCGGGAAACAGATTTTCTTTTTCAATGTAATTTTGAAGCCGTGTCTGTATTACTCGCTCGTAGAGCTTGCCCATGCACGAAGTAAGCGAAATGGGCCGCAGGGCTCCGAGCGATGGTGCTTTACCGGGCTTTGGTATAGTTATTATTTTGGCTTCCTTCCACTCCGGAGGAACGTGACCTTGGGACCAGCAGTGGTCGTTAAGAAATTGCGTTATCTGCTCAAGAACCTCAGTGCTGAGGTTTCTTATCATAGCGTTTGTTATACCATCCGACCCCGGCGCAGAGTTCCGATTGGCTGCCTGGGCTGCCGCGAAAACCTCTTCTTTCGTGATTGCGGCGTCTAATGTGGCATTCTCGCTGCCGATGTACTCTAATGTACATGGCGGAACCACATCAGTACCGATATAACGGTCTTTAAGCGCCTGGATCAACTCTCCGTCGGTGCCGGGGTAGCTGTGTACTATTCTTTGAAGAATGCGGTTCATGGAGGACTTAGATTTGTCCGGCTCCAGCATGGACCTCAGTATCGCCCACGTCTGGCTAGTCCCTAGTGTACCGCGGAGAGAACCGCAAAACTGCACCCAACCATCGGTGGCAAGTTTCGTTGCGTATTCATTCGCTTCCTCCGACAGAGCAGCGATTCGCCTGTAGAGGCAGCGGTTGAGGCGTTGTTTTTTCCATCTCTTGATCAGGCGTCGCCTACTATCCCACATGTGCAATAGGTGCCGGTCTATCGCAGGCGCCTCAACTGTGCGCGCTATTTTCTTAGAGGTGGCATCATGCGTTTCTCGAATGAAAGCAACCCACCCACTGACATCACAGGGCGTTTGCTCCGGCAGAGGGCGCTTTCGAAAGGTCACCCAGTCTGTCATCACAACGTCACCAGCGACACGACGAACTTTTGGTGATGCTATAGAGGTGCTAAGAATATAATGGTCACTACCAAGGTTTTCATCGAGGTTTGACCACGTGGCATTTTTAATGTTGAAGGTGAAGGTCAAATCAGGGTACGTGTCCCTGCTAATGCTATTACCAAGCCTGGTGGGTGCTGTTGGCAGAGTGATAAGGGTAAAACCTAATTTAGACGTGGTGTTCTCTAATAACACTCCCTTGGGTGAATCCCGGACGTAGCCCCAAGCGGTGCTCGGAGCATTAAAGTCGCCCACCACCACTAATTGATCTCTGGTGCCAACGGCTCGAACTGCCTCGTTTAGGAGTGGGCCGAAGTCGTCATTCCGGTTTTTGGGAGGACTGTATATGTTTAAAATTTTCGTTCGTACTTTTCCTCGTTTTTGTGGGAAGACATCGATAATTTGGTGATTAATGTCAGTCTGATCGTAATGGTCTAGCGCAACTGTCATGAAGTTACTCACCAGCGCTGCAACGCGGGGGTATTTTGGATCGTATAATGTGTAATATCCCTGCAATTTGACGGGACGGTTCCCAACTTCTTGCAGGCATATTACATCAGGTGGGATTAGTGCCGAATGGATGTAATTCTGCAATGCCGCCGCTCGTTTGTGGAACGTGCGACAATTCCACTGCCAGATTTCTAGGTGGTCGGAGTTTTGCGTGGAATTAGTTCGCGCCATGGTGACTACTGCCTTTATTGGGGGGTGTCTGCTTTCTCCGTGATTCGACGGTCCTTCGGTAGTGGACTGCTCGCGGAGGTAACACTGACCCGCTTGTTGATGGCACGCTGAATGCCTACAACTGAGTCATTAACGTATCGTCTTTGTTGTTCCGTTTCTGCTGCAAACTCTTTCCTGTACTCCGAAAACATTTGATGCATTTGCTGCATCATCTGCTCTCGGAGTTCAGACGCTGCTCGTTGCTGTTGTGATTGGAGTTCTCGCATTAAGTTTCGCAAGCTCTGCAACTGTTCCCCCATCTGTAACTGGCTAACGTGGGCCTCCTCGCTAAACCTCTGAGGTATGTCTACTTTCGCCGTTCCTCCCTCCAAAGAGTGGGCTACGGTTGCCCTGGAGATAGCATGAGTGGCGTTGTTGTTCGCCTCTAAGGCGTTAAGCCTGGCTTCAAGTTTGGTTTCTAAAGATGATATGATTTTGTGGAAACTCCCGGCGTTCCTCCTTAATCTGGCATCGAAGTTTCTCGTTTTCTAAAGCAAGCTGCTTATTCTCGGCAACCATTTTCTGATATTCGGGATTCTCAATTAAGGGAGCAGATGGAGACACAATCCTCGTCCAGCTCACCGTGTTTGCTGGCTGGCAGGCGGCTGCCTCCGTCCCCTCTTTGGGCGGCGTCAAGATTTGTACCAGCGCTTTCTTCTTCTGCTGCTGATGCTGCTGCTGTTGCTGCTGCTGCTGTTGCTGTTGCTGTTGCTGCTGTTGCTGCTGCTGCTGCTGTTGTTGTTGCTGCTGCTGTTGCTGCTGTTGGTGCTGCTGCTGATGCGGCTGTTTGTTGAGTCGTTTTCTGGACGCAGACTGGGCTCGACCCTTTGAGGAAGCCCGTGACTTGGATCTTGAACGTGAGCGTGATTCCACTGACGAGTCCCGCTCGGAGCTGAACCAGCGTGGATGGTGCCTCCGTTTTGGCTGATCCACTCGGGACCTCCTAGGCGGAACGTGTTTAAGCTTCTTCTTGCACATTTTGTCACCTGTCATATGGTCCTCACCACATATCACGCACTTAGGGGTACACGCGTGTCCTTGTGCGGGTTCACGTGTTCCACACGTGGAGCATACATTGGCGTCGGGCGTTGGGCACACGTCAGTTCGATGCCCTGTGGAGTGGCATACCTTGCAAGCCTGCCTCGTAGGCTTGTGGGGATAACAGATGGCTTCCGCTCCCATGAAATAGACGCACCTAGGCAGTGTGCTGCCCGTGAAGGTAATGATGGCGGTCTTCGTAGATCCGAGCATGCGTGCCCGCTCAATCTTGACCCCCTGTGTTCTCACACGGAGATTCGCCATGAGTTCTGCTTGAGAAGTCCCCGACGGAATACCATGGACTATGCCTCGTAGGACGTCCTCAGGATCCGCCACATACGAGTTGAATGAGTGCACTCGTCCCCTGATATTCAGATGCGTGATCTCTCGCAGCTCTTTGGCTACATGCTCGTGGGGCGTCGATACGATGATAATATTCGAGCCCGGGTGGACGCGCAGCATGAAGCTACCACCGTCGAAGTGTCGGTGGCAAGCGTCTATCACAGCGGTGGAAAGTTCATAGCCGAGTATGTCTTTTACGGCGAGGCCTTTGTGAGGCCTAAGGATGATCTTTATGTCGTCCTTTGGCAGGGGCGGGAGCGGACGGCGACTTCTCGTACGACGTCGGCGCTTCACCTGACTTCCCTGCTTCGGTGGGCTGCTTGACGAGGCGTTGCACTCCACAGCTTCTGACGCGTTTTTCTGGTTTTTCTTCTGGTTCTTCTTTTGCCGGCGTGTCAAAACCGTGTGCCAGCCATCCTCCGTCCATGCGGCACCATCGTGGCGTTCCCCTGCAGACACATTGTCGACTTCTTCGGACGAACCCTGCGGTAACCAGGTCTGAACGTCCATTTGAGTGGTTTCTGTAGCAGACTCCTCATCTGTGTGAACCAGTGGCTGCTCCTGAGGAGACCTCGGTGTTTCCTGAAGAGCGTCCATCCGCCGACGCTTGAGACGCGACCACGACGCAGACGCCGCTATGCGGCGGTGCGTCTGGCCGGGCGCGACGGTCGCTGCCTCGAAGTTTTCAGCTTGCAGAAAACCGAAAAACAGCCACTCACCGCTGAAATTCGACGTTCACTGTTCGCTGTACTTTCACGAATCCGATGCACTTCAAACAACCAGAAATCGCCGAAAAACCATAGAAAATCTGCGGAGCCGATGCGACGCGCGTCCGCACACCGTGGCCCCCTAGCGGCCGATCAGATCTTTGGAGGGAAATAACTGACTTCACTACTGCTGCAAAAGCATTGCGGAAGCTCCCTCTCCAGAATTCTTTTTTAAACCTCCTTGGTAGACACTTACGATAAAGCGCTTTCTTAAATGGTTTTCAGGTGTGTGAGCTCTGCTTCCACCTAGAATGCTTAAGAAGCACTACCAATATACCGATTCAAGAACCGGCAGTGCAGCCAAAGCGCCCACAGGGGCTACGCAGTTTAATCTAAACCCAGTACTAACATTTGTTTTTCCAGGCCCTAAGCTTTATCGGCGACTATACGCTCCACCGCGAGAGACAGAGAGAGAGAATAGAATGAGAGAGAGGCAGGGAGAATAACCAGAAAATAGAGCATCCGGTTTGCTATCCTCCACTAGGGGAAGGGGAAATGGGGAACAAAGATGCGAAAGAAAGCTAAGAGGGAAATAGACGCGCGCAAAAAAAAAAAAAAAAAAAAAAAAAAAAAAAAAAAAAAAAAACGGGGGGGGGGGGGGGTGCTATAGTTTATACAATAGGCCACTGCCACGCAAAAAGTTCAGTAAGGCCTTCACTGATTTTCTGTGAGCACACAAATCATGTCCCCTTTCAAGCACTGATTGTTCAGGCAAAGGTCTGTCGTCAAGGCGAGCTAACGCAGCAGCTAGTTGCCGTTTTTGCACGCTGTAACGAGGGCAGTGACAGAGAACGTGCTCTATAGTTTCATCGCTGCTGCAATGACCACAAGCAGCACTGTCGTCCATGCCGATTCGGAAGGAGGGACCATGCCACCGCGAGAGGGGCCAATGCATGATGAGTGGAACGAAGCGTTTGTCCACCCGTCCGTCTGTTGGTCAATGCGTCCGTCTATCTTCCTGCCTGTCTTTCTTGATTGATTGATTGATTGATTGATTGATTGATTGATTGATTGATTGATTGATTGGTTGATTGATTTGTGGGGTTTAACGTCCCGAAACCACCATATGATTATGAGAGACGCCGTAGTGGAGGGCTCCGGAAATTTCGATCACCTGGGGTTCTTTAACGTGCACCCAAATCTGAGCACACGGGCCTACAACATTTCCGCCTCCATCGGAAATGCAGCCGCCGCAGCCGGGAATCGAGCCCGCGACCTGCGGGTCAGCAGCCGAGTACCTTAGCCACTAGACCACCGCGGCGGGGCCTTCCTGTCTGTCTGTCTGGCTGTTTGTCTATGTGCTGTCTCTCTGTCTGTCCGTCCGTTTTTCTGTCTGTATGTCCGTCCGTCCACCTGCTCCTATCACACCAGAGCACGCATTCGGTGGACGGAAAGCCAATTCGCCCAACTCATGATCACTCACTCCATGAATGTGCTGCAGATTTCTTTAGATTCTTTATTTTAACAGCGCCATCTACCCTTTTTAATCGTCAACTATAGGAAAACCACTAATGCCATCTAGTGGTACTATTTTCAAGGACATAAACACAAAACTTAACACTAACTAAAGGTGGCTACTCCGACATACTACGAGGGAACGACCCCCACTCTAACAAGCTTCGCCGCTAAAAACATCACTGGTCCGCGGGCATGCGCATCACGGCTCTCTATAAGCGCCACGAATCTACTCGCTCTCAGCCAGCGTAGTGAGACTCCTTCACTATTTACAAACACGCTTCCTTGATGAGATCTGGTTTAGTCCACCGATCTGCCTTGATAGCATCAGTGGGCAATAAGGCCGCGTTCACACTGAGCATTCCGGCCGCCGAAAGTGCTCCGAATCCGGTTCGGCGGCGGCGAGATCCGCCGAAAGGGCCCTCTCCGCGCCGATCGCTCTCGGGCCGATTTTTGCGGCGTCTGCCACCGAATCGGTCACCGCGGACCAATAAGAGCGCTATAGTCGAGGAATTTCGAAAAATGGCGGCCAAGCCCTACTCACTTGTTATGCCGCAGGGCACGTAACTGAATGTTAAACCAACGGGAGTTTAACCTACTCTGTGCCTACTTCGCCTCCGTATTTCGTGAAAGAGGTGACCGAGCTTGCTGTTGGCGTGACCGAGCTTGTTGCGGTCTTGCAAAGCAAAACGAACCCACCAACGCCGCTGGCGTCGGTGGTTTTTCTGCTCTTCGTAGACACTTACGGTAAAGCGCTTTCTTAAATGGTTTTCGGGTGTGTGAGCTCTGCTTCAACCTAGAATGCTTAAGAAGCACTACTACCCAATATACCGATTCAAGAGACGGCAGTGCAGCAAAAGCGCCCACAGGGGCTACGCAGTTTAATCTAAACCCAGTACTAACATTTTTTTCCAGACCCTAAGCTTTATCGGCGACTATACGCTCCACCGCGAGAGACAGAGAGAGAGAATAAAATGAGAGAGAGGCAGGGAGAATAACCAGAAAATAGAGCATCCGGTTTGCTACCCTCCACTAGGGGAAAGGGAAATGGGGAACAAAGATGGGAAAGAAAGCTAAGAGGGAAATAGACGCGCGCAAAAAAAAAGGAGGGGGGGGGCTGGGGTGCTATAGTCTATACAATAGGCCACTGCCACGCAAAAAGTTCAGTAGGGCCTTCACTGATTTTCTGTGAGCACACAAATCATGTCGCCTTTCAAGCACTGATTGTTCAGACAAAGGTCTGTCGTCAAGGCGAGCTAACGCAGCAGCTAGTTGCCGTCTTTGCACGCTGTAACGAGGGCAGTGACAGAGAACGTGCTCTATAGTTTCATCGCTGCCGCAATGACCGCAAGCAGCACTGTCTTCCATGCCGATTCGGAAGGAGGGACCATGCCACCGCGAGAGGGGCCAAAGCATGATGAGTGGAACGAAGCGTTTGTCCACCCGTCCGTCCGTCTGTCGGTCCATGCGTCCGTCCATCTTCCTGCCTGTCTGTCTGGCTGTTTGTCTATGTGCTGTCTGTCTGTCTGTCCATCCGTTTGTCGGTCTGTATGTCCGTCCGTCCACCTGCTCCTATCACACTAGAGCACGCATTCGGTGGACGGAAAGCCAATTCGCCCAACTCATGATCACTCACTCCGTGAATGTGCTGCAGATTTCTTTAGATTCTTTATTTTAACAGCGCCATCTACCCTCTTTAATCGTCAACTATACGAAAACCACTAATGCCATCTAGTGGTACTATTTCCAAGGACACAAACACAAAACTTAACACTAACTTGAAGTGGCTACTCCGACATACTACGAGGGAACGACCTCCACTCTAACAAGCTTCGCCGCTAAAAACGTCACTGGCCCTCGGGCGCATCACGGCTCTCGATAAGCGCCACGAATCTGCTCGCCCTCGGCCAGCGTAGTTTAGACCCTTTCACTGTTTACAAACACAGTCCCTTGATGGGATCCGGTTTAGTCCACCGATCTGCCTTGATAGCATCAGTGGGCAATAAGAGCTTTAGAAAATCGCCCTCTCTTTTTTTATACTTTTTTTCCTCATTTGGCGAAATATATTCAAATCAATATTTTTTAGCTATATAAAAATGATAAGAAATTCCTTTAAACTTGACGCAAGTTGCTTTTATCTGGAAAAATAAAGGGAGAGTTTTCCTACTTCGGGCCTAGTGGCAACCAAGGTGGCAACAGTACACCCTGTAAATTCACGCCTGCAGAAGAATCTCAAGTGACTAACAAAATGTAAAGCTTGGTTTTATAAAGGCTAATAAAACATTTGCAAATACAGATCAAGCGATAAGAAAAATAGGTTTGCGATTCATCATTGATTTTGCATTTTACTTGTATTAACGACGTATTTTATTGCAGGTAGTCGCTCAGACAACGTGAGAAACAAAGATGGTAAAACAGAACTAGATTTAGGTAGCATTCCTTCGTTGTTATGCCGCAGAGTAACATTATGCAGACTGTCGGCATCCGACCGTAATCGTCGGGAACACTGCGTAACTTTTGTCAGTAGGGTCTCACCAAGTGTGATGCCCGCAGCTCGGTTTTAAATTTCTCCCACAGTAGAGCACCTTGTACTCTATATCGTTACCCACATTTAAATGCGAAGCATTTCTTACCGAACTTCGGTGACTTTGTGCGTATCTATCTATCTATCTATCTATCCATCTATCTATCTATCTATCCCCTGGCCGTTTCGATAATGGTATCAATGCCAAACTTGGTATGGCATAACATGACTGTGTGGAGAACAAATTTCACAAGTCATAACATTAAAATCAAAACATGTATGTCATGAATGTCGTTATTTACATTTCATGGTCCTGCAGCTCTTGTGGTGGTTTCGTTCACATGGCATGTTGCAAAGCTGGTACGGTATGCCATGATTGCATGGTGAACTCGATCGACGGACCCAAGACATGAAAATCATGGCATACGTGTCATGTAACAACATGACTACATGCCACGCTCATGATGCGCTCGTGGCCGTTTCGCTAGCTTCACTTATACCAAATTTGGTATTACGGGACGTGACTGGATGACGAAAGTATGATACTGGCGCAAACATGATGAACAGGAGATGAGTGTCATGTAACAACATGACTACATGCTACGCTCATGATGCACTCGCGCCCGTTTCGATAACTTCACATGTACCAAATTTGGTATTACGCGACGCGAATGGACGGCATAGGTAAATGACACATCCGAACATGATAATCACGACATGCGTGTCATGTAACATAATGACTACATGCCACACGGATGATGCGCTCGCGGCCATTTCCCTAGCTTCAAGTGTGCCAAATTTGGTATTACGAGACGCCAATGGATGACGAAAGTATGTGATTGGTGCAAACATGAACATGACTACATGCCTCAGTCAAGGTACAAATACATTTAGACGTGACGTGGTGCGCGTGCTCGCCGGCGTTCAATTCGTCGCGTCACACCGGCGTTGCCACGCCAGGCGCCGGTCTCGCCATATACTCGCAGGCGCGCACCACGCTGCGTTGCTTCAACGCATGCGCGTTTCAGCGCATCCAGCGTCCCTCATTCACGAAAAGAGGGAGACGTGGTGTTGTCTGGGTAACGCATCGGCGCGAAATGCAGCATGTCACATCTCGGGCCGGTTGCCGTCGTTTCGCACCGACGGACGCTGGTTGCGCCTGGCGTCAGACTATATAGTGCTCGCGTTTTGCTAACGTAGCGCCGCTGTGCCCAGCGTACGCGCGCGTCAACGCTACGTTGGAGTATAATGGGCCCTTCATGATGCGCTCGCAGCCGTTTTGCTAGCTTCACATACACCAAATTTGGTGTTACGTGACTTCAATTAATGAAGAAAGATATGACTGGTGCAAACATGATATTCCTGACACGCGTGTCATGTAAAACATGACAACATACCACGCTCATAGCGTGCTCGCGGCCATTTCGCTAGCTCCACATATACTGAATTTGGTATCGCGTCACGTGAATAGATGACGAAGGCAAACGACACATCCAAACATGATAATCATTACACGGAAGTCATGTACGGCAACATATACCCCCACCTCGTAACGTTGTGCTGATTTTAAAGGGACATATCAACGTTTCTTATTTGTGCTTCGCATATCATCGATTCCCGCTGTACGTGGGATCTGCCAATTTTTTTTTCTAAACACACCAAGTGTGAAGACCAAGGGACGGCTTTCAGCCCTTCCAGAGTAGAGTACCTAGTACTCTAAATCATCAACCACTTTTAAATGCGAAGCATTTCTTAGTGAGCTTCGATGACCTATAGCGTATATCTATCTATCTATCTATCTATCTATCTATCTATCTATCTATCTATCTATCTATCTATCTATCTATCTATCTATCTATCTATCTATCTATCTATCTATCTATCTAGCCACTTACGACGTTTAGCTCTCTTGGCTGTTTCGGTAATTGTATCAATACCAAATTTGGTATGGCATAACATGACTATATGACGAGCTCCATTGATTAGTCATAATATGATTATCGTACGTATGTATGTCATTATTGTCATTATTTACATTTCCTGGTCTTGCTGCTCTTGCGGTGGATTCGTTCACATGTGTCCCACACTTCGGGTGAGGCCCGATCCAACATCGACGTGTGGCAGACTCGCAGGCTTCTACTTTACGCTTCGGCCTGCGACGCCCGAAAGGCCTCGAAGGGGCACATTTCAAATTTATTTGCAGGTCGGTCGACCCGTGCGGTGTTGCACGTGTGGTGATGTATGGGCCTGACCGACGCAATCGTACAGCAGACACGGAGATTTCGAACAAATCGAGCTAGCATTTAATTAAAACAAGGGCAATCAGCAAGAGATTACAAAAATGACAGAGGAAAAACACTGACACGCGATCAAAACGATCAACAAAGCATACTATGCTCTAGTAGAACACTACAAGAGGTACAAACAAAAAACAAATACGTGGAATGTTCATAATATACCAACAAAATGGGAATTAGAAGGAGATACAAAAAATGATTACGAAAAGCATCATGGTCACGCTTCTGAATTTCTGCGTGCGACGCAGCGCACACAACTACAATTAATTAAAATCTGATAATAATGAAATAGCAGTTAAAAAAAGTCACAATAAAAAGTTCTATAAGCACCAGGCCACGTAGAGGAGTTGACGGGGTGTCGTTGAAGATCTCACCAGCTTAGTAGACGACCAGGGTGCCCGGTATTGCAGCCGTCTCAATACGTTGAGCGGGTCACTCCATGCTCACCACCTACGCGAGACTCGCGACACCGACGACCGCACTTCTTGCTGGCTGCACGTCAACTGCCCATTCCGAAGCAGTCAAATCTTTTTTCGGGGCGTACGCGTGCTTCCTTGCCCTCTGCAAGTCATTTCCTTTTTCTCGAACACGTGTGTGCCCCCTTCGGTGCAGGTGTAAGAAAGACGCGGCGGTGCCGTGCCGGGTCTTTAGTCACCGGATGTCGTCCTCCCAACCCAAAAGCGCCCTTCTTTGGACGATGAAGTGCGCGGGAGATACGAAAACTGCAGTCGTTTGTGACAACATGGAATGTTGAAAAACTGGTATGGTATCACAAGACTGCATGGCGAACACAAGTGACAGACGCTAACGTGGAAATCATGACATGCATGTCATGTAAGTCATGAGTCATGACTACACGCCCTGCTCATGGTCCGCTCGCGGCCGTTTCGCTAGCTTCACATATTCCGAATTCGGTATTACGGAACGTGGATGGATGACAAAGGTATGTGACCGGTGCAAACATGATAATGATGAGATGGCCGTCATGTAACAACATGACTATATGCCACGCTCATTGTGCGCTCGTGGCCACTTCGCTAGCTTCACATATTCCAAATTTGGTATTACGTGACGCGAACATACGACAAAGGTAAATGACGCGTCCAAACAATCAAATCAGGACATGCGCGTCATGTAACAACATGATTACATGCTACACTTATAGTGCGCTCGCGGTCGTCTCACTAGTTTCACATATACCACATTCGCTGTTACGTTAAGTCAATGGATTACGAAGGTATATGACTGGTGCAAACATGATAATCATGACATGCGTGTGACGTAAAAACATGACAACATACCACGTTCATGACGCGCTCGGGGACTCACATATACCAAATCAGTTATCGCGTAACGCGGACGGATGAGAAAGCTAAATGACATGTGTAAACATTATAATCAGGACAGGTGTGTTATGTAAAACATGACTACTTGCTTCGCTCATAGCATGCTTGCGGCCCTTTGGCAAGCTCCACATATACCAAATTTAGTATGACGTGACGTGAATAGACGACTAAAGTAAATGACACGCCCAAACATGATGCTCATGACAAGCAAGTCATGCACGTTATATTTTACGTCCGCCTCATTACGTTGTGGTGATTCTAAAGGGTCCTATCATCCTTCCTCATACGTTCTTCGCATATCATCGATTCCCGCTGTACGTGGAATCTGCCAATTTTTTTTCTAAACATACAGACCCCTGACCCACACCAGGGTGCGTATAGACATGCATGCATGTGAAGCTATGTTTACAGTGTGTAAGCATCGTGATGTAAACTGTGATAACACTGATAAGCTTACGTGTTGGTCTGTTGTACCGTATGTGTTACGGGCCCACATCATGAAACTGGGCATTTTTGTAATAACGTTTCCCGTACATTGTGCTCATTCGTTCGTGCGTTCATCACTAACCTTGTTTATAGACACTATGTCCAATCACTTGATACGCACTACGATAAAATCACCTTTTTTTCAAACGCTTCCATCAATAACAAACCACGCCTAGTGGTGCTCCACCATCAGAGGCGGAGCAGGGGTGTAGCAACAGCGGGGATACCCTTTGCCCGTCTAGATAGCCCACGATGTGCAATTCAAGCGTAGCCTGCCTTTCCCAACGTGGAAGAAGTCCACTGCGACCTAATCACCCCTCTAAAAACTCTTAAAGGGGCCATGACACCCACTATTCTTTCATTATCTGTTACGTTAGGTCATCCTTTTGCCTTCACAACAATGCTGCGAAATGTCAGCGCAATGGGTCAAGTGCTTCTTTAATATTTTTATAAATACTACTTTCTACTTACTACTTTCAAACCCTACTACCAAACTTCATAAAAAATGATCCTGATAAGTTTTGACATTACATTACTGACAAAAAGCAGCCTGTAAGGGAAATGAAAATCGATGGTGACCTCGTTTCTGACCCTGGAATCATTGCTAAATATTTTCATTATTATTTTCACAGTGCAGTTTCTCCTCCGCAAACAGATCCACTGTTAATATCAGATCTTGGCATTTATGACGCTGACTTCGTATCTTACTCTGGTGTACTATCTATGCTGTTAAATTTGAAAACCAAGTCTTCATGTGGTGCAGACCAGATTCCAAATGCCTTTTTACGCAGATATGCCGAAATACTTGCTAAGTTTCTTGTGGTAATATTTCGTACTTCTTTGTCCACTGGGAAGCTACCGAGTGACTGGAGGATGGCTCTGATTGTTCCCGTTTTCAAAAAAAGGTGACCGGTCCAGCTTTCAAAATTACCGTCCAATATATTTAACGTCTCAATGCTGCAAGATCATTGAACATATTATTTCCAAACAGATTTTTGAATTTCTAGACGAAAATGCCGTACTAACAAATTTTCAACATGGTTTTAGAAAAGGTTATTTCACGGCAATCCAATTGGTGACAATAATTCATTCGTTTGCAGCGTGTCTTGACAATAACGGCCAAATTGATGCTATATCTTTAGATTTCAAAAAAGCTTTAGACAAGGTACCACACGAAAAATTATTAGCAAAACTTAAAAACATTCACATTCCGGATATTTTTGTTTCCTGAATTGCAGCCTACCTATCCAACCGCCAACAGCTTGTAAAAATTAACGAAGAAGAATCTCGGTGTCTTCCAGTCACCTCTGGGGTTCTACAAGGTAGTGTTTTGGGACCATTGCTTTTTTTTGTTGTACATTAACGATTTAGTAACTGTTGTTGACCCTACTGTTCAAATTCGATTGTTCGCTGACGACTGTGTTTTGTTTCGGGAAGTCACATGTACTAATGATCAGAACGAACTCGAGAAAAACATTGAAAACGTGCGGGAGTGCTGTGTAGAATGGGGAATGGAATTAAATTTGGAAAAAAGAATATATCTCTGTGTAACGAAAAAGAAAAACGCCAGTGAACACGTGTATAAATTAGGATCGTCTTCTCTCACACAGGTTGACAGTTATAAGTACCTCGGCGTTACGCTAACAAACAACTTATCATGGAACATGCACATAGATAATATTTGCTCGTCTGCCTTTCGGAAATTATGCTTCCTAAGATATAAGCTCAGAAATTCCCCTCCAAACGTAAAGCTTCTTAGTTATTTCACTTTCGTTAGGCCGAAGCTGGAGTATGCGATTATCGTGTGGGACCCCCATACTAAACAAAACGTTAAAAAACTTGAAAGGATTCAGCGAAAGGCCATTCGGTTTGTTTATTCTAGGTTTTTGCGAACGGACTCCCCCACAGACCTTATGCTAGCTCCCTTCCCTTCAGGATCCCTTCCCTTCAGGATCGTAGAAAGAAGTCCCGCCTTGATTTTCTGTCTCTTTTATATAATCGCAAACTTTCCCTTGATCCAACCCCTTTTCTTTCTCCATTAAACACAAGACAGACAAGACATCGCCAACCAAATGCACTAACTCCGTACTTCGCAAGAACGGACACGTTCAAATTTTCATTTTTTCCACGCACCATTTCAGACTGGAACCAGACAATCGAATGTAGTACTTGCGATACTGAGTAACTGTGCACTGTTTTGTTTTTGTTTTGCGTGTATTGTATTTCTCTTTCCCTTACACCATGCCCTCCTGCTTGGACCGAAGTGTGGTCCGCAGTATGTAATTAATAAATAAATAAATAAATAAATAAATGTGCGAACAGCCTGGGAGTCTGACAACACTGGCGCCTTTTCAAGCTGTGACGTAACAAGCCACTTGCTTTGCGAGCATCTGTATTCTCGTCAACAATTTTGTTTCGTGGTCAGCTGCATGTATACATACTATACGAACAGGAAAAGTTTGAGGGACACGAAATATTCAACAAAACTACATTTCCACTTTGTCTGGGAAGGTAATTTTGAAATAAATGTTCCATACTGCACTTGGCATTCCAATCTATACAGTGACTAGCGTCATTGCAAGCATTAGGCGCTAATACAGCAGACATTCGCATTTGTTGTGGATCCAACGTCCCGCAAAGTTTTGCTGTTGATAGTACAGTGCAGCTATTTCCGCTTTATTCAACTTGTTCTTCAAGCTTGAACAATTTTCAGTGGCTGAAACTTTGGTAGTAGACGACCGCTTCCCTCTACGGAGAATATGACGTCACACGCGCCATGGGAATACGGTGGTCGCCAGTGGTGGATGAGGTTGACAGCTGGCAATTTCTAGGGTTCGTTAAGCAATGGTATATTTTTGTTACAGACCGTTTTTTTACACATTTACAGGCACGATAGACAAGCTACTTTTATATCTCGCTGAAAACCGCAATTGGATGGGTGACCGTGTCATGGCCCCTTTAATAAAGTTTGACTAATCAACCAAACAACCAACTACCAAACAACCGACCGACTGACCGACCGACCGACCAGTATCCCAATGAGAATGTGTGGTGGCAGAAATAGCTCATTTTCCTGTGTTCAACCTATCCTGCTTTGTGTCGAAACTGAGCGTTAGGGGCGCAATATTAATGCGAAAGTGTTTGATGCTGCACCGAATTATGAAAGCGACCATCGGCGTCTGTGCTCGTGACGCAAAATTTTGTGGTCTCTTATTATCGTGATGTCAGAGATAACCACAATTTGTTACGTATTATGACGTCGTAATATGGTGTAGTGAAGCAACGTTGCCGCCTCGTCCTAGGTAATCAAGTCCAGGAGGGACAGCAAAACCACGTGAAATACAGAAAGTTTCTCATACCTCTAATTCCGGAGGCAAAGAAAAACCATGTTGAGTGCAGGAACTTTCCGAAAGAGGGGAGGGTATGGGGAGTGTCAATATTTTTAAATGATAATAAGACAAGTTTTGACGCATTCAATCACTTTCTTGACATTTCACCGATATTTGTATTAGTTGCTACTTACTTCATACATCGCGAGAATGATTTCGGTTCTGTGATGTACCGTCAGTTTTAGCTAAATCTCCACGAGTTTTTCAAGGTGACGTCATTTCTCGAGAAATCTCCGAAATGACGACGCCTTCGAGATGAAGAAACGAATTTTTGTTTTTGATTAGGCATATAAAGCTGCGCCTTAGTAACCGCAAATAAATATAGCTGAAGGTGTGAGCAGTGTTCGTACCGTAATATTCGATTTCTGAGCCAATTTCGATGCTGCTCTAATGGTCGTGGAACTAATATCCCTAAGGCGTAGGGCTGGACAAAGGTCTATGCTTAACACCCGGACGAGTGATGGGATGCGGGCGCTTGTCTCCTGGCTTCCGGAATGTCCTTTAATTTTCTTGGCGGCGCACCCAGTCGCTGATGTCGATCACGAGGTGATAACATCAATCTAAATATTCGCGATTCCATCCAGTCCGGGCCTGTTATTGGTTTCCCTAGACCAGCGAGTCGAAGTTTCAAAGCTCATTTTCCATAAGACTGCACACAATTATGCTTATCCCACAAAACTACTCCGAAGCAAACGCATTGGAAGCCACAGAAAAGCTTTGTAATTTCGACAGTTTCAGCCCTGTTTAGCGTTGTGCATGGCGAAGTTACTAGGTTCAGTTCTTGCGGTGTTTGTGTCACTTTGTTAGTCAGCTATTTGAAAATTCGCATTCATTACTGTTATTACATGCTTTAAATTATGCTTACTTTGCGTTTGTTGTTTTCGGGCCTACAAACTGCGATTACTGCTGCTAGGTCACTTTTCTCGTGCGCTTTGATATTGTTCGTCAATACTCTGAGGTCACCTGACCTGTAAGTAGGCTGGGTAATACCAGTTGCGCGTCCCATGATCGTTTCTATTAGGAGAATTTTTTGTGACTTGTATGAACTACACTGACAATTTCTATGACCTTATGCCCCCTTCCTATTCCCCCAGCGTAGGGTAGCAAACCGGGCATGTGCTTGGTTAACCTCCCTTCCTTCCCTTTTGTTGTTTATCCCCCCCTCAGAATAAACTTCGGGTTATACCTTGTCGCGAGCAGTGCATATTTCACCGCTTCCTCAGAAAATGTGGAAAATGACAACAGAACAAATAGAAGCATACACGGTGAAAGTTAATCCCTATTTAAATTTTTTCTTCAAAGAGCTTGTCGTGAACTTTAAGTTATTTTCAAATGTTTTAATGAAGCAGTTCTATCTCTACTCACCGTTTGTCAACGCCTCCACAACATTTTTTTTGAAAGCGTGATTTTTATTTATTCGTGGCTGATCCTTCTTTTTAAGAGTCGGTATAACACGAAAGTGAAACGTGTCTGCCCAGAGGTGGTTGGAGGTATACTCTGCTTTGCTTCGCCACAAGGATGAAGGAATTAATGCTACAGCCACAAAGTGCTAAGTGAAGCGAGGAATGGCAGTCAGCTCGAAACTTGCAGCGCGCACCTCAAGCAGAGATCACAGACGAGATTAGCATACACAGTCCGAGCACGGAGTGACAGCTGTCACAGCTCGACACCGAAAGCGCGCTGTTCAAACAGAAGGATATACGCACGAAACGAACGCAAAAGTACACACGAGACAAACGTGAACTGCCGCAATTCTTACTTCTTCGTGTGTGAACAGCACGCTCCTTTATTAAACGCAGCCGCGGCAGCGAGAGATGTGACCTTACAGCTCTCCCGAATCACGTGTCTGGTAAGCGCACTCACCGGAGCGACCATGCTCCGTGGACGCGCGCGCTCATCGAAACAAAGAGAGACGAGAGCGTGCCCAACTCGAGCCCTTCATGCGATCTCGCCACTGATGACGAAAACGTGCTGAAGATCCGAAGCTCTGAGGACCGCAAAACAGTATATAGTGTATTTACTTTAGTGTTAGCACTCTTGCTAGCGTACGTTTGGTGGCGTAGTAGTTAGCGCCTGGCGCAAATTAACATAAAACTGCGTAGCAAGGGGCTCTTTGTTCGACGCCCCCGAGACAGAACCTCTTCTTCTCGTTTTTTTTTTAAATATGCTTGTATATACCTTACAACGTCATATTCAAGACAACAACACGTAAGCGAAGCCATAGGGGACCCTGGCATAAAACGCTTTCATGTTTAAAAAGTTAATATAGTCAACACATAACTGTAAATGAGGCTAGACGATTCAAACTGTTTCATGGATTGAAGTCACGGCCAAAGCTTTTCCCTGCTCGGTGTCATCAGATCAGGTGGCGGAAGCTTTCAGAAAAACACCGCGAGTGTATGCCTCATTGCTTTGCATTGTGTTAACGGCTAAAAATACCAGCAGCCTGAAAATATCCCAGCTGTTTCGACGTGTTCATCGAGCAGATTTGTTTATTCATTTATTTTATTTATTTTTACATGCTGCAGCTGCAATGAGGCTATTGCAGCAGTGGCTAAAAAAATAAAAACAATATGAACAGATCAACAGTCATGAGCAGGCTTCTAAAAACTATTGAAGTGATATCGAGCGAACACTTCCGGGCAGCGTATTCAAGGCTTCTATCGTAGAAGAAAAGAAGCTGTATTTGAACGTGTCAGTGTGGGTGAAAAAAGTCGCAATGTTAAGGGAATGGTCACTCCTCGTAAACAAAAGTCTGGAAATTTTCAGATATTATTCTAGAGTGCCTAAATGAGAAGAATTGATTAAGTTGTGAAAAAATATTTAGGCATTCAACATGGCGATGCTTATCAGGTGAAGTGAAACCTAGCAGTGAAAGGAAATTGGTTGGAGTAAAATGCCTGTCGTATTTCTTGCATATAAAGCGCACAGCTTTTTTTAACAGATTTAAGTTTGTTGATGTCACATTTCTTATGGAAAAGCTGAGAAATAAAGTCGAGGTACAAATGCTCTCGAAAATTTTACGACGTGTACGTCATTCGCTGCGTAGCGTAAACATTACAACAACAAATGTGAGAGAACCTTTCAAAAACTATGGGTTATGTCCGCACATTTTCCGCAAGGAAGCTAGAATCGAAGGACAACTTAAGGAGTTGTCCACAAATTTCTCCAAAACTCGCAGGATCTCTTATGCAACCACCTAAAATGACTCGCAGGCAAAACCCATCATCTTTTTTTCTCAGACGATGTCTTGTCCTTTACATGGCACCCTTCAAAAGATTGATTGATTGATTGATTGATTGATTGATTGATTGATTGATTGATTGATTGATTGATTGATTGATTGATTGTCTTTTATGGTGCAAGGGCCAGTGGTGGCTCTATGCACGTCACACAGTTTGGCTGTTTGTACCTCAGATGATTCAGCACTGCCTCCGTGATTTACTTCTGTTTGACCAAGCGACAGTGTGATTAGACGTCATAGCGATGTCATTGGTGACGTCATCAGGCGTTGACCTTTTCCACCGGTCATGCTGATGTCGCCGGTCAGTTTTCGCGCTTGATTGGACATCTGAAGCCAGTAAATAATGATGACCCAATATGAGCTATCGAAACCACTGTTAGCATAAATAAATTTTCAACCAGGTTGGTTTCACAAGAAAGAAACAGCCTTCGCCAAAGAAACCATTTCGTAAATTGAACTTCATGCTCCTTCTTTATTGCCATCGCACCCACAGGACTTGAAGGAATCATGAAGCTAATCTCACGCAGCCTAGAAAAAAAAGAACGTGTCTGGAACACACAGTGTTACTTCGACATCAAGATGAAAAATGAAGAGACAGAAAGAATGACGTGGAGGGCATTTATACTGCAGTTCCGATCAGGCCCGTTTCGTACTTTGTCGCTTACTTGCGCCCCCCTCTCCTTACCGCATTCCCCGTCCACCGCCGCTTGTAGAGCAGAGCTATAGCATGGTATATAGCAAGGTGTCGCAGTCCACTGTAATCGTCTTCGGGTGAATTGGGAGACGGGGCACCAAGATCAGTAAATGATGCTTTTACGACCGGAACCTGCCCGCTACTGACTCGTCTTATTGCGTCTTTCTACGATTTCTCTGATGGTAATCGATTCCCATTTTCCTGCGCCGTGGGGCAACGGCGGTATCGGCACTGTTTCGTCGCTTCGTTCATGCTAGAGTGAGTGAGTGAGTGAGTGAGTGAGTTAGTGAGTGAGTGAGTGAGTGAGTGAGTGAGTTAGTTAGTTAGTTAGTTAGTTAGTTAGTTAGTTAGTTAGTTAGCTAGTTAGTTAGTTAGTTAGTTAGTTAGTTAGTTAGTTAGTTAGTTAGTTAGTTAGTTAGTTAGTTAGTTAGTTAGTTAGTTAGTTAGTTAGTTAGTTAGTTAGTTAGTTAGTTAGTTAGTTAGTTAGTTAGTTAGTTAGTTAGTTAGTTAGTTAGTTAATGAGTGAGTGAGTGAGTGAGTATAACGAATGCGTGTGTATTTGTGCGTTCATGTGTTTGTGTTTCATTGACGACTCTAGTAGATTTTTATCGCCATCAAGGCTAATGGCACTAGAAAACACACCTGAAACCAAACAGTTGGTAGAATATTGAGAGCTGGCAGACAATTACGTCAAGGAAGGTATAGGAGATAATATTATAAATATATGTAATGTAACTGGGAAGAACTACAAGTGGACGTAAAGATAATTTGCCGCGGGGAGGGGCCGAACCAGTGACCTCCAAATAACGCGTCCGGTGCTCTACCAACTGAGCTACCATGGCGGCTATCCCCCCGTCCACTTCATTGGGCATGTATGTGCATTCTAAACGTGGGAGCGTTGGTGAGCGGCACCTGTTGCAATTGCGGTGAGTGTGGTGCACTCATTTGTTGCCTGTTTGCGTAACGTGGCATGTGATCTTATTACGAGCTGGTAGCTGACCAATAATACCTCGTATACCATCTGAAAGCATTAAGTAATCCACAACGTACTACGGTCACGTGCTACGTGACGCCAACAGGTACAAAATGAGTGTCCCATACTCGCCGCAAGGGCAACAGGTGACGCTCACTGACACTTCCGCGTTTAGAATGTACGTACATACCCCTTAAGTTAAGGGGGAGATGTAGCCACTGTTGTAGCTCAGTTGGTAGAAAATCGGACACGTTATTCGGAGGCTGCACGTTCAATCCCTGCCCACGGCAAGTTATATTTTCGTCCGCTTTGTTTCTAGTTATAATACAACTACTTTAATAACGTCTCCTAAACTTTTCTGGGCATATTTGCCTGCCTTTTGTCATTATATTGTGTCTATACCCAGAAAACGAGGCCTTGTATTTACTTTTCTTTACTTCCACTGGTATATGTCACATGTCCGTGTTTCTTTCCATCCCCATTTTACAGAAGACATGAAGAAAACAAAAATGCACTGAGAGTGGGAAGCCACTGCAGTTCCGTGTCGCGCAAAAGAAGACATTGAATATTGCGAAAGGTTTTAGAGAGGAATTAGGCGTAAATGCAACGTGGCTAGTGTCCTCGGCTTGTTTTGTCAGCAGCTCCTAAATGGTAAATGAATCCGAAATGCGGCACAGATCTTCCTCGGTAAGCCTCCTTTATTCTGAGCGGGCACAGATAGAAGAAAAATTATTTGCGCAGGTAAGCATCTTATTGTACTTCAGTTCCTGTTCCGCTATCTTCCGCTTCTCTCTACTCATAATTGAAGAGCAGCTGCATGGGCGATTTCGTAGCGGCGTTCTAACAGCTAAACCAAAGGCTACGGACTCAATATTCCCATTGTCTTGGGCTCGTGAGATTCCTGGAATGCGCTTCGCCTCAGAGCTCGATGCGTGCCTAAAAAAATCACAGCATATTCACGAAGTGAATGATGATGAGTGGGTAAGTTCTGGGGAATCTATAACGTGCACATTGCCCACTCAATCATGCAAAGACGTGACAACACGTGTGTACAGTATGTACAAAGTTGTTTATCAATCAAAATGCGCATGGTGTTGAGATGTCCATATGGATATTCATATGGATATTCATATGAACATCCGTATGGATAACCATATGGGTCATATTGGTATTGATATGAATATTCATATCGATATGAATATCCATAGCGCGTCACGATGACGGACAGGGGACATGGCGCGACCCTAAGGAGTTTCACTCTTAAAAAAGCGAATTCTGCTTAAAAGTATTGCATCCAATCCTCTGTCAAGAGAAGTTTACGCATCTAAATTATTAAGGCGAAAGCCTTGATTGCTTCATCAAACGCCCATAGTTGCCGTCTATGTCAACACGAGGGTGGTAAAAGGCTATCATCCCGTGAGAACATCAACCTTGACGTCACAGGTCATCCAAGATGTGCGGCGTCATGAGGACGACACTATCACGCCATATATCGTTGCGTCATGTTATGATGTCATTGAAGAACGTCATCGCTTGTTGAAAGCTAGGCGGATCACAGAGACACTTCAAAATCGGGTGAGGTGCAGACCACAGATGAATGGATGGATGAAAAACTTCATTGGGGTCCTGAAAGATTCCACCCTCGTTTTATAGGGGTAGGATCGTGGGCCGGTCCCACGTAGGGACGGGGAGGCCTAGCCTCACTGCCACATCGTGGGTCTTCCGGACAGCCTTAAGTTGTTGTATGAGAACCGGGCTCGTGAGCAATAAATGAAAAGAATTTGCGGAAAATTCTTCTTTTTTTTTTCTTGTAAATAGGGGCACCTCCAGAGCATGTGGTTAAAATCACTGCGATTGTGGCAGGTCCGGACAAAGTTCTGAAATATCGGAGTAATGGCTACAGGTTACGAAGCTAGAGTTTCCTAAAATTACTAAAGGGGAGTCTGGCGCTGCGTTCATTCAGCGACGATGGAAATCATGGTAGTACATTGATTTGCCTAATCTTCATGTTTGCGGGCCTCCATTCACATTTGTGGCTTCGTTTATTGCAGTGTTTCGGTTTTGTTTGAATAAAAAAGCCAACAGTTCTGAATTTCGTGACCCATTTCGAATTGGTGAGCCTAAAAGGTTATGGTGGTGAAGCGTAACTGATCGTTGTTTCGTAACAAAACAGCTTCAAGCCTTGCAATGCCAAACGGAACGTAAAGTACGAAGATCCAGGTATTACCCATAATTCCTATGCTCGCTAAAGCAACATGCGTTGCAGCTCACATAGACACTAGCGCCAGAGTTCTCTCTAGTGTATATATAGAAAACTGTATGGTGCAGACATCTTCCCATGCCACCAATCTCGGAGGCTGTGGAAAAAGTAAGTTGGGTGGAGGAGCTTTAAGGAAGAGAAGTAGGGGAGAAGGGTGTCTTTACAATCCACCGAGAACAAGATGATGACGATGGCCTGCGCTTCCAAATGTTTTGGGGAACTGCATAAGGGACAGTTACTTTTTTTAAATACTATCTTTAACTGTATCCGGCACTCGAAGTCTGGCTGGGCCAGATATATTGCCCTTGCTATGTGGGTGTTCTTCCTTTTCTCCATCCTGTGCAAGTGTTAGCCCATCTCTATTTCTCCTTTTGAGTTTTTTCTTTTCAACTCATATTTCGCCCCCCTAGTGCAGGGTAGCCAACCAGATACTATGTCGACACGTGTCGGTAACTATGAGTGGGATGAATTTAGGACTCCCAACTCTTCAGCTGAACTGGTAAACAGTAGCAATACGGTGCACGCCATATACCGGGCTTCCCGATTGCGATTCGAAGCACGTTTTCTATTCTCTCCCGAAAACTTTGGGGATCGCGAGGGGTGGGTCAGCTGTGGTTCACGTGGCTGCATCATCGATTGAAAGAGGTGGCGCGTGTACTGCCCGCTTTCGTTTCCGCACGCACACTGTACGTTATTGCCTCCATAAGAACACTATAGGCAATGCATTGTCAGCTGTTGCGAAGACAGTAAAAAAATGCTACCATCTATTTGCCTTGAGGTCTAAAAGCGTGGTTCTCTCACATTGTTTTGCGAAATGCGCCGGTATTTCAGGAATGACATTTGATACGTTGCCCAGGAGAGACAGAGAAAGAGAGAGAGAGAGAGAGAGAGAGAGTGATAAGAAATGTAGGAAAGAAGAGGAGGATGCCATGTCCAG
>NC_051167.1:117080817-117235817 GCF_013339725.1 Rhipicephalus microplus
CAGACTGCCTTCGTACAGATCAGCTCAGTTTCGGGGCCCTGGGAGCTGACCTCGAACTGGCCTGCCATTAAGTTAACTGTCTTTTTCGGCTCTCGCTAACTGTAGAGCTGGGTACGCCATGCGCCCCCGTTGCTGGTTCTCGTTTCCATAACGGGACGGAACTCCCACAACTGTTGACGCAAACGAGAACGGTATGCACCGAAATACGGAACTCGAATCTCGGAGGCAGTGCTTTAATTCTGATTGTGTGATCGAGCTAGGCCTACAATTGGTTTTTTTTACGCGGCCTCTCGGTTGACCCACCTGCGCGATTGCAGCATGCTCGCCGCTACTTGCAGCAGCGGAACGCCCTTTGACAAGTTACGCCGAAGTGGACGTGTCTGATAGATGGACAGTTGCGGAACAACGTTTCTGCTGTGACGTCCTGAGCCTCCATGGTTTAAAAACGTAACGCACGATGTCGGGGCCACCGACAGGCCTAAGTACTGCAACCCCCCTCCTCCCCCTCCCATTCCTCTTTGCGCACGACTACAGTTTTCACTGCAACGCGATCGCACCCAAGTGGTCGTGTGGTGTTGCTATAGCTACACTACCGTCAAAAAGACGCAAAAGGGTCAGTAAAAGCGAGACAGGGCAACCGCGTCACCGTTGCACGAACTTCAACACAATGCAGCCAAACCCAATGCGAGAACAGGCCAGGAACGCGATTAGGTTACGTCGGCGAAATCCACCCACCTTTCCTGTCGGCACTTGCCTGGTTCACTGTCGACGAGAGATACAGGCCTGGCTTCCATGTTACAGCGCAGGAGGCCACAAAAAAAAAAAAAAAAAACACGAAACACGCGCGCGAGTTCAAGGCGAAGGGTGGCTCACGGTCCACGCCTGTAACGTAACCGCCGCAATACGCAAGAAATGCTGGGGAAGCTTTCGGAAGCGGATGTCTGCTGGCGCCCCCTACCGATTGCGTTGCGACTGCGTTTCAATCGAATATTGCCACCTGCACTCCAAGCAAATACCGCAAATACTTCGGCCACATGAGCAATATAATCGTCTTCTGGCTCACTCTGCCTTCCTTCGACAAAAGCTCGGGGCTTGCCACTTTCATATCAAGAATGCTGTGTCACGCCGATAGCGCGCATCATCCGTTCACGAACTGCTTGCGAGCGCTATCGACGTGAAAGGAGAGGAGGTGAGGGGCTGCCGCTCCCCCATCCTTCCCTGCTGAGCATTAATGCAAACTCATGCCGCTATATGAATATGGCGGATACCTTAGTGTTGTGCTTCCCCTTCCCCTCGTGGGCACTTCGAATGAGAGAGACAGACAGAGCGAGGGTGAGGGAGTATGCGCGAACCTGAAGCGAAACAAGACAAACTAACCCCCGTATTTACAAACGCTCCTCGACTCGACTTTCACCCTTCACTTGACAGAGTTGCGCACTGCGCCGCTGCTCGGCTGAAAATCACGCTGTGCTACTCAAGAATAGCAGCAAATTATTACTGATATGCAGTGACTTTCCCTGCCTACAGATGGCGCTCCCATCGGTTTTTTAACAGGGAAGCTAGCAGCAAGATAAAATTTGAGAAGCGATTGAGAGAAATGGGGGAGGAGCGTTGGGCTAGGAAGGTATTCAGCTACTTGTACATGAAGAATGTCGATACAAAATGGAGAAAGCGAAGCAGGAAATTGACTGGTAAATACTTAGAAAACAGCAGGTGGCCAAACCAAAAAGAACTATCGGTTAAGAAGAAAGTGAAGGAAACGGAGACTGGTATGTGGAGAATTGGCAAGATTAAGCAGTACGCACAAGAGATCTATCGAACTTTTAAGCAGGAAATTGCCAAGGAAAGGATCTATGATAATACTCGGAGTAGTTCTCTACTGTTTGAGGCCAGGACGGGAGTAATGCTAACCAAGACATATCGGGCCAAATACGAAGGGGTAGACACAACGATGACGATAGTTATAGCGCGAGAACAAAACGACGACACAGAGACAAGAAGGACACGAAAGACACGTGTCTTTCGTGTCCTTCTTGTCTCTGTGTCGTCGTTTTGTTCTCGCGCTATAACTATCGTCATGCCATACCAACTAGCCCAAGCTGCCACACTTCTAGGGTAGACACAGTATGCAGTGCGTGTGGAGAGGAAGACGAAACTGCCGAACACTTGATAATGTTCTGTAAAGGGCTTCACCCTATAGTTCAGGATGATGGCGCAGAGTTTTTCAAAGCACTGGGGTTTAGGGACAGGGAGGGCAAAATAGACTTTAAGCGGGTAGACTTAACTAGAAGGAGGTTATCTGATTGGTGGCTAAAGTCAAGGCACGAGTGAAAATTAAACCCTTCACTGCAAAGTACCCGTCCAACTTTACTATTTAAAGAGGGGAAAAAAAGATAAATCTAGTGGTTAGTTCACTAAGTATTACGGCTAGGTGGCGTTAGCCACCGCCCGATCTAAAGGGTACAGCCACATCCATCCATCCATCCATCAAGTGAAGGTGGAGCGTTGAGTGAAAGGGCGTTCTAGAATACGGGGGTAAGCCACCCGCATCTCCCCGCGGGGGGAACTCGAGTACATGCGTCGCCGAGTGGTTGGGGTATCGCGCGAATGTTGCGTATGTGGGTATGGTTTTGGGAATGCTTAATTAACAGATGTACAGACGTATTAGGTGTAATATTATGCTGAGTATTCCAACCGAAAACGTGTTCAAACTGCACCGTAAAAGTTGGATTTTTCTTCTTCAATGTGTTCTGCATCTTTGTGCAAGTGATATGTTTTTCAAATTGATCTGCATCTTGAGCTAAAATGCGGTTCATTGTTTAACTCTTATCTCATGCCTGTCATATAACGATGCTATAATTGCATGGATTCATACTAGCATTGTGCTAAGGATCCAGATGTTGCTAACATGTTTTTCTTTAGTGCTATTCTATTTATTTGCAATAAAGTTCAAGTTCAAATAAAGTTCCAATCGTTAATTCTTCTTCATTATTCTTACCTATTGGCTCAAGGGGAAACGTTACCTTCAACGTCAAGCGAAATCCAAGTAAAGACGGCCTTGGCCGAATTCCGACATATACAGGGTGGCCAGGGAACGGTTGTGCAGCACGAGCAGCCGTTTTTATTTTACTCGGATTCTCTGACATTACTTTTCGGACGTA
Organism: Rhipicephalus microplus; assembly: GCF_013339725.1. Classification (NCBI taxonomy): domain Eukaryota; kingdom Metazoa; phylum Arthropoda; class Arachnida; order Ixodida; family Ixodidae; genus Rhipicephalus; species Rhipicephalus microplus. The sequence goes on from NC_051167.1 coordinate 117,083,979, forward strand.
CTTCAAACTTTTACGAAAGAAATCCGGGGACAAATCGCAAGCCTTTTCGGGAAGCGTGACATCATTTTATTTTTACATCTGTTGCGGAGCTTTATGTGGAGAGGGGGAAGGACTCGACGAACACCTACAAAATATAGACAATATAGACTATCTAAACGTATTTTTAGATAGTCTATAATGCAGTCTATCAGACAGTTTAGATCAGTTTTATAGGACTACGAACGGTGGGAGCCTCCGGCGAAACCTTCCCCTCCCCCTCTATTGTATAACACTGCGCACTCTTATGTGGAAGACTCAAGTGCTACAGTTGCTTGGTAACACACTTAGGCAGGCTTGATGTCGGGAAAGCAATCGCGTTAATACGACTTACAAAGTGTTCTAAAACTAGCGAAAGGACAACCAGTCGTCGCACATTGCGAATAGCGTAATCAGTGGGCCATCCCACTGATTACAAAAGCTTGTTCTTGTTCCCCTACTAAATGTGGCGCATACCCACTTCAGCCATATTTCCTCATCGTCGTCAGCCACTGCATGAACAATTTGATGATTGATTGATATGTGGGGTTTAACGTCCCAAAACCACTATATGATTATGAGAGACGCCGTAGTGGAGGGCTCCGGAAATTTAGACCACCTGGGGTTCTTTAACGTGCACCCAAATCTGAGCACACGGGCCTACAACATTTCCGCCTCCATCGGAAATGCAGCCGCCGCAGCCGGGATTCGAACCCGCGCCCTGCGGGTCAGCAGCCGAGTACCTTAGCCACTAGACCACCGCGGCGGGGCACTGCATGAACAAGTGGCACGAAATTCCTTGCAAGTGTTTAGAGGATACCACGCTTCTCAGAGGAATTACAATAAACAGCATAGGGAATGCCGGCCTACTACCCAAATAAATTTATTAATAATGATCTAGTGGGTATCAAGCAAGTGTGCTTGGAGTAGTTATTCAATGAGTGTTTAGAAAAGGCTCTGAAAGGCCGCTGTTGTAGCTTTCGCTGTGACTGTGCTGTGCCTTCCGCACAAGGCCTGGCGTTTTTCTTTACAATCGAGAATAGAAAAACAAAACCTGTAGTTGCAATTGATACCTAATTTAATCGGTAGTATTCCGTCACTATGCTATAGGGTTGCCACCTTTCCTCGATCGAAAAACCAGCCCTTCAACGAGGGATAGGGGGGATGAGCTACCAGGAGATTGAACTAGTATTGAACAATCACGAGCACGCTCAAGACCATGCGAGGTCTTAAAACGTGCAGTGCCATTTGATATAGCGTTGCTTTCCTTGAGCCAAACCTAATGTGAAAACAGAAATGGTGCCTTAGAGCTAGCCTACTAGTCTGATTGCGGGCATAAAAAATATCCATGAATAGAGTGATGCTTCATTTATAGCTTTGAAAAAAAAAAAAATGGCCAGTGACGGTTGGCGCGGACTGGCAACCGGCCGACCCGGGTGAAAACCGAACAGGTGGCAACCCTACTATGCTGCCATGCATGTTTACAACTAGGAAGGAAGGAATAAACTATTTTCTATCCAGCGTGTTAGTGGGCTGGGCTCCCGCCTAGGTGTCGGCTAGAAGGTCTTGCCTCCTAGCGGTTTCCTCGGCCCGCTGGATTGCCCATATCTGATCGTCCAGGGCTGAACTGAGCAGCACGACCAGCCAATGCGCGCGGAGGCTGTTGGGGGAGGCCGCGTTTTCATTACTGCGTTTTAATACCTGGCATTCCCATACTATATGTTCTAAGGAAGCTCGTGCCTGACAATCTTTGCATTGAGCCATAGTGGGTACCAAGCAAGTATGCTTGCCGTAGTTGCGGAATGAGTGTTTTCAAAGGGCTCTGAAAGGCCACTTTTCCAGCTTTCCCTGTGACTGTGCACGTGCCCTGCGGCACCTTTTATTGGCAACGCGGCTGTGAAGCGATGATTGCTAAAAAAATTTCACCAAGTAAATGAAGGTAGTTACCAGGACCACCTTATTGAAAGCCATATCGTCCGTCATGTAGTGGTATGCTGTAATGTCCGAAATATTATGGTGTGGGCTGAGGCATTATACTCCTACCTCACAGTAAAGAATGTCATGCAAGTGGGGTGGACGCTGCCCCAGATTCTATCCAACCTGTAAATGAACATGTTATGGGAATCAGATTTCGCAAGTATTCCGAACACTTCTTTCAGGCTAATCATTCATCAGCCAACGCGGAAGTAAAAAGGAAAAATATCGTACAGCTTTCTGGATCTGGTCCATCACGGGACACAGAGTTTGCAGACCAAACTTCTAAAGTCATTGATAATGACTGCCCAACTTAGACACAAGGAAGGCTGTGCAGAAGATGCGAGGCTATATACGACAAGAAATCCAAACAGCTGGTGTCACTCGAGCCCATGCTTCGGAGATTGCAAAGCCAGCGGGTCGACAGGTCGTTTCAACAAGTGCTATCGTCTTCGATGATTGGATGTCTTCGATGCCTGAACATTAGCCGAATTGTCGGGCCCAGCTACAATCATGTTGAAGTTATTCAGCTAGCATTTAACTTGAACTTTTTGGAGACAACTGATTTGCCTGTAACACAATGAATTCAGGTATTAACCGATTAAAAGAAATAACAGCTTGAGAACATTTTTTTTAAAACAGTGAAATAGACGTGTGGGTCAATTGTGTTCAGCCCCTCCTGCAGCATGTGTGCAGAAAAACATGGAAATACCACATCATTTGCACAGGCATCTACACAGCACTTTCATCACCAAGCAGCTGCTGTAGACAAGCCCAAGACAGAAAGATGCACCAACACAGATATGAGCAAAAACAACATTTTAATTTTCTATGCAACTGCATCATAATCCTATTCAAATCCTTCCTTGGCACTCATAACTTAAACTCGCGCGTGCAAAACAAAAATACGTTTCCTCAATAGCAGACTCAAACGCCCTCTAATCTTCGGTTTGAAAGAGTAAAAAAATGTCTCTTACGGCAATCTAACATCGACGTTCACAGTTTACCATCTGTCTTAGTTTACCAATATTAAAGCTATGATCCTGTAATGATGATGGCTGAGGTGTAACAGTAAATTACAAAATGGGGAAAGAGCAAGTCCTCTGGTGTATATATATATATATGTATGTATACATAATATCGATGTATATATAAAATGCAAGTGGTAATGTTCGATGAAACAACTATGCTGTTTTTTTTTTCAAACTTCCACTATAAGGCACGGCAGTAGAGGATTAAAGGCGTTGAGAAAAGTATCAGTTTCCTCGGTACAAACGACAGTTCTAAAGAGAAAAAAAATTCCGGGCTGTCGATATGGCAAAAAAAGTACAACATGTACACAAAGTTTAAAAATAAAAACCCCTTACAAAAACACAAGATTAAAATCAAAAACATGGGTAATAACAATCTGCAGTTTTATAAAAGAGTTCTTATGAGCGAAACAACACAGTGTGAACGACACAGCACACAATGAAAAAAACCCTTTGCTGCATTTGCATCCTTGTTTTGGGGAAACCATACCGTGCGAGAAAAACTTGCATTGAAGAAACTTCTCCACATTAGAAAAAAAAAAGAAAGACAGTTCCTATTCAAAAAACAGCCAGGACGGCTTGTCCAAGGCATTAAAAAATGTGGTCGAACGTTTCCTTATAAAACGAACAAAAAGTGCACACATGACGGTTACTTATGGCCAAGGAAAGGTTACATCACAAAACGATTGGAAACTATTGCTACAACACTCAAGTGTTTGCATTTATGCACAATTGGCTTGCATTAATAAGATATATGCACAACTGTTCCGAGCAAAAGTGCCTTAGTCGAAATTCAAAGAACCGACGCCGCCCCATTCCATAGACTAACTCGTGGGAAGCAGACTAAAGCCGTCCCAGATCCAAACCACAGCAGCACAGGCGGCGACGTGCCCTCGCAATTCACGACTGCACCACACTCAATGCAAATTGCGTTGGTGAACAATTACAAGGTCTTGCATAAGCTCCAAACTATCTCGATGTCGCGTAAAGAAATAGCAATCGGGCAACAAACACACAATGATAGTGAACGACAAATGGAATTCTCCAGCGACTCTCCGGTATCACAATATCGACTGAAGAATACTACCAAGTTTGTGCTAAAGACTCAGTATTTATGCCGGAAAAAAAAAGCCCAGTGATTCTAACGAAGAACGTCTCGGCAAGGTAGGGTATACATGTAGCTTAGTGTAGTAACGTAGCACGTGCGAGAAGATACCCCTTCTTAGTCTATGCACAAGGAGGTAAAGAAAGTCCCCTATCGGCGATACTACCATAAAACACTTGGCATTACAACAAACCCACCGCAAATAGATATCTAATAATTACTATCTATATATAAGTGTAGGAACTTCGGAGTGTATTACGAAGAAATGAAAGAAGGCATAGAATATAAAAACATCTCAATGCAGCCAAACCGTGCCAAGAAAAGTGTGCAGCACCGACTCGACTAAACAAGCAAGAATAACTCGGATGTAATACCTATTGAAAGTACAAGTTCTTGTGCTCCTGGCAAATTAGACTTTAGAATTAGGAAAGCAGTAACCTCGAGGGTCAAATTTCGGATATTAGAACAGTGAAAAAAACTGGACTTTAAAAAATGCTAATGTTTTTGCTTCTCTTGAGCGTAGGGTTACTGGCAATTCAAGTGCAGAAATATAACGCATTAGGCAGCCATGGACTAAAAGCTGGTGCTCAAGCCCAAATTTATGCAGTGAAAATATAAAGGTAGGCGAGCAACAGCAGGGGAAACTAGTGATTACATATGCAGCAATAAAATAAAGGCGTGCACATACAAGAAAAACCATGTACAGCAAGTACCTTTCCATAGCCTTTTACTTCGAGCATATATAGACGATGGTACATTTCTATGCCAAAAAGAACAAAAAATAAGGTGATTACACGCAATTAAAACAGCTTCGTCTAAAGTCTCGAGGCAATAAGAGAACACAATGGCTTGACCCAGCTAGGGTAACTCGTTGAACAAGGCTTGATTTCAATAGAAGCACTGTTGGGTGGAGCGAAAAAAGCTTGCTGGATTTCAACCTCTACACAATTGCAACTTTGGCAGCCTCTAGGTTACTCGAACATGATGATGTATGTTGTAGTACCATATTATGCAAGTGCTTCCAACAAAAGAGTCGAAACCATGACCACGCCACCAGGCCAACCATGAGAAGACACTACCAGCCAACTCCAACTGAATCCTTGAAAAAAAGCAATGCCATCATGAACTGCGACAGCACGCGAAATCTTAATGGAGCTACGAAAATATGATAGCATGTCTCGCAAGATGAGACACCTAATGCCCAAAAATTGCTGCAAGCATCGAAGTTACAACACAGAAATGCAGTACGCAAGAAAAATGAGATGCGAGAAAGAAATGGACGATTATCCAGTCAAGAGGGAACATCGCGTCAGGCCAAAGTACCCGATCCAAAGTACCCACACAGCTGGGGAGCGTGCTCTCACTGAAAGTGTCCGAGTTGCCTCTACAAATGGCTTGCATAGGGTCTAGCATCACAACTATGCAACGCTAACTGAACTAAGCAGGTCTCTGAAAAATGGGTCATATAGCACCACTGTCGTGCTCCGCAAACCTGTGTGTGGCTTACAAAGGTATGCCCCAAATTAAAGCGCAAGTGCACAGCGATTCAATGTGAAGCAAGGAGAAAAAGACCTCGACCATCCACTGTGATGTCATTGCACAGTGCAGGGTGCACGTCTCAACACAATTTAGCAATACATCAAGACCAGATTGCATGCGTATGGGCCGTTTGGTTGTAGAGAAGTGATACGCATCAGTCACTAGCCTGCCAGCCGCCTGCTAAGTGGCTGCTCACTCAGTGAATGCTGCAAGAAAAGTCCGACTTTGTTGCTAGCATACATTAAATAAGCAGGCTTGATTCAGCTGCAGCTCAAAGCCGACAAAGCAACTTCCACAGGTACCAGCAACAGTGCGCCATCGCCTTTACGTGCGAGCAGTACCTACAGCTGCCTCAGCACAACGGCTTGCAACGAGGCGCCACTCACGAATGATAGCCTGGTTGGTCAGGCTAATTAGCACCATGTGAAATGAGATGTATTACGTATGGAAGGTGTGGGATGAAAAAAAAAATGCTGAAATCAGCCTTCACATGGTGAAATGACTGAAAGCGCATTGTACAAGCACACTAACAGGCACAACTTCCTTAAAATTAAAAAATACAAAAGCTAGTACCAATACAATTACCAGTAAGAAGGCCCCCACAAAGAGTGATAGGTGATTACATATGCCATATATATAGATGGACATCTATATCTAAAATTATGTAACTGTAGCAGCAGCCATATGGACCTACTTCACCCTGCCAATCAATTTAGGCAGCTGTGCGCCAGAGTAGAACAAAGCTAAACTTAAAAACCAACAGACAACATATACAAGACACGAACACCACAGAACACGTACCACATGAGGACTAGCTGTTTTCAACAGTGACGCACCAAACCTGCACCTTTTTTTTTTCCCTTGTTCAGGTTCCCTGAAATCCAAAGTATTGGCTGCATCTCCTTTCCTCTACAAACAATACACATATGCCAAAACAGTTCCTCAAAAAGAAATTTCCGAATTCTACAAAACCAATCCTGTTCTGCCAACTGCTTTCCATCATCTCTCCAACTCTAAAAAAAAAAGCTGTACTTTAAATCACAGTCAACACACAGCCAATACCTGGTTAAAGAGATAAAAAAATGCAAGTAGGGTGCGAAGAGCTCACTCCTGCGCCCGCTTAAAAAAAGATAACTTAAAAAGCCGCGAGCTGGTTTTAACACCCCTACTTGAATGCAACATTCCTATGTTGATGCAAGAAAGAAAGTTACCCGTGCTACAAAACTCTGCACAGCCAGCCAGCCAGCTAGGAAGTCATTTTCACAGTTACAACGCAGGTTTATAACAGGGAGGGCTAGCACAGATATGGCCACCGCACAGAAGAGCATTCAATAACTAGCCCCTCCAGCACGCACCGTGAAAGTCTTCAGCATCAAATTTTGCAGAGGGGCCGGCATTTAGTTCTGGTAAGAGTTCAGATGCTTGCACACTGCGGGGCAATGAGGCATGCGAACTCCGGTCCATTACCACTGAATAGGCACCGATGCGGGCAAAGCTCCAGGTTGGCAAGGACAGAGGTCCGACTGTGAGCCTCAAGACAGGCGAGCATGGGACCCAGGTGAAGCATGGGACAGTGAAACACTGCAGTCTGTGACTACACATGGGACAAAACTCACTGTCGAGGCTTTGCGTCAACACCTCAGAGTTCCGCTCGCTTAGCGCCTGCTGTAGCGTATCCGTTGCTGTTGCTGATACTGCTGCTGGAGCTGGTACTGCTGCTGCAGCTGGGCGAGCTTTCGCCGGAGCATGTGGTGGCGGTGCTGTTCGTGCTTGTAAACTTTCTCCTGCTGGTACGCCTCGCTCGTGAGCTTTAGCGCGTACGAGGCAGCCTCGCGAAGGATGGTCACTTTGGCCGCCTTCTTGTTGTCGTACAGGCAGGGCACCCGGACCCTCAGGTCCTGGAAGGCCAGGCGGAGGTCATCCCGACGCTTTCGCTCCATGGTATTGTGCTCGTTGCGCCTGACGCTGGGGGGCAGCTGGGACAGTGGGTGGTGGCCGCGCCGAATCGGGCACGACGGCGCTCCGAAACCAGCGCCGTCGGCGTTGTGGTCGCGCCTGGACCGCTTAGGATGAGCCAGCAGGGAGCCGTGAAGTTGATGCTGGGACGCCTGGTGGTGGTACTGGCGGGAACGCTTTCGCTTGCCACCCACTGGAGACGTGGCGTGGGCGGAGACGTTCGGGGACCCGGCACCGCGACGTCGTCTCCGGGACGCCTGGTCGTGCAGGGCCTTGTGCGAGGGCGTAACGACGCGGCCGCTGGACGTGATGCGGGAGGCAACAGGAGTCACCGTGGACGACCGGGGCTGGCCCCGGACGCCGGCGCACCGGATCGCGGTGGCACCGTTGGCCGGAAGCGCGAGAACGGCGGGAGCGTTGCCGTGCCGCTGGTGGCGCTCTCCGGAGACGGTGACGACGTCGATCTCTTCGTCGTCGTCGTCGTCATCGTCTTCATCATCATCGTCATCATCATCCTCGTCGTCATCATCGTCATCGTGCTGCTCGACAGACTGCTGGCGCTCCTCCTCGTCCTCATCATCGTCATCATCATCGTCGTCGTCGTCGTCATCTGCAGCAGACAAAAGACGCGGACAATGAGGCGGGGGCACCCAAGAATGCCAAAGGCGAAACTTGAGGTCGCGAAATCAGCAACCGCACTACGCCCTTTTGCTCCCCGATGGCTGCGGAAACGAACCAATACTTACTGAACCAGGTATGACAAAATCAATACAAAGGTAAAAAAAGCACGGTGACATCATATCATAACCTACTGTGGCACGAGACAGCACGACAAAATGCGCAGAGCGTTAACGGAGCAAAGCAGGTTCAGAAACCATACGGGACCACCAGGCTAGGATCCTAAACCGAGGTTGAACGACCTTCAGGCTAAAAATCGCTACCAGGCCGCACCGGCGGCGTTGTTGGCAGGGACGCAAGGACTGACTAGCTCGCGCAGTTGCCGACGAGAGAATGCGTCCCGTGACACCAGAGGAACGAACAAAAAGGGGACACTGAAAGCCAGTGAGTTAGGAGTTCGGCGGCTACAGACCAAGAGTACCAAAATCCAATGCACTAGAACAGTAGGCACGCCGCACCCCAGCTTATACAGCCACACTGTGCGAGGGTTTGCTCATTCAGCAAACTGGACTTGCGCAACGCTAAACTAAGCTGAGCGACAATTCAGTTGCAACGGGCAACAACGCCAGGCAATGAGGCGCGTCATGTCCACGAAGTGAATGCTGATGTTTGGGCAAAGCAGTGTGCATCTGATCACGTATCGAGGCCTGTTTGGTTCTGGTTAACAGCCTTTTCTTTTGGTCTTGTTAGCCTTTTGTTGAGTCATAAGCTTTAGTTGATGGACGAGTAAATGTCCGTGTTTCTCCGCTGTTGCGGTCTTATTTCATTTGTTCTGGTTAACAGCCTTCCGAGAAAATCTTCGTTGTTCACGGATGACCGTTCCTACGTGCGCTGTAGACGCCGGGCGACTGCTTACGGACGGAGGAACATTGTGCGCTCGCATAGGTTGTTAGCGAGGCACAGCGCAAAAGGGACGAGGAAGGCCCTGACACACACACACACACACACACACACACACACACACACACACACACACACACACACACACACACACACACACACACACACACACACACACACTACTCCTCGACTTGTCGGTTCGCTACTCGCTCGCTACGGAAATGAACGCGGCGGAGGATGCTAGAACCGAAGTGGCAGAAACACAAGAAGCCTGCAGTTCGGGAAAAGGACACGGGCCGCGAGTACGACTAAAGAGGATGAGGGGGGGGGGGGATCTGTTTCGGTTCCATGACGCATGCATGACCACTAAGATTAATGAATAGTGCGTAACAAAGTAAAAAGCTGGCTGACAGTCCTGAAGGCCTTTGAACACGGATGTGCGGTACCCGAGTTTCCGAACCAACGTGTGTAACTTATCGCTATTGCATTACAACATATTACAGCATTACAACATATTACAGCATTACAACAACCCCCCCCCCCAAGACCCCACCAGCACTGTCCTTCACCCAAGCTTCAGCAGTGCTCTCACCTTCCCTCAGCCGCTATGCTACACTGGTTTACAACCCCCCCCCCCTCCCCCAACCCCCCGCAAAAAAAATCCTGCCGACGACCATGCCAGCAAAGTCTAATTTGACTAGTTAGGGTGATCGATGCCACACCGGAACAGCTGAAAGAGAAAAATCGGGTAGTAGCACGTCGTAAAACTGCCGCCGGACGGCGAAGCTTCAAGCTCGCAAGCGTAAGCGATTGGCTAGCTAGACCGCGTGTTGTCGTGAATCAGCACTCAGTAACACGGATGGCCATTATGACGGCCATTTTGTTTCACTTGCATATCCACTAGCCCTACAAAGCCACGTGGCCTGCGTCACAAAATTCCGACAATGCGACTCAATTCGACGAGTGCCCGGAATAGCAAAACTCGTTGCTCAGGGAAATGCGCATCAGGCCCCTTACTAGGAGACGACACCGTAACCTTTCAGACACTTAGAAGTGTGGCAGCTAGGGCTAGTTGCTATGACATTCTCGCGCTACAACTGTCGTCTTTCAGACACGCTTCGAGAAGGCGCATCCCGACTCTACCGCTCATTAGAGACGTCGACTGACGCCTGATCCGTGACGAGGATCGTGTCATTGACACGAGACGTGTTACTAGTCACTACTGCGGTAGAAGTTAGCACTATATTTTAACGCTTTCATGTTGACGTATACCGTAGAGAAAAGGCGACCGAAATACCGAACAAAAACTATCGTTGAACTTCGTCGTAGGGCAAGAAAATGTGTCGGCAAAGAGCAAAGTATTCTTTGGAGAAAGGTTAAAAAAAACGAAGAAATAAAACGTGGCGGCGCTATGTCGAGTGACACTTGACAACAGCTGCACGTAGTAAGTCAGGCCTTTCAAACGACACCCCCTCCCCCCCCCCCCATCGACCCACCGGTGAAGTTCGGCCTGCCGACAGCAGCGACGTGAATGCAGAGAAATTGACGAGCGTTGAACACACTGACGAAAAATCCATCGCGACCTCGATTGGTACTCGGAAAATAAGAAAACAAAAGGCAGCCAACGACATCCACGGCGAGGCCCTCTGGCTGACTCACGAATCGTAACGGTCCATATATTTTGCACAAAGTCGATCTCACCGAATTTGTGGAAGCCACGCACGCGCTAATTTTCGTCGCGTCACCATTGTCTGTGTGTGTGTTGCGTCTACGCTGTGATGCGTGTTTTATGAGCTTGCGTTTAAATATGCGCGACAATATACACTCACACGTTTAGTGTGAGTGTATATTGTCGTACGTAAGCGACACTTATTTTGGGCGCGACTAAACAGGCGTTGAGTTGTACACTGAAATACGTTGGTCGGCAGCTGAACCCGAAAGCAACTGACGCGATAACTCACAAGAGTGGAAGCTTGGGCTAGTTGGTGCATAGTCATATTAGCAAGATTGTTTCAGCGCGCGAACAAAGGAAAAAGGACAGGGTAGACAGAAACAGCTCTCTTTCTGTCTACCCTGCCCTTTTTCCTTTGTTCGCGCGCTGAAACAATCTTGCAAATATGATGCGATAAGTATAGTTCATGATTAGCGTTGCATATTACCGCGCGTACGCGGTGAACGGTGGGGGGAAGCGACATCGGAAATACCTTGAAGCATTTCCTCAAGCGCTGTGTGTACGCGATGTTTTAAAATCGAGCAACACCACACCGACCAACACCCACCGTCAATGATGTCCGCGGGTTCGGACGTGCCAAAGTTTTACAGCCGATCCGATTAACAAAGCTGGTCCACGATCCTACAAAGTCAGACCTCAACAACTTCGAAGCAAGAGAGGGTGTGGCGAGTTCCCACCCGGCAACGGTAGGAACTAGTTTTGTTTATCAAACCCCGAAGAAAGGGTGCGGTCAAGAAAGAACAAGTCGCTACAAGAAACCCGAACTAAACTGGACGGGCAACTCGACTCCGATAAGTAATATACTACAACACAAGCTCAATCGGCGGCGGCCAACCCTAAAGCAGGGTGCGGACGAAACGCGCGACCACGGTACCAGACATGGTAATGGAGTGGCCAGACGAGGATGTACACACAAAACGAACAGCGTCGAAACGCGGGCAAAAAAACGAATACACGGATGAGCAACTTAAGGGGGGGGGGAAGGGGGAGGAGAAGCGGGTCGTAGAAGATATCTCTGGCTCAGGAAATGAAGCGGCAGCTTCGCTAATCGGTCATACGACCACACCCCCCAATGGCGCGAACATGTATAAAACGACTCCTACGACAGGGGCGGGGGGGGGGAGAGCCGATTGGACACCGCAAAAGAAAAAAAAATGGCAGCGGTTTCGAAGAGCGATAGGAACAGGAGCAAGCTTGAATGAAGAGTAAACGTCAGTGATAACCGGAATAAACGGCAAGCAAACGAAAAAAAAAAAGACCAGAAAACAGAAAGAAGGTAAACGTAGAGAGATGAAAGGTGCGCGGCCGCGCAGTAAGGGCGCCCGCAAATCGGGGAATACGGATGCCCACAAACCACACACAAACGAAAAAAACACGCGGAGCAAGAGCATTTTGTAGGAAGATAGCTGCGGAAAGTAATTCTGTCGTTACGCGCGCACTGTCAAGAAAAGCCTGCCCGAGGTGTTTTGGCGAAAAGAAAAAGAGGGACGGGATGGGAGGAGAAGGGGGGTGGACTGAAGATGCCCGCCTAATCAAGGATGCGGAATGATGGCGCAAAAACGCGAAAGTGCGATTGAAAATGCGCGATCAAGAGATCGCCTCCTCTCCACACACCTTCCTGCAGACATCGAGAAGCAATCTGGCCGAGAGACATCCGACGGGATTAAGGTAAACAAGACAAAAGCCGTCCTCGGCGAGTGGATGGACGACTCGTAGAGGCGCGATGTCCTTGCACGAAGCTTTAGGCATCTAGATCACGCGCCTGGATAAGATGATGCGCTAATGGAGCGCGCGAAGGAGGGCCAACAGGAACAGACTTACGTTACGCGAAGCAAAACAAAAATCAAGCGAACTGAACCACACACCGTCCACTCCAGACGGTCCGCAATTTAGTAATGAACTCATGCCATCAACATCGTCAGGAACAACCAAGGCAACTGATAGACATACATTCCAAAAAAACCCTGTGGGCTTTCCTGTCTAATTCGGTCTAGCCAAAGCTGCTGAGAGAATGTGCTGAAGAATTCACTTTTTGGCGCGGGGTGAATAACCCGTACTCTCGCGATGCCCCTTCCGTGTGGTCGAATGTGAATTCGAGGTGAATTCTAGCGGCCTCCCAAGACATCAGTAAACAAGTACAAAAGTAGTAGTAGTAGTAGTAGCGGTAGTCAAAGGAGGCGCCCTTCAGACGTCTGCAATTCGGCCGATGAGCTATTATTACTAATAACATCAACTTATCCCGTTCAACTTACAAGACCTGGCAATAACGGCCCACAAATTTGCTCAAACGTGTCAATGGCAGCTTTCATATCTTCGAGCAAACAGACGTTGTCGTGTCGTTCACTGATCGCTCCCGCTGCAAACTAATACTTCGTTTCGTTTCTTCAGCTAAATTTGCCGAGCACAAACAACCGAAAGAAAACAACAACACAGTGCAATGTATCGGCTTCGCCCCAACGTTCGAACCGATTGTATTCACTAGAGGTGTATTCGTTAGACTTCAAAAACAGGTTTCGAAATCTCGCACTACCATTTAGAGACGAACACCGCTTGCAAAAAAATTGGAAAGGACGGACGCGCCTCACGCCTCGAGCTATCAAGAAAAAAAAAAAGGGGGGGGGGGGGGACAGAAGAAAAACAGCCGGGCCGTAATATCTAAACAGAGAGCGAGTTTCGGGTTCGGCAGGTAGCATCAACGAGAAGGGAAAAGAAGCGGTAGCAACAAAACTCCAAACAAGCGGGCTAGACTGCGATCGTGTCGAAACTTGCCCCGCAGACCATTCGCTCTAGCAATATATATTAGATACGATGAAAGGAGACGGAAAACGCGAATAAAAGGGACCCTCGTTGCGCGGAGTGTTTTCTATCCGGGGTGAAACCAAGGCGAACACTCCACCCCTCCTCCGATGCAGGGACCATTTCCCCCCCCCCCCACTTGCTTCCTCGGCGCAAAAGAACAGAACAGCCTGGCTTTAAAAAACCCAACTACACACACAGACACAAGCACGCACACACAAGAGTGCGCGGGAGAAAGGCCCAGCTTTCGGCGCAGGAGCTCGGTCAAACAAGACTATCCGCACGTGAAGGCATGCGATTCAGCCTCCAGCTATAGCCGAGAGGGGGCGCTAGGTTAAGTAAGGGTGGAGGGAAGGGGAGGCTAAGAGCCAGCGCAGGGATATAGAGGCTTCCTCCCAACGAGGGCGGTTGCCGGGGGGAGGCTTCGCGTACTACTACCTGACACTGCTTAGTACTGTGCAGTGGTGGGATCGGCGCCAAGCAGCGGGCTTCTGAAATCTGGAAGCAGTGCGTTGACGGCTGATTGATATGTGGCGTTTAGCGTCCCAAATCCACCACATGATTGTGAGAGACGCCGTAGTGGAGTGCTCCGAAAATTTCGATCACCTGGTTGGTTCTTTAACGTGCGCCCAAATCTGAGCACACGGGCCTACGGCATGCGCGTTTACGGCTAGATGCTGGATGGTTTACAAACACCTTAGGGGGACTCTAGGGAGCGGTAATGGGAGGTTTTTAGCAAGGTACGGAAACACGTTACGGAAATACGACACGGTTCATTTGCGTACGCACGTACAACGGTTGCGCATGCGCACTCGTCAGCCGGTCCCGTGTTGCCGTCTTTCCGTAACGTGTTTCCGTGGCTCGCTAAAAACATTTCGCGAGGAAGACGCAAAGATGACGCGGAAACGAGAGGAACCGGCGCCACTCCGGACTAAATAAACGATCTACAGTCATTGAGTTTCAATGGGAGCAAAAATAAACCGACATGCAATCGTTCGTTGGCTGTCAAGGGGCAGACCCCTCCCTTGCACGCCCCCCCTCCAAACACTTCGCCATCCACCGAACTGGCTAGAGCATACTCCTTTAAGTAAAATAATATCCCGGTCGACGGTCTGTGCATGCACACACTTCACTGCGATCCACTGCAAGCGAACGGGATGCAATCACGCACACCAGCCACGAGAACCTATGCTGCACCGAATTATGCAGAAAATGAAAAGAGAGGTTGCGAGAAATGAGGCTCAGGCGGCCGACGCCACCCCTCCCGGAGAAAATCTGATCGGGACGCCTGCCTGCCTGCCTACTGGGTGCGCGTAGCACGCAACGGCTGCACCTTGCATCGGTTTGTATTTCAGTAAAAAGTAAAAAAAATGAAAAAAAAACGACTTCAATAAATAAATGACGCGTCCCATTCACTGCGTTACGTTCCCCGCGCATTCAACTATTGCTTCACAAACACTAACCTCTATTCAAGCTAAAATCTCCTTTGGATTCGGTCCCTCTTACACGGACCGCTTGCTAACGCTTTTCGACATCCTCTCAACCAGCCGAAACATCCGCTCAAGAAGAAAAAAAAAAGACGCACACTAAAACCCAAACTCACCTTTCGAATTCGATAAAGCGAATAATAACAGCACCGGCGCGGTGCAGAAGAAGGAAAAACCTTATGGGGGCGCACAAAGGTAACGACAAAGACCTCGCACTTGCTGCTTGGCCTCGCGTCGATTGTGGGTGCGCGCGTGTGTAATTTGATGTATATGTTTTGAGGCACTAAGTGTATATGCATAATAGATACTAGACTCATCCGTTCGCGCCCTAGAGGGCCGTCAAAGGTGAACCCGGGGTCCCCGACCCTTCATGAACGGTCATGTCAGTCCGAAAAAAATGAAAAAAAAAAAAAACACGGCGAGGGTGAGACTAGGATCAACGATCAGGGCCACACGCGAAGCTACTAACCTACACAAGACAGAAAAAAATACCAGCGAGGCCTGGCGCCGAGTTCCAACAAGTGCCCGCCAGATGGCGCCACCATCCCGCGCTGCAACGTGCAGGCAACGCAGCCAAGCTTAGCGGCGGGCCTTTCCATGCTCGGCTCGCTGTTCAAAAGGGTGGTTTGGGTTGCGCTGCCGCGTTAGCTTTCACTTCCCTCCCTCTTAACGTGCTCCTTGTCTGGTTTGCGCTACGCTGTCGAAACCACGCGGAGATGGCGGGACCCGTTAGCGATGTGACAATCGTCGCCAGGAAGGGGACGCCATGGAGCACGGAAACGAGACGCTTTGTAGAAGGCCCGGAACGCAAATGCCCCACGCTTTGGTACTCTCACGAATAACCCCGGATGTTCCGAAACCGCCAAGCAGCACGGCGGACGACACACGCCAGAAGGAGACTTACTAAAAGAAGACCAAAAAGGCGGATAGGTACTGCATGAACGAAAGGACGGACGAAGTCGCGGAACGCTGCAGCCGACTTCGGCAAGCGTCCATACCGTACTCGATCGCAGCCTAGCTAAAAAGTGTGTGCATGCCTAATCGATATTCTGGACAACACCCCTTCCCCACCTCTCCGTGTGAAACGAAGTCTAGCCCGATAACATGTGCGATCGTGTCAGCTTCCCGTACTGAATGAACTTTTAACATTGCCGTAAGACAGCCTAAAACCAGTCACCGTATGAGCAAAATAGAAATGGTCACGCTTTTACCACGTTGAAACGCAGGGGTGTACCACGTTCAACGATTGTGTTCACTTCGGCAAAAAAACGTTACGGAAGGAAGCCGTCAAGAGAAACGCAGCGAGTGAACGTGGCGTCCTAATTACTACTACTACTACTACTACTACTACTACTACTACTACTACTACTACTACTACTACTACTACTACTCGCGTTCCTCGCACCCACGCAACTCGGAACGCTGAACGACGCCCGCGCGAGGTGCACAGCGCATCTTTACACACAATACCAGCTCAACCACATCCGGTCACGCAAGTGCGAGCAGCGTGACGTAATCGGCGGTAACGCGCGCGCGTACCCGGGAAGCAGCAGCTGCGCCGACTGTGTGTGTGTGTGAATGGGGAATCAAAAGCGCAAACTATAAATGCTCCTCGGCGGGCGAGCAACATACGCGCAGATGTCCGTCACCGAAGCGTTCAAAACCAGAGACGGAACCTAGCGCGACGCACGATAAACAGATTAAACGAGGAAATGGGCAGCGGCTTCGCACGGAGCAGTCACTACGGGAAACTCGCCATACACGACGCAGTATTGCGAGGAACGTTCGGAGCGCTTCCCATACCAAGACAAGGGGCGCAAGCAAACCTCTGCGCGTACCTGGTCAGTTTGTTTCGATTTCTCTACAGGATCGCGCAATGCTCCCTGCTAACTAACTGAAATAAACTGAACTAACGTTTCCCTTCCCCCAACAATTCAACGTTAAACGACGACTAACCTTGTATAAACAAACGATCAGGTTGCGGTATACCAAGCGACTGATCGCCATTAAACGCGCAATCGAGTGTGCATCAGTTATTGGGAAACTGCCCATATCGATACACATACCAAGCGCACGTTTTTTTATTATTACTTTATTTGGGGGCCGAACTTAGACACGATGAGCCGTGCTCTCCGCGAGCGACGCCGCAGTCGTCACAACAACAGTGCGAGTTAACGGGACCTTGAACTCTAACGGAACATTCGTCCAGTATACTATGTGCCGTCCGCGCTCAATGCACTCACCCTCCACGTCAACTAGCCAAACTGGGAATCCTTGCCAATAACAAACGCGCCTTGCCTTGAAAAAACGCGCAAGCAGCATAGACACTGCGACTTTATGGCACAACCCCCCCCCTCCTCCACCCGAGGAAATTAAGGCCGGGCCGTAGTAGAGGAAGTCGGCGCATCGCGGAGGTAGGTAACGCCGCGCGCGGCCTTGAAAAACACGCGGCCTGCCCCTTTCACAGCGTGACGAGGCGGCGGTTTGTGTAAGGATATAAATAACCGCGGCCGCACAATCACAATATAGCATACGAGTTGGGTGATGCAACACATTCGCAAGCGCTCGATTGAGGAAGCCAGAACACTGCTAGTTCCTTGGCGCTATCTATATCTCTATGTAGTACGTTAGAAGAGTCGGTGCAACCAACCACCTTATGTAGTGGTTGCGAGGCACATAAGAGGAGGACCCTAACATTAAAAACGTGGGTCATGAGTAGGCAAGTGCCTTGCGTAAGGCGCGGATGAAATCGGGGCGCTGCTTTGCGCCTTACCTCTTCTTACTCGCGTAATGTAGAAGGAAAAAAAAATGGCCGCGGATCTGCGTGGTTCCCTGCAAATGTCGAAAGACGATAGCTCTATTCGGCTTTTTCGTTTTCTTGCACAACGTCGCTTTTTCAGCGCGGCCGAAACACTGGGGATTTCGGACTATGTATTTCATAGTAAAGGAAAACACCACCAAATACTCACGTATTGATGCTGTGCCTCAGACATGCGCATTATTTACTTTTTGATTAACAACGTTCAAAAGTACGAACGCAGTCACCAGTTCAAAATGGCTGGGCGTTCAGCAAGTGCTGAAACTTTTGTCGGGGTAGGGGTTGAACTGTGTGACAGACAGACCAACATTTCTGCGTTGATGTATCCCAAGAAAGCATGTCTTCAAAACGCTTAGAGTAAGAACAAGTCGTATCTTCAAGAGAATAGACTTGTTAAACTACAAATCAGTATTGGGAGCGTACAAACACATCCTTCACACAGCCTTCAAAAACACGCGAAGGGTGACACTTACTTTGCGTCCAGGAAAAAAAATAGTTTTTTTTTTTTTAGTATTGCATTGAAGCGCCAGGGTCGACTTCAGGTAACGAAAACTTCATATAAAGCTCGCGAACCATTCAACTAAATACGTAACAAAGGATGAGTAGCGAAAACAGACAAAATTAATAGAAGAACGCGAGCCGCGAAGCCGACAAAAAAAAAAAACAACGGCTCCGCACAAGGCAAACCGACTCGCGCGAACGAACCCGAACAATGCGGCGACCGGCGCATTGCGAACAGAAAAAAAAAAAAAAGCCCGCACTAAGCGGAGTGTGACATTATGCGGCAGACGGGGTAGCTCCTATCGCTAGACTGAAATTCGAACGTCCGGGTCTGGTAAAAACAATAACACGGCGCTGCCGGCTTGTATACACGGGGGAGCCCCGACGATGACGCAGTGGAGCGGCGACAAACCGATTAGGACACAAAGCGTTGAAATCGGACAACGAACGCGACAAGAATGGCGGTCCAACTAAAGTTGCTTAACAAATGCTTAACACGAAAAAAAAAAAAAAACGAGATTCATAAAATTCAAGTTCGTGAATAGTAGGGTACGATCACCCGCGTATACAGGCCGGGAACGAGACACCAGATAGTTATTTTTTTTTCTTGAGCTTCGTTTCTGGCACAGTTGAGCAATGGAATTTACTATCAGGTGAATTAGGTCATAGCTAGCACAGGCCTTTTTGAATAAACTGACCCAATTTTTGCGGTGTGTAAGACTATCAGTCTCATATTCTAATCTTCACGATTCCTAATGTTGGAATGAGTTTGTGTACAAAAAACAAATATTTTGATTCACATGCAATGTATAACTGACTCCTACGAAAGCCGCATTGGGCTGGAGTGTGTATAAATATACACGGTTCGTCAGTGTAGGTAAACAAACACGAACACAAAGAAAACATGCGCCACTTAGGCCTTCTCGAAAGTGCGTGCCCAAGCATTTTGGGCTCGAGCAATCACTCGAGCCCCGAAAATAGCCCACTACGAATCCAGAGGATAACGCGTTCAATATAAGAGCGCGTGGGCGATGTGCCGCGCAACACCCACACTACGCCGCGCCAACGAGCCAAAAATAGAGCCCCGTCTTCGTCAAAGGAGCGCTTTTTTTCGGCCCGCGTCGGGACAAAGTATAAAGACAACGAAAAAAAAAATCGCGTTATAGATTTGGTTCCGCCGTGACAAAATGTAGGCCACGCGCGAATGGGGAGCATGGGGGCGTACGCATCGAAATTGCGCGCGTAGGTGTTCAGGAACCCAAAGGGTACGTTTTAAACCAAAACAAAAAAAAAAGATGCCTAGGACCCCCTACCTACCACCCACAATCTTGTAACCGGGTACGACGAAAAGTGAGAACACAATTCAAAATTCAAGCAACCGTAGTGCTGCGTATAAAACAAAAAAATATGCGAGAAGCCATTCATAATCACTAACGTCGGCACTTCCGATTCCGCAGGAAGGTAGACTGGATTTTCTATGAGGCGGCAGTCAATATTTGAAAGGGAAATGAAAAAAAAAAAAACTATTACACACTGGCCACGAGCAACCTCAACTAAATTCCATGATTAAAAACCAACTACGAAATTGCTTTCTACAGTTAAGCTGTAGCATCTCTTGATGAGAAACTCGGTAAGTTGTAGTAAATGACAAAACTGAACAAAAGTTTCCAGTGGATATCAGCAGAGAGATGTCCGTGCTAACTCAATCGACGTCAGCAGAAAGGGAGCGGGGCAAACGCACAGGAGCTGAGTAAATCCCACACAGCAAGGTAAGAAAACGTGCGTGGTTAATTAAAAGTTACATACCGAGACTCGAAGACGTAAGACGAAGGCGTGATGCGAACAGGTGACGCAAAAACTTGGCATTCAATGTAGGCACACTCGCGGCAGACTCCATTTTTCGTGGCTCTCGCTAAGGAAATGGCCTCGGAGCGAGGACGGTTGGGGAAGCCAAACGACCGGCGGGTGAGCGCGACAGGATTCCCAACCAAGCAAGGTGGTTCCATTATGAGCACCCGCCCTCCCTCTTTTTTTTTTTTTTTTGAGGCACGGGGGCCGCTCCATAGGATGCAAGGTGGTGGCTCGTAGCAGACGGTTCCGTGAACGAGCGTTCAATGACAGCTCGTAGCACCAGTGCGAGCCGGGGGTGGGGGGGGGCTACCGACTCTCCCCCCCCCATGCACTCCCCAAATCTCGAGAAGCCTATTCATGAGTAGGGTCGTCCAGCCATTCTTTCCCCATAGCTCCACTACCCAGACATCCCCTGAACCCAACCTCACCTGCCTTCGAGCAACGGCCGCCGAACAAGGTGAAAGAAAGGCCCCTCTGGATAGAGGGAGGCTTCGAAAAGGAATTCCCAAGCCACAAAACTAAATCCGCGCAGTGCAGTAAAGACTACCGACAGTGAGAGAGAGAGAAGAAAAAAAGAGCTACGCGAACTGCACGGAAATGCTTCGCGGAAAAAAAGAAAATAGAAGCGTGCATTAGACGGGTTGTCGTTATAGAAATGAACTGAATAGCTCCTGGGGCTCAACCCTACTGCACGTAATTAGAGATACCGCGAAAGGCGACAACGAATGAGACGGGAGGGATTAGAAGGCGAGCAAAAGGGGTAAACGCACCGGACTAACAAGCAGTGAACCGAGAAGCCATCAGCTGCGCTTTCTCGGGGGGAGTGGAGTATTTGAACGATGGGTGGTGGTTGTTGGACGTCTGCGGAGGCAAGTGAAGAAACTACGAACCCGCACCCCCCCCCCTCTTTCCCAACCGCTCGCGCACTTCCTAGAATGAATCAAACAGCGCCGATCAGCTAGATAAACGCTCACAGTGAAAGGAAGACGACGGGGGAAGCAGGCGGCAAGCTTCGAAGGAGTGGAAACAGGCTTAGATGACTAAAAAGCGAGCGATACCTCGGGAGAGAGAGAGAGAAGTGTGTTCAGAAGCGCGGACGAGTTGCGAGAGACAGGTGAACCGCATTCCACAGAAGCAACTTCCCCCCCCCCCCCAAGGCGGCCCCCGTTCTACGGAAGTCAGCGTGGAACGGCGGTAAGAAAAGCAAACCAGACCGGTCAGGCGTAGAACGTGGTCCGTCTGCTACGAGTAGCAGACGAAAACACGCGCCTGATCCATCCAATCCATTCGTCTCGCAGTAGTCTGCGTCAATGGAGGAGCGATTGAAATTCCTTCGCACAGGTGTTTCAGCGAGGGGGGTCATGCGCACATGACCGAGATAGCGCTCAAACAATGCAAAAAATGTTCCGAAGGGAGTGGGGTCGAAGGAGTTCCAGTGAACTATTGCAACCTGCCTACGGTCAAGCGCTGGCATTTAAAATAACACAATAAGCGTGATTGCTCGGAGAGACGGCGAAAAATGCATTACCCCACTGCGTGCCCTAGTTAATAAACTCTGTGGAACGCTGCCAGGCTGTTGAGTGCTTTCAGTGCTTCGTCTGCCACGGTGAACACTTCTTGGCGTCAGAAAAGCAAACAGAAGCACACACACAAATGAAATCATCTGTCAAGCTCATAAAAAAAAAAACATAGGCAAACGCTACTGATTCCAGGCGCAAAGACATGGAACGAGACGCCGCGGCGTCTAGTCGCGACTTTGTTCAAGCGAGCTTTGTTTTTCAAATTTTTCTTAAGAGCGTTGACTGACGCGAGTCGGCACCACCACTTGTCGCCTACAGAGAAATAACTGACTGCTCAGCAATACGGGAAAACGGGGTGCTCCTCATTGAGCACACCAAACAGTGCCGCTCCCGATGATTAAACACGGGTCAAATGACAAGAAATGTCATCCTAGGGTTTGTCACCAACGATAAGCAGCGCTTAGACTCTTCCCAGCAAGGAAAAAGAAATCAGGAGTGTCCTAGACATCCTTGTTTAAAAAAAATCAACAGCGTCCCCAGCGTGATTGTCCCCTTCATCTTATCACCCGGAACCACAAAAACGCTTTCAACGGACGATAAACGCCAGCTACAAAACCGAAATCGGGGTGGCGCGAACTCGAGAAAGAAGGTCACATCACTTTCTCGAGCTTTGTTTCGTTTTTGCTTTGGTGTTTCGCAGATGAGATAACGAGGGCAACCCCCAGACGCGACCCGGACAGAACTCCGGGAACGAGATAGACACAAGTCAACGAAAGCGACAACACCGCAAGGCGGAAGACAGATTTAAAGCGAACAGTAAACTCGTACACAGTAGTAGTTGAGTAGTAGTGGTAGTAGTAGTTTAGTAGTAGCTCTAATAGTATTAACAGCAGTATCATTAATAAAAGCAGAAGGAACCTAGACTGGCCCCCCTCCCCCCGAAAACAAAAACTATATATATCACATTACATTGTGCATATTGTACGAGCCTGAATGAGAACCAGCAGGCTTCATAAGGCGCTGCCTTTCATTCGAGCAAGAAACAAGGCCTCGAAATTCCCTTCCTTCAGACATGTTTTATATTTCATACACTGCTCTAAATACGAATATGTCCTGTACGCGCACTGCTTAAACGGTCAGCGCTGATGACATCTCGTTCACGTGTATGTTTCGCTGTTTCAATCTCCGTCAAAACAAAACTAGCCCACTAAGAAGTAACAACACAGAAAGAAAGCCCAGGATCGCCCATTCAAGCGGCGTATGTACGAAAAAAAAAACGAGCGAGTCATTGGCGAAAGCTATAGCACCGAGACCTCTGACCACGTCGGCCGTCGCAGCAACAGCCCTACGTAGCCCACAGCGTGGGTAGTTTTGAAACTAGTATGACCCACAAGAGGGGAGGGGGGGGGGGGCTGTTAACGGAAGAGAGCGGTCCCAGAATGACTAGCAGCTGACACATCCACCCCCCCCCCACCCCCCACGAACCGCGAAGCCAGCAGACAGCGCCATAACAAACCGGCTACACAAGATTTCCGCGTCAGTGATTCATCGGCGACGTAGTTCGTCGTCAGTCATATACGCGCCACGTTGGTCGGCGCCCTTTTCCGAGTGGGTAGTAAGGTAGGTCCGGGAAATGCGCGCAATGAATGAAAAATAAAAAAAAAATAGAACACGCCCTTATGGCTTCGCCGTGGTTAGACAAAGAACGAAAAAGAAAAACGCGGAAGCGAAACAACGCTGCCAGAACGCGAGGTCGACGGGGTTACGCGCGTACAACGAAACAACGCTGACGCCCAGAATGACGTCACCTCGTCAAGCGACGTCTTAAAGACGCCCACGTGAACGTACACACACACACACACACAAACAAACGTGAGAGGGCGCCAGGAAGCACTTTTGAAGAGGCGGAAGGTGTCCGTTTATTTTCTTCATTGGAGACGGAGCGTGACGTTTGCAAACTATTGCGCCAAACTATTAGAGCCAAGTGGGTCACCTCCGCTGCTAGAGTGAACAAATCGATCATGTGTGCCTCATCATTTTGTACATTTATTTTGTTGGTGCGCACGCTATGCGTCATCCATTGCTGTCGTGAGGGGCCAGTCACCTAGCAAAGCTACACGCACTGCATTAGCTCTTTTGTTGTAGAGTCTTTGATTGCCGAGTGAAAAATAATTATCTAATTTATTGAGAAAAGAAAATTAGAGAGTGCTAAGCTAATAATCTACTCAACAAAACTCGGGCACGCGTTTATTATCGCCGTTTCTAAGTTATTCAGTATGAGTAACGATAACAGCAGTAATTAGCGGTGTTTTACGTGCGCCAACCACTAATTATTAGCCACACCACAAAGTAGGATTTCACACTAATTTAAACAAGCGGGATTTTTTTTTAATGAACGTCTAAAACTAAGCGCACAAACAGGCAGAGGGGCGGGCCGTGCCATATAAAACGAAAAAAAAAAGATTAACAGAAACATTTTTTTTTTTGCTCTAATATGCGGATGCAGGGCGTTTTTCTCGTCATTTATACCAGCCAACAAAAAAAAAACTAGCAAAAGTATACCCAAAATACTATTCCGGCAACTCCGCGGAAAGGCGAAGCTCGTTGGCTACTGATTTGCATATGCGTCGTACGTCGACACCCGGCGTCTACAGTTAATAAAAAAAAAAAAAAACGACGCAGCCCTGAAATGAAGATGTACACAGCACATTAGACACGTCACGGGTATAGGCTACGAACCGCACCGAAGGCGAAAGCTCAAAACCGCAGGAAGCGGTGACACGGTCCGATGCAAGCAGAATGAATCAAACGGCCAACTAACTTTCGCATTTCGAGTACGCCGGCATTGTGTGTATATATGCGTAAAAGGCCGCAGGAAGGGTGGGACGGACAGTGCTCAACAGCCCTTGACCAACGACAACAGAGTGCCACCGCTAATCACGTAGTGGTTAAAACGTACATTTCCTCCACGGAGAAGTATTACGACGCGCAACGCAAAAAGACAGGGCGACAGGTCAGTTTTCAGTAAGAGCACAGCACGCATAACTAATCGATCGTCATATGAACGACCTCGCGAATATACAAATTGGTGGGCGAAGACTCAAATTAAAAAAAATAAAGAAAACCAAGCTCGAGAACAAAGCCCGGCTTTGTTCGAGGAACGCAACAACAATAGAGAAGACTAGTGGTTCTCTTTGCTCTTTTAAAAGCTTGAATATCCGAGTCGTGTCACCGACACCACAGGGAAAAAGTGCACAGTGTTATTTTCCGCACATGTGGTGATCGTGTGACTGCATTTTATGCGAGCAGTGTTCACGTGACTGGACTATATTGTGTCAATGCACTTCGTGAATATGTCGCAACTGCTACGGCTTGATTGACACCCCGACTCTCCCTAGCTGCTCTTTTACGTGCTTGTCTTCAGGGCTACGACTTTCCACAAAGCCTTTATTCAAAGAATGGCCTTCCAGAGTTATATATAAGCACTAACATCCAAGCGCCAAACACAAAATATTGCTCAGGCGCTTCGCCGAATTACTGCCGTCAAATCAAAACAGCGATCCCGCTGCTAACGCCCACCCTTCGATACGCCTGTCACACTCCTTGAAAGAAAGAAAAAAGCTTGCCGACAACGCGACGCATTCCTGGAAAAGGCGCGAACGAATGCGTAACTTCCAGCGGAGAGAAAACTAGCGGTCAAACCAATGACAACCTCTGAACGACCCTGACGAAAGAAGCCAAGGACCTCTCTTTACTCCACTTTCTGACACCAAAAGAGGAGCGAAAATAACCACAAAACTAAAAAGAGGCTAAGTTCATCATCACGCACAAATACGCAGAACGCACTCCTCCTCCCCCACGTTTCGTTTCCCTTTCCCCAACAAACACGGCAATGCGGCACGGCACCCAAACCCCTCGGAGGTCGTCTGCCGCCGCAGCCAAACACACACACAGCCCTAGAAAAGTCCGGTGCCTCCCCCCCCCCCACCGCAAAAAAAAAGCCTCCCCCCCACCGCAAAAAAAAAAAAAAGAGAAAGGAGGTGAAGGACCTCGGCGCTGCCAGCGCGCCCGAAAGCACTGCAACCTTCAATCGATCGCGCCAGAAGCCCGGGTCGGAGCTGGCGGCGTCTGGAGCCCGGGGTGTCCGGACGGAACCCCGGGCTTTGAGGAAGAGGAAAGCAGCGCCCTTTCCCCCAAAAGCTTCCTTCCGTAGTTGTCCTCTTCCGAGAAGGAAAGAAAAGAGCCGGCGCGCTGCGCTCACAACTCTTTCCGCAAGCACAACCTCGCAACGTCAGCGACGCCACGTTAGGAAGGTGCGAGAGGCGGTGCGGAGGAGGAGAGGCAGAGAGACGCGAAGCAAACGCATCCAAACGAAAGCGCAACGCCCTCTCGCCCTGCCGGCGCTTCGGTCGGCGGCGACCTTGGTGCGCAAAAAGCGTCGCGTCGGGCTGGCCTAGCCAGCAGCGCCCGCTCGGGTCTTTAACCAGCGGCGCGGGCTGTGCACCCACCCCCTTCTCTTGCTCCGTCTGTCCTCTCTCAAAGAACAAAGGAGGCGAAACGCAGCAAGATTGACAACGAAAGAAATGGGACTAAACACGCATAACACTCCAAGCAGAAAGAAAGGAATCCAGAAACGCCGACACGCTTCTCTCCTACCACTCCAGCACACCAGACGGCGTCTGGTGGGAAGGGAAGGCGGGCGTGGTGTGGACGACTCGAAAGTCGTCTGCTGCACGACCACCACAACGCGGGAGAAGGGCTCGCGTCGGTCGTCCTCTCCTTCGCCATCGTGTACGACGAGACCAGACGATGGCGGCCTTTGGTATGGTGGGAGAGACGCCGGTAGGTTCAATGGCACGTTCTCGGAGGCCGAGAAGCACGGCTAGCCGCCCGACCAACACACAAACATGGACGCGTTTGTTGAAGCGGTGTAGCGCCGTGCAGAGAACGGCAGCGTCAAAGTCTACGAGAAAGCGTCGAAGTGTAACGGGGGAGGGAGATAGCACAGTTTCCTAAAATTAACTAGCGGTGACTGTGGCACCTACGACCGTTCAGCGACCATGGGAATCATGGGTACGACACGAATTTACCCATCTTCGTGCTTGCGGGCGGCGAACGCACTGGTTATTGCTCCGTTTTAGTTTCGTTTCAAAGGAAAGAACAAACCGTTTTTCACTTCGTGACCCCATTTGAAGTGATAAACCTAAAAAAAGATTGAGGTGATGAAGCGTAACTGCCGAACGTTTGCCGATAGTTTCGTGACAAAGCAGGTTCAAGCCACACGACGCCAGAACGAACTTAAAGTACGAAGACTAGGCAAATCCCTATGCTCGCTGAAGCGCCATGCGTTGCCGCTCCCATAGACAATAGCGCCGCAGTTCCTTCTAGTGAATATTTAGGAAACTATGGGGGATAGGGGCACAAGATGCTTCTGGCTGCGCAGGATAACGTTACCATCCTTGCCAAAGTGCTGTGCTAGAACTGGCGTCATTCTTGGCGTACAACAGCAACATTGTCATCAGGAGGCAGGTTGCACTGCCACTTCATTACCCTTAGTGACGGAGCGCGAGGTTACGACGTTATCCATAACGAAGGGGTCAAGGTCACGCAACGTTATCCTTAGCGGAAGGATCGCAACACCTTCAGCTAACGGGGTTCAACGACAGGTGCACAAGGGAGAGAGGGGGGGCACCTACGCAGACGGTTTAGTAACGTTACACCATACGTGAGGTCATACGAGAGGAAATTTGTCAATATAGAACTCTAAGAACCAAGGGCAAGCTTGAGGGCTACGAACGTCTACCCAGTTGTGAAAGAAAAAAAAAACTGTTCGTGTAAAATATAGGAATGAATGATGCCCGTAGCCAGCCAAGGAAACTGAAGATTAATATTTTGAAGTTAGGCAATATTGACGAATTAACTGTCAAGACAAAAAGTAATCGGGCACAGCAAGCGGTAGCGCAGGTAAAAAACGAAAAACGGGGCATTTCTGCGCTACAACGTTATGGCCGGTATATAAAAAAAAGGGGGAACTGCTTGCCCAACGGAGGTGGAATCGATTGAACAGTCATCCATTTTGTCGCGGAAAGCGAGCGACTACGCAGTATTCGCTGTTGCGTAGCAATGGCTTGAAGTAAGCGCAATACCGACGGATGAGGTAGTCACCAGGTTAGCACTGTCAAAGACGTAATCAAGCCCACACAAGCTGTCTAAGCGCCGTGACGACATCACGTCGCGAAGTTACCGGAAAACCGACGCTACACCAGTCGCCAGAAGACTGAGTCAGCTCGCCTTAATATATGCTATATGCAAAACAAATTTGCCGGTCGGCAGATTGCTCTTAGGATGAAGTGCCCTGACGCCAAGTTTTTATTAAACATCCTTCCATTCCATAACGCAACCGTAACAACACTGTCGACACGTTAGTCGCTGAAGCGTGCCATGGCAACCTCCGATAGCGCGCGGAAAAAAAAGAGCAAGAAAAAGCGCGCGAAAGGAGCAGTTGGCGCCAACTGCGTAGCTCGCTAGCGAGGAGGCAGCCGGAAAGAAAAAGCGCGCGAAGAGCAGACCACACGCCGCGAAGGAAATCGCAAGACAAGAAAACGCAGTTTTTATCAGTCAGGATGTGCGAGAAACCCGGACGCGAGGAAACGTTAAGCATTATCTAAGAAACTTCGCAAGGATGTGTGTCAGAGACTACGTCAATAACCATAACGCAAACACAGAAGACGCCCTGGCCAGTTCAGCATAGGAGAAAAAAAAATCTGGCTTCATTCACACGAAGCTCCAGGTGGCGAAAGAACGCAACTGGCTAGCACACGAGACGCTTAGGTGGGCGTGCTTCGCTTGAATAATAATGGAGACCGTACTTGAGATTGGTTGAGAATCAAATCATTTGAGCGCCCGCCGCCACATTGTGCGTAGTTGTTAGACGCCACGTAACTGCGCTCACAAACAAATATGCCGCGAGTCAGAGCGCGCAGAACACCTGGTAAACGTAACTACGCACAATAGTCATTCCGAAAAGGGGACGCTTGAAGATTTAAAGCACGCTATATATCACCCTTTCGCCAATAATACGTTCACGAAAGGTCTGGGAGGGATGACACAGGAACAGCAACAAATACTTGTAGAGCACACTCTTAACGCATAAATCACTGCCAACAAGCACGGCAAACACAGCAACACAAGTGCACTTTCTGCAGAATGCGAGACGCCGCCGCATAAATCGACATATAGGTGCGATTTTTTTTTTCTTACTATTACCGATTAGAGCAGCGCAAAGTACGAGGTAACGCGATGCGAAAGAATCTCTTGCTGCGAAACGAGCGGATGATAACGGCGCTGTTATCGCACCTACGCACTTAGCGAGGCCAAGAGGAAAGACGCCAGAGTTGGCGCAACGATCATACCCGAAAGCATGCGGAACGCTCAAGATGAAACCATTGGCCTGATCCCTATGTAATGGCGCAGACGGCTCTAAAAGAAATACTTACATTGACGTTGTAAAAAATTGCACGGAAGGACCTAGCTGGGAACGCGAACTGAGACACAAATTTTGCTTTCAATTGACTTCTACCAACGTTCACGTTGTATCCGGGTTCGACTTGCGATCTTCGCAGGTTAAGTAAGGCCTGCTGTGTAGGTCAACCTATAAATAGCGTACCGAGTAATTTTAAAGGTACATTAAATTCTATATTGGTAGCTTTTGTTAAGCGTACGAGATTTCCGAGAGAACACAAACATCAAAGTTGGGTTTTCCGGTCAGCTTTCTCACCGATTGACAATGAATCAAGTTTGAATAAATTAAAATAAGCAAGGTCAATCGACAGCGTCTCAGACGTAATCAATTTCGGATCAGATGAAAAAATAATTACGATACGATAACAGCAGTATGAGTCGAAATGTGTCACGTCGATACCTCAATCTGAGAATAATACTGTAGTTGAATTTCAGTGTTATTTTATCATGAATTAGGAAAAAAAAGGTCAAATTTTAATATAGAAGTTCAGCGTCTAACTGTCAGTGGCACACCAGATTTTAAAACTTATGGTTTCACAGACGAGCTCCATATTTGAATCGTTGCGCCCTTCAAAAGATTTACACGTGTGAAATTCCAGTTAACCTAGGTGTTACGCTAGAAGTAGAAGTAAACAAACGTAGAAGGAAAAAAATACACGAGGTGAAAACGCTTACCGGATTCAGACGGTGTATCCGACATGACCATGCCACCACCGCGTTGCCAGCTGCCGTTGTGTGAACGGTACAGTGTGAGCTGTCCCACGCTGGCAGACCCATTGCTCGCGCCTCTAGAGGTCGCCGACGACGTGGAAGAAGACTGCTGCGAGACGGCCTTCGGGGAGTCGGGAGGCGTCGGGGGCGCCGAAGAGGTCGCCTGGTGGTACGAGTGGTCACTCAGGGGCGTGTAGCTCAGCACCGAACTGGGATCCACGCACTGACCGGCAACCAGGGCGTCGTCGCAGACCGCGGAGGCACCACAACCGGAAGAAGCCACCGTAGAAGTGGTCTTCGACGTGGAGGTGGCGGCAGCGGGAGTGACGGTAGCGGGTGCAGTCTCTGTCGCTTTGGCCGCGGGCGACATCAGAGGAATCCGCATGTCCAGGACGTCGTCGGGGGAACGCGGGGTCATGGCGGACGCCGGAGACATGACCAGCTCCTCGAACGGCGAACAAGAGAGCAGAGACGAGACGGACATCTTTTCGCGGGCCGCCTTCTGCTTGCAGTCGTCGGTGCACTGTCCAGACCACATGCAGTCGTGCAGCAGCTGGTGTACGGGTTCGTCCTCCAACTGGGCTCCCGGATAGCCGGGGTACCAGCCAGCCACTGGAAGAGGAGACGAGGACACCACCGGACTTTCGGCGACCAAGTCCTCTACGTCGTCTTCGATGGTGTCTTCCGAAGAGGAAGACGCGCCGCCTACGAGGACAGAGTTGAGAGCCGCGTCGTCGTTCAGGAGCCTCTCGATGAAGTCGTCATGTTCGAAGAGAATGTTACAGATGACCTCCTGCTCCTCCGGAGACGGTAAGACCTCGGAGGAGAAGTCCGCCGCCTCCAACTCGTCCATCTCGAAATGGGACCAGGCCTCGCTGAACGCACCGTCACTGAAGTCGACGCTGCTGGCGTCGTGAACAAGTCCTACAAGACCACCGCTACCTCGGACAGAAGTCGTCGTGGAGCCTTCGCCGTCGCTGCCAGAAGAGGACGAGTCCGACCGGTCGGGAGACCGGGGAGGCGTGGGCAGCAGCTCGCAGCAGAGGTCCTTGCGAGAAGACTGGTAGTCTTCTAGCTTGCTGGCGCCAGGAGCGGCAGCGCTGCTGGACTTCTGGTAGCCGTTGAGGTACTTGGCGGCAATCTCTTCGGCTTCGTCCTGGGCTGTACTGCGGCGCACGGGTGCATACGTCCCGCAGGTCACTGCGTGGAAGGGCACCGCATCGTCGTACATCATGTGACCAGTGCTGCTGCCAGCCGTAAAATGCCTCAACGTGTCCAGCGCCGACGAGAGAATCATCGTGGCCGACGAGCGGTTCTTAGCGTCACTGCCAGCGTTCCAAGAACATCCGAACGACAGCAGGTTCGCCGACGTTGCCACCGACGGCTGCAACTGGCCTGCGAACGGGAAGCCAACAGACAGGCGGGCCCGACGCGTAAGATACCTCACCCATAATAGCTTAACAGGCAGCACACATATATTAATTGTAGGGGTGCGGTGTCACGTCCCAAAACCACGGAAATCCAGACCAGCAAATGGTCTTTCAACGTGCACCTAAATCTGGGCACACCAGCCTCGGGCATTTTTTCGCCACCATCGAAAATCCCGCCGGAATTCGATCACGCGACCTTCGAGTCGGCAGCAGAGCACCACGACTACTAGACCACCGTGGCGGGCGTATTTAGGGAACGTTTAACTTCTAGTGTTGTAGTAATTCTGTCGTGGATGTAAAGTTGACTTAACGCCGCCATCAAGGATCGAACCGGAAACCAACGCAAAACCATTCTTGCTCGTTCAGTTTCGAGGCATCCGAACGACGGGTTCTTCGTTAAGAGACATCAATGGGGCGTGACAACACCGCTTGAATATTTCGATAAAAAATGGGGAGGGGGGGGAGTATTTGCAGCGAGACATCATTAGCGAGAAATAGGGAGCAATGCGCCAATACTGTAAGGTACTCCCGCAACTTACCAATGATTAATATCGTAAGGACTGAGTCCCAATACCACGGTACGATCCCGAAAAGCGCCATAGCGGAGTGCTCCGTAAATTTCGACCGTCTGGAGCTGTAAAGTGGACCTAAATCTAGGAGCACTCACCACTAGCATTTCAGCCTCTGACGAGATGCGGCTGGGATTCAGTCCCGCGAGCATTACGACCACAACGGTATGTGGCACGCAATAAATATATGGATTCAAATATGCGCGCGCATCAGCACAGGCTTGAACCAAAGTACCGGCGCGTAGTTTCGCGACACGACAAATCAGTTTTGATAATCTGAGATTACGGTTAAAACGTAATCTCGGAAACGGATAAACACGAAGACTATGCTTAAGTGCAGATATACGTAAATTCGTGAGGTTGGACTAGCGCAACAACTAATTAAAACGCACGGATTCAGCAGGTGGCTCAACTATATGAAACGATAACAATTAGAAACAAAAAAAAACACGGTCAGGATTCGAAACTCGGTGAGCAGATGCGACTAAACAGAGCTAATCTGAGAACCTCGAGGCTCAATCGAACACTCGCAAAATGTATTCATAGATCATAACAGTAAACGCGAAAAAAAATATAAAAGAATATAGAACGCGTCAGACGCGACAGCGCTAACTGACCTATATCTAAACTAAACTTCAGACAACAACAAAAAAAAGCAGAAGCGACAAGCGAAACTAACCCAGGGCGCCAACATACGGCGCGAATGTCCAGCCTGCGGCGCTGACGCCGGCGTCCGCCCACTTTCTTGAAATCCCACCTCACGACGCCGGTATACTTCCGAAAACGTCGAAACCTACGACAAGTGCCAACACGGTCCTGCCGACGTGACAACTTGAAACGCCACCTCGCAGATCATACGTGGAACTTTATACACGCGAAACGCCACCAAGTATGCCGAACCGGCGAAACGCCGCATACCTGCGGCATGCCAGCGTCAGCGGCCAACGCCGCCATGCCGGCGCCAACCATTTAAATGTCATTCATTCCCCGCCGGCGCTCTTTTCTTTTCATCCGGCTCGCGCGACAGCGCGCGAGGAAAGTTTAAACATGCGACAACCGCGTCTCCGGGCACTTTCACACTTACCTAGTAGAGACTCCGTAATCCGTTCGGAAAAGAAAATCCCAGTGGAGGACGCTTAATTCCAAACGGGTATCCAATGCATAACACACACAACACACTCGGGCGAGCGTACGCACAGCTCTGTGTGCAGGCGCGCGCCGTCGCGACGCTTTTGTAGGGGGCCGACACCCCAGCGTTTCGGCAGGTTGCGCATATAAGCTAGTAAACAAGGACACGCCCAGAAAAACACAACACCTAGTTCATTATAACTATTTGACAATATTGGTTACAAATTTTTAACCTGTAATTGCGTATTTCATGGCTAAATCGCGAAGAACCGGGTAGAACTATTTTCCTCCGCGGAACCGCGTCGTAGCTTCACGCACAACGCCGCTGCACACAACGCCAGAGAGAGTGAAACAATCAAGCGAGGAGGACCTGTCGACCAATGAGAGATAGCGTTGCAAAAAGCGCGGGAAAACCGCTAGTCCAATCGTAGCTGGCCTTACGGAGCGTCTCACTCAGCCTCCCCACGTGCAGTGCGCGCCGGCTGCGCGGCTTTTAAAAATGGGAGAGTGCCGCGTCGGCGCGGAGTTGGAAAGGAGCGCGGCGCGCCCGGAAAGCGAAGGCGTTGAAGTAAAGCGACGTAAAAAAAAATGAGAGAGGAAAGAGAAACCGGGGGAATGCTTGCAGACAAGCGGCGATGGCGGCGGTAGAAGCGGCCATGTTTTCTTTCTTCTTTTTCTGCCACGGAGACCGACCGGCATTTGGCGTCGGCGGGGAGTCGCGGCAGTTGGCGCGCTGCGCTGGCCGCAGAGCGCACGCTCTGCGCAGTCAGTGAGTCCGTTGTTATCGCTAGCCGCGGCCGATGCTAAGACTGATGGCGGCTTCGTGTCCCTCGTAATCGCTTGATTGACACCGGTTGCCTGGCTACTTTTCGTGCATCAGGTGTAACGATATGTAAGCGTGCGAGACTTCGTGAAGTAGATGCGTTCCCACCAAGAAACAGATCGGTAGTTTTTTTTGTACCGTATCAACGATATTCTCGCAGATTTATTAGCTCAAGAAGCGGCAGGAAGGAAGCACCCTTTTTTGTTTTGTGACAGCGTGTGCAAATTAGTGCTACAGCTTAGAGTGAATACGCTGCAGAAGGCACAAAGGTTCGAACTTTGGGGGTAATATGCTCTCCCATAGTGGAGTACCAAGTAAGCTGAATCGCCAACCACTTTTTCCAAACACACTACAGTTGCTCCTTCTGAGTGACTCATGCGAATTCGACGAATTTGCCAGCCGTGCGTAATTTCCTTTATAATTTTTTTGACTGTGTAATGAACTACAGTGCTCCGCGCATGGGAAATGCAAAAAATATATAATAATAATAAATGTGTACGCTTAACAGCAGGTTATTGCGGATCGCTAAGCGTCTGCTTCCTTCTCGTACCGCGGCCTCGACGATCAGTTTCGTTAGCGCGCAGTCAAGGTGGTGAATCGCGGAGGCCACGTTCATAACGACGAAATCCAGGTGGTGAGACGCCCAACAGAAACACCTCTCTGTTGCCAATGAAAGAAAAACACTGATCGACATTGGTCAGTGTCCTCCATCAAATTCACAAGGAAGGATAAACATCTTCCAATTACTGTCAAACCGATTTTGCAAGCCAACGTATTATTTTTAAAGTATACAAAATTAAAATCGTGCTTTCCAATTAAATTTGAGTATAAGCATAGGTTCTCGGGAAATCGGTCGAAAAGCAGTTGCGATTTCATTAGTCTCAAACGGCCGAACGATACTAAACGCGAGTACATACTCGGTCTACAACAGTAAACAGGCACTAATATACGTTGAACACTCTATACTTAACTGTCATGAGTTTCAAAAACCATTCGAAAGATGCATCTGATAGAGGGGCCTCACCTGCAAGCCTGAACACAAAAAGGCTCCCCTCTCCGCCACTTCCAGTGACCTGTGATTTACGCCAATGTTAATGAGAAAGCTATACACCGACACGCAGTCACGACAGCGTGCTCAATCGAGCACGCTGTGAGCGCTCCTACAGAAAGGCAGACGACAGCTAGTGTGACGCCGAAATAAAAGAAATCGTTTTTGCCAGGAGACAAAGATACCAAACAAATCGAAGATCTCCAGACCTGGAGGCACACCCGAGGCACCTTTTCAGCGGTGCGCGGCAGGGGTACAAAATTGCTTGTCTGCATCAATTATTTATTTATTTTTTTCGTTCAAACCACTCGGTGAACTTCAGCACCTAGTAGACGCGTGGGAAGCGAAAGATAAAATTGTGCGCAGCGAAAACAACCGAAAGAAGGAGGCGCTAACGTGAGCCCTTTTTTTTTTTTCTGATAAGGGCCTCCTTCTGTGCGCCCAAGAAAAGTTACGCTGTAGACGAAGACTGCTTGAAATGCGAGATATTAGCTTACGTTCGTGGATAATGTGCGGCACGTGAACAAAAGCCATCGTCCTCGCATCCGATAAAAGAGTACACGTTGAATCCTCGACCAACGTTATTTACTTGGCGCGTAGATCCTGTAATAAACTAGACGAAACTCTGGCACTGTCGTCCTCCAGATACCATGGTCATGGGAATGATGAGTATAGTACACAAACTTGCCTATAGTCCTCGTTCTTGCGGGCCTCGAATACCCTTGTGGCTCTGTTTTGTTGTTTGTTGTGGGGTTTCGGTTTGGTTTCGACTAAAAGAATGGACTGTTGTCAAGCTCTGGACCCAATTTCGAATTGGTAAGCCTAACAGGTTAAGGGGAATGAAGTGCAACTTCTGAACATTTGCCCGTTGTTGTTTTGTGACAAAGCAGCTCCAATCCACGCGATGCCAAACGGAGTCGAAAGTACCGAAGATTAAACAACGTCGCGTACTACCAATGCTCGCTGAAGCACCGTGTGTTGTAGCTCTCATGGACACTAGCGCCAGAGTCCCTTCTGGTGTATTCGCGTTGAACTCTATGCCATAGTGATGTTTTACGGCCTGGAACTACGATACGATGAACGTCGTAGTGAAGGTTTTCCGGCAAATTCGACACCCTTGGGTTCTTTAACGTGCATCTACAGCTAAAGAACACGCTCCTCTTGCATCCGTGCAAATGCGCGACCGGAATTCGACCCCGTGACCTTCGGTTCAGCTGAAGCGCACCATAACCAGATAGATCACCGTAGCGGGTTTCTCCCCCAACCCCCCCCCAACCCCCCTCGTAGACTAAGTGATAGGTGGTAGTGGTTCGGTGAAGAAAGGAAAGAGACTTATTTCTGCAGCCCTTAAGGGAGCACGGCGCAGCGTCTTGTAGGGGAGTGGGGGAAGGGGAATAAAAAACAGGAAAGAGGAAAATAGGGTTAGTCAGCGATAAACGCTCTGTCACTGGCACAGTATACCCCAGTGCAAGTGCTAGTGATGAGTCATCCCGTATGACTCATCCAATATGCGTCCTTGTCAGTGCGCACCACTATATACTCGCGGACAACTTTTCTTGGAAATGAAGGCAACGTTACGGAGGCGGTGCTACTGTACATGTACTCCTCCGCCAAGTAGTCCGATCCGGCTGGCGCTTCGAATGACGGCCGTGTTCGAATAATTACACGGCACTGAATTTACTGCGTCTGCTCAGACAGCCATTCGTGAGTTAAATTCTTCACGAGATCCGTCGACGAGTCGTAGAAGTAGCTGGATGGCGACGAGCGCACATCCAAAGACGAAGACGCCATTTCGACAGTGAGGCATACGTAAACGAGCTACGTTTTCACAAGTGTAAATGGCACTGCATGAAGAAAAGAATTATGTGATTGACGTTTGGTGCGTCTTCGTATAATCAACATCCCGTAGAAAATGAAGTAATAGTTTTTTCATGATCTTCACGTACAAAATATGGATGCAACCGCGGGACTACATTCTTCAGCGGTGGCACATGCCCAGTTAGGCTCCGCAGCCTTCATTTCATTCTTGAACTGCATCACCCGTACGCAGTTGACAAATGCTGTAGAAATCGCTTCTGGCGTCATTGGCATGGCCGATTCATCTACTGACATTATTGTTGGGTATAGGACACGCATCGGTTGAAGCTATTCTGATGTGTCGCCATAGTCACTTCTCAGGCGTCGCTGAGAAAGGTAGTACGAGCTGTGCTGGAAACTGGCCTACTTTTTCCTTAACGGTAATAGTTCTCTAGGTTTACCGCACCGAGACGCACGATACGATTGATTGATATGTGGGGTTTAACGTTCCAAAATCACCAAATGATTATGAGAGACGCCGTAGTGGAGGGCTCCGGAAATTTCGACCACCTGGGGTTCTTTAACGTGCACCCGAATCTGGGCACACGGGCCTACAACATTTCCGCCTCCATCGGAAATGCAGCCGGGATTCGATCCCGCGACATGCGGGTCAGCAGCCGAGTACCTTAGCCACTAGACCACCGTGGCGGGGCGACGCAGGATTCGAGGCACGTCATACAAAATGGAAATTTCTGCCACCTGTATATTCTTTAAACCACTATACTTAATCAAAGTTCGAGGCCATGGGTATTTTTTGCTCCATTGAAAAATGTGACTGCCGAAATCAAACCGCGACTCCAAGTGTATAATAATTTTCTTTATTTACTTAGTTATTTAGCCTTGTTTCGGGTTGCCTTGAACACCAAATGGCCACAGTCTACACATATATGGCTGTACCACAATGAGCGCTGATTCTGAACATATTTGCCATAATCTTGAAGAAATTCAGCAGATAATGAAGCCAAATAAGGGGTAACGATCTGGAATATGTATGCGAATTATATACAGTGTTACAGTGATCGTTGGTACGAGTGCCTAGTGTAATAATGCATGATTGCGCAAAGAGACACACCAAGAAAAGGAACACTCAAACGACAAGCACAGGCGGCACTTCCAACTGAGTTGGAAGTGCCGCCTGTGCTTGTCGTTTGAGTGTTCCTTTTCTTGTGTGTGTCTCTTTTGCGGCCAAATCATGCCATTAAATCCGTTGGTAGTGGCGCGCGACACTCGTTGGTGTCCTCTTTTTTATTTTTTGCTATTCCCGCTCTAACTCAACTCTTTGGAATGCGGTGGGTGCAACGGACTTAGAACCACAAAAGTATGGACTTTTCCAAAAACTGCTTCCTGGGCACTGCGGTATTCCTTTCCGGGCTGCGCGAATCAGGGTGACCCCCCCCCCCCGCCCCCCAAATGCATTGCCGTGACGTCAGCCATTGTACTCCCGCGCGGCCCAGCCTGATGGCGTCTTTTTTTTTTTTCCTTTCCTTAAAAAAGTGTATTCCTTGACCTCGCACGAGTAGCTTGGCAGAAAAGTTTTGAGCTGTTCGAGGACGCAGGTGCGATTCCCGGACACAGCTACCGCATTCCGAAACGACCGAAATTCAGGACCAGGCTTAGGTTAATCTGCTCGGCGTTTCACCTGCAAATGCTCCTCGAGGTGCATGTAGCCTGGGATGGCACACCGTGCCCCCCCCCCTCCCTTCCCCCAACCTCTGAAAATACTGTTGTGCTTAGGCCTCTGCTCGTGTGCTTCAACAGAGGTGGTCGAAATTTCCGGAGTCGTCCACTACGTAATTTTTAAACTATTATTATTATTATGATTATTACTTCAGGTTTTTTTTTGCACTGTTGCTCACTGTTTTTCCCGCTAGTTGTGACTTCCCCGCACCGAATTCCAATAGAGGCACGTGAACACCACAAATGCTTTTCTTTTTTTTCCCCCAAAAGCTACACCCACCTCACATGGCCCTTCAGTGCCCAATCCCTTACAATCCCTGTGCCTTCACATCGCAGACGAGGCACCTGTCGTTCGAAAGCGAGGGATGGGGGGGACCACACAATGGGCGAGAAAAATCGGCCTTTAAAGGAGAGTACTTCCTTGGAAGACAGGCTTGCCAGAAAAGCCGTCGTGGGAATCGTTCATTCACCCCGATTCACACGACCACGGCTTGCCTTTCAATCAATAAATCGACCTTTATTTTCAACATATTGGTACAGCTGGTCGGGGGTCTTTCAGGCAGCTCGATTGTGCCGGCCTTTCTGACAGCTAAATGAAGAAAGCGTGTGAGCGTGTGTCGGTTTATCAACTGAAGCATATTATAAACGATTTCGTGCGTAACAGTGGTCAAAAGAGCGAATTATTGATTAGCAAAAAGCAGTGGAACCTTACTAATAATCATATCGATGACCGTGTGCGAAAAAAATCCCATAATTTAATTTTCAAAAAGCGCAAGTCTCTTTAATGCACTGTAACCCACCTGCTGTATACTTTTTATGCACTGTCACCCACCTGCCAAAATCCCTATCAGGGATTGCAGTATTTATAAATAAATAATAAATAAATGAATAATAATGCCGAGTCCGCGCGAACTCGGTTTGTTGGTCCCTCTTTCACTACGATGATCTCCGTTTTTTTTTTTTTTTTGTACAAAGTATTCGAGTGAGCACACCTTCCCGTTCGTAGTAAGTATAAAATCTTTCAGTCGTTCGGCGTTGATCTCTGTAACTCTCCGAAAAAAAAAAGCAAGAATTGACTTCAAGACAAAAGAAAAAAAAAAGCGGACGCGCATTGAAGTACTACGCTCTCATTTCATAAAAGGGCATTTTTTAACGGGCATATTTTTTTTTTTTGCTTTAGCACTGTGATTCTGCTACCTCATTTCCACTTTTTTTTCCCTCATTTTACACAATCTTGCAAGAGCGTACAAAAAAAGTAAAGATGCCAATTTTGCAATGACCCTCTCTCGTAATCTTTAGCTAAGAACCACTCTCAAATAGCTTTAAAGAAATAAAGTTAAACCAACGGCAGAAAAAAGGGGAAGATTGCCACGCGATATGGGCACAAAAAAAGATAAAAAAAGTCACGGATGTGCTCGTTTGCTCAAAACTACTGTTGGAGGACCTGTCCACGGTGATCTGAAAAGGCGATAAGGTACCCGCGCACCACTGCAGGAAAAAGAAAAGAAGAAATACTGGAGACGAAAAAAAAACTTCAGGCGCGCTACAAGCCGACGCATCGCGAAGCAGTTTCTTTCTCCCTCCCCTCCCTTTTTTTTTACTTTATCTTCAAATTTCTGTTCGTCGACTAGCTCTCGTCACCCCAACGGTCTTCAGTGGCGCTAACTCGACAAGTTTTTGCGCGGAATGAAGCAGAAAAAGGCAATGGCGCTGAGTCTCACGAAAAGTAAAGAATAAAATAAAAAAGAAGGAACGTAAAGACGGGCGAGGTGGAACAACGTCTTCAACGGGGCAACTGGCAAACGTCCCGAAATGGGCTCCCGGGCCTCGTCTGCGGTTTAGTTCCGCGAACGGGGCAGCAGAAAGAAGGCCGGACACGATTTTACGCGCTTGATTTCATATAATTTCATTTCAGCTCTGTTTGAGTAAACGACTTCTCAGATGCGGGGGCAAAAGGCAGCATTTTGACCTCCGTCTAAATTGCGGCCGCCGTGACAGTAGGGGCCAGCAGCCGAGTGCCTTAGCCACTATACGACCGTGGCGAGTAGAGCAGGAATCATCCGAAACAACATTACACGCTATTATTACACATAACGCAAATTCAAACAATGTGAACAGGGTGCCTAGTTTTACAATCATAAAGAAAGGGTCATAAAATCAGAAATATTGAAACCTCAGGAACGTATAACTTCTGGATACACAACCTATTGATCTTTAGGACAGGAAAGGGGGGTGAACTTTGAAAACAGTTATTTTTGCAAGCGTTTAGGGCCACGCATTTCTGGACATTTATATGGCATGCGAACGTTTGATGAGAATACTGAGAATGAAGTTATCAAGCATTAGGGTCCCGTAATTGGTTCTCGGGAGTGTAATTCTGTAATGGTCATTGGTTTTAGCGTGTTCGCTCACTTTAATGTGCGGGCTTTGCGTTTTTTTTTTTATCTTAGATGTGTACCGTTACGAAAGACGGCGACGCCAACACGGTCCCGAAGGCGCCACTGCTTCGAACTCCACCAGGAAGGTCACCAGCCGTTTGGTAGCCTAGGTTTCTCAGCTCGCGACTGCTTCTGCGCAGTGCTGATAGACGAGCGGACGAGACGATGGTGAGTTAAAGCAAGGTTGTACAGCATAGAAATAGAGGCGTTACAAGTTCGGCACTGGGGCCGACAGTTTTGAGACTTGACGAGGCGAGCTCTCTTCTCTGACACATAGGTCTACTGCTCGCGACGCGCCGCAGGGCTTTTTTTTTTTTTTTTATAGGCACCGGGTGGATTCTTTGAGTAACAAAATGTCAAACCAGAAGCGCCACTGGCCGAGACGTCAGAATCGTCCAATGAGGCTCGCCGCTGGGCCGCGTCATTCTCATCAAATCCGGAGCCGCTGCGCGTGGTTGCAGCCAAGGACGAGTGGCGTCGCCACGCATTGCGTAAGACTCGCCAGACTGGAAGGCGCCGATTGCTTCGACGGACTCGCGGGTTGAGGGGACTCGCTGTGCGTTGCGCGACAGACCGGCGCCGCCGCGTGGTGACGCCGTTGAGTTGTTCGAGTCAGGCGAGCTCGCGTGTGGCCTTGACACAGATTGCCTTTTTCGGAGGCACGGACGTTCGGTGTGGACTCGCAGGCATAACAGTTCGTTATACGTTGTCTGTGGTCGCTACACCCACCCGTTAGAAAGGACCCAGGTCAGAAAATCAGCAACAACCCTGCCAGAGACTGCCAGATTCGACTGCGGTATAGAGGAGTTGCATGAATACCACCAACACTGTAAAAAGGCCCGGAATGTTCAAGCAACGTTGGGCTGAGGTGCCTTTTTTTTATTTGCGCATACAAACAAATATAACTTTCAAGAACAGAAGCAAGAACGTAAGCTAGACATTTCGTTTCAATGTGAGCATTTTGTGTGACCCAAGTAGTATGCATGTCCGCAATACGAACGGGACGGATCATGCACAATGGAGGCCATTCGCTGCTTTAAACAAATACCTACACATGGCGCTGAAACGAATTCTTTTTCGCGACTCGTCTGTGGCACCCCTGAAGAGATATTGTGAACATTCTTACATTACGCCAACATTACACCATTAACCCCCTGATTTGTCCACATGCGTTCTACGGGGTGCATGATTGGCTTTAAGGTGGAACCATTACAAAATCTGACCGTACGACATAATTTGAGTGTTCAGAATAGCATCCTTGCATCCCTGTATCGAAAAGTTCGGATGCGTCGTTCTCTACAAAACACTGTCGCCATGTTCGGCGATAACATTAATCTAGCATGTGCGAAGATTGCGGTGTGTAGGCATAGTTTCCTAATGTACAATAGAGGGAACCACGACGTTAGTGTCTATGGGAGCTGCAAAGCGTGGCGCTTCAGCGAGCATGAAAATGATATGCAGTACATGGATTTGCCTAATCTTTGTAGTTTACGTTTTGTTCGGCTTCGCACTGCTTGAAGCTGCTTCGGCACGAAGCAACAATCAGCAATAATATATCAGTTACGCTGCACCTCTTTAATCATTTAGGCTCACCGTTTCAAACGGGGTCAAGGAATTCAAAACGGTTTCTTGTTTTATCCGAAACAAAACTGAAACACTGCAATAAACGAGGCCACAACTACGTTCGAAGCCCGCAAGCCCGAAGACTATATAGGCAAGTCCATGTACTATCATCATTCTCATGGCGTCTGAACGATCGCAGCACCAGAGTCCTCTCTCGTTAGTTTTAGGAAACTATGTGTAGAGCAACATTATTCCACGTAGCTTGGGATAGTGCATGGAATAGTTTCCTAATAATACATTGAAGAAATATCTGGCGCTAGCGTCTATCGGAGCGGCAACGCATTGCGCTTGAGGCAGCATGGGAAGGATGGGTAGCACATGGATTGGCTTGACAATCGTTCTTTCGACTCCGTATTAGATTCCGTGCGGCTTGCAGCCACTTCGTCAAAAGACGAAGTTCAATAAGCGTTCAGCCTGTCCGCTTCACCACCTGTAGCTTTTTATGCTCTTCAATTCAAACAGGCTCAAGTAGTTCGCGATTGTCTATTACGTTACACGAAACAAAAGCCAAGGCAACAACAGACAAAGCTTCAATCACGTTTGAAGACGCAAGCACGAAAATTAGGCGATTCTATGTACTACCCGTGATACCCGTGATGGGCGAATGATCGCAGCGCCAGAGTTCCCTCTAGTGAATATTGTGGGGAAACTCTATGGTGTATGCCATGGCCTCCGAGATCGCGCGCTGGCATGGCGTGCCATGGTGTACGTCAACTGCAAGGTCATGGTGTACGCCAACTGCAAGAATAAAACAGCATATGATGCAAGCGCCGTGCTACTGCTCCTTTTTAGCATGCGTGGTATGTTCAGTGCAGTAACTAGGGGAAAGTTGAGGGGGTTTATTTATTTATTTATTAGAATACCCTCAGGGCCCGTAGGGCATAACAGAGGGGGTGGGTACAACATTTATAACACACAAGAAAAAAAAGACAAAATAAAGAAACAAGTGTCAGATGCGCAAATCAGGAAGACAACATAAGTCAACTAAAAATGTATAAGTAAGAATTCAAGCACATACAAGACAAAGATAGATAATGGAAACTGCGTATAGTTACAAGCATTGCTGAGAAATTGCAGTCTTGAATAACAAAGGGTCTGTTATTGTTACAACGGAAGAGGGAAGGTGGTTCCAATCGGCGGCTGTTTTCGGTAAGAAGGCTGCTGAAAAGAATTTGGTGCGGCAAAACGGAATGGCAACCTTATGCTGGTGATCAATGCGCGATGAGTGGTATGACGGTTGTGAAATGAAGTCTCGCTTCATTGATGGATTGTGAAAAAATATCTTATGAAAAAAATGCAGTCGCGCCAGTTTCCTCCGGACAGTTAAATTGGGTAGGTCAAGGTTAGATTTCATTTCTGATATGCTAGCAGTACGGGAATAATTTTGTGGTTCTGACGTACCACAAAAAATTTTCGTGCTCTAACCTATAAAGTACCACACACTTTCACATCGAGCACCAGTCGCCAAAGTGTGTCGTTCTACACCCCCCCCCCCCCCCCAAAAAAAAAAAAAAAACTTTTGGATACGGTTCCGAATAGGCGCTTACGTTTGGTTTTCAGACACTGTTCTAAAGCCGTCCGTACACTGTTTCATTCGGGTCATTTCTGCTGGCGCGCATGAATGGGCACTCGGCAACAGGAGACGAGTGAAGCAGTCGCTCCTA
Source organism: Rhipicephalus microplus (assembly GCF_013339725.1). NCBI lineage: Eukaryota > Metazoa > Arthropoda > Arachnida > Ixodida > Ixodidae > Rhipicephalus > Rhipicephalus microplus. Next base: position 117,128,311 of record NC_051167.1, read on the forward strand.
TCAGTGTCGACGTCCTTCGCTGACGCCACCAAAAAAAAAAACGATACAGCTAGCCTGCACGCTTCCTTGAGAGTGTAAGTCGAGTGCTGCCATGATAGAAGGAAAGGTATCAAACGACAAAAAAAAGAAGCAGAAAAGATGAATAAGCGACGAGATTGGTGAAGTCGAATATCGTATTTTGCGTCGCTTCTCGCCTGCCTGGATGCCTACATTATACGGTAGGGCCTCAACGAAGAAAGCTTCAGAGCAGAACAAATAATATTATTTTGGGTTGTAGATCGGAAAACCAAGATATGGTTACGAGAAATGCCGTAGTAGAGGGCTTTGGAAATTTTGACTATCTGGTGTTTTTTTAACACGCACTGTACACACGCCCTTGCCATTTCGCCTCCGTCGAAATTCGACCACCACGAATGGTATCGAACCCGAGAGCTTTTTGTGTCAGCAGACGAGGAACATAGCCCCTGATTCACCGTGACGGGCTTAGTACAGAACTTGATTGGCGTAGAGCGTCATTGTCGATGTGAACAGCTGCATACGGAGCCTCTATACAACGTGGCAAAACTTCAAGCCGTAGGAAGAATATGGATGAAGAAAGCGAAGACCGGAGGAAGGGCAGCGTCCTTTCTTCGCTTTGTCCGTCAGAGTGTTTTTGCTAATCGGGCTACAAGTTTCGTCATGCTTTACCACCCGACAAGCGGCTCATTCTTACATCTACCCGACGTCATAACACTCCGTTAAAGGACTACTGGCGCTACATACGTACAAATAACTTTGACGAAGAGTCCTGCAAATTAGTTGGATGGAAAAGGTCCCACCCGGGTAACGGTTCATGAGTCACAGCGGCTTTTTCGGCCCGCTCATCAGCCCAAAGTCGGGCGTGAACAAAGTTGGTCTACTATATACCGCGCAACACAGCGTCCCAGCGCGCGCGGAGGTGATTGCTAGAGGCTGCGTTGCCAGCACTGATAGTTATCCCTAGACATTCCCAAAGAATTTAAGTATTCCACACTGACCTGCATTTATCTTTATCGTATATGTCGGTGTAAATGAGACGTGCGTGTTTGAATAAACTCTGGTCTACAATCACCGCCAGTCGACGGAATGCTTCTTGCTTAGCTTTTGGCGAGGTGCGTGGAAGATCGAAAAAAAAAAAAAATGCGGTCGTCTCTTCAAATAAAGGTTGGCAGCCGTACCACGAACTGAATGGTGATGGAGCGAAGCTATAGATTCTATTCGGTGTCTCTCATAAGCATATCGTTGTTTCAAGACGTAAAAGCCTGCTGGTATTATTGCGGGTACTTCGACAACAACAACCACTACTTCTATTATTATTATTATTATTATTTTATTATTATTATTATTATTATTATTATTATTATTATTATTATTATTGTTATTATTATTATTATTATTATTACACCCCGACAGCTTCACTCCTCACAGCAAATACGTACGTTGTACATGCAAAATGATAAGGAAGAGTATATATGACAGAGAAACGACATACATGACAGAGAACAGAATTCGCGCTATCGATTTCTGCTAACAAACCTCCCTTTTCTTTCTTCATTTGTTCTTAGAGTGAACAACGTAGTCGGCAGCCCCGATCACGAAAGTTGCCGATAAGAGAGAGTAGAATGGGACCGGAGCTGCTGACGACACTCGAAACGAACGTTGCTTGGACACATGAAAGAGAGCGGGAAGGCCCGGATGAGAAGACGACGATCGAGCAGGGTTCGGTGAGGGGGTGTATCGCGAGATTACACTGCTGCGATGATACAGATAAGAGGTATACGTCAGATGATAACGAACGCGCGATCCCGAACTATAGAAAGAGTGGAGGGGCAAACGTTTAAAGAGCCCTATATCACCGAGGTGTGTCCGAGTGACAGGGCCGGCACCGAAAATCCTTCTCGTACGATGCGGGTAATCGGGGCAGTAGTGCTCGTGGGACGAGGACTGGCGCAGTGTACCGTATGAAACGCGTTGTAAGGCCGCTCTACTACTGGTTTGCCGTTACCTATAGTCTAGCCGTAAGGAAACGTGGAGGCTTATGAAAAATGCTTTAACTAAGGTTAACCAATTGGCGAGCCATAATAATTATGACCACACGCGTCAAAAGGATTTCGTTCTAGGTCAAGGCTTGTCCGTTGGCATTGTTCGCCACAGCCGCCGATGATGATGAAGATGATGCTGATGAAGAACAAGCGCGTTCAAGGCCACACTTTCTTTTTCTGCCATCATATGGCACATCATATGACGACGACGATGAAGATGACGATCTTGCACAACAGCTGGCTTGTATACAGTATATGACGTCTCGAGGTGATCAACGCACTGGAAACGACGAGAAACAACGAGGGGAACCTGCACAGACCTCGTCTTTGCCGACTTCAAGATAGATCCGATACCACAAAGAAGTATTATAATGAAGGTGGAATGAAATGCAAAAGCCCACGCAACCGTGCCAGTTATGACCGTTAGACATTGTATATAACTGTACATCGCTACGTGTTCATTTGCGTGCGTGATTGGTCAATGCCACGGGCGATCTACGGTAACACCGAATTATCCCACTGATTCGCCCACACATGATCATTCACTTTGTGGCTATGCCGTGATTTTTAACACGAAAGTGTTTTATGCCGGCGTCCACCCCGGCACCATGGAGGTACTTCCGTCACGGAAGTGACGTTGAATAAATGTATACCAAGAGATTGCAAAGAAGAAAAAAAACCAAAAATCAAACATTTGTCGCGCGGTGTCTAATCAGCATCCTCTCGATTCTCATAGCACGGTGCTAACTATTACGCCACGGATCGTTGAAGCTGTCCGGCAGGCTAACGGCAAGCTATTTATATGCACCATACACCGTTTGGCAGTCCTCTGAGGTTCGAAGCTTTAACGCGTTTTCGTTATCAGTGGTGAGATGGCGCGACGGGCTCACGTTGGGCGAGCTGTAAAGCTCGTCCCCTCCACGAAGCGCCGCCTCCGCGGAGCGTGGTCTCTGCGGCGCGCACTCAATTATCAGACTCGTAATTCGGGAGAGGACGAAAGTCGCTTCGCACGCTGCGCTGTCCCGCTTGCGATAGGAGTGCGTTGCGGACCCACGACGCAGGAATTGAATTGCGACAGTTGTTCACGCGTGTGCGCTGTCTTCGTGCGTATTTCTTTCTGTTTGAACAGCGTGCTTTAATTGTCGAGCTGGGAATGTTGCTATAGTGCGCGCTCGTTATGTGTATGCTATTTTAGTGCGTGATTTCTGCTTCAGTTGTGCGCTGCAAGTTTAGAGCTGCTTCTTAACGTGACATTTCAATTTGTCGCTGTTGGTGAAACAATACACAATAAACACACAGCTGAGACACGTTTCACTTTCGTGTTTTACCAATTCCCATATAGGGCAATCAGCCACGTTTTGTGTGTGTGTGTGTGTTTCATGGCGTTTTCCCCGTTAGCATTCCATATATTGCACACTCGGATCGATGAACCTTGTAAAGAAAATGCATATAATAAAAAATGGCTGTTGGTCCCAATAAACTTGGTGATTTCCGCTCTTCTATAAACAGATAAAAAGTTCCTGCTCGTGATAATATGATATACTGCCAACAGATACGTCGTCCTGCACTTTCTCTGGTCCACGGTATCCGTGGTTAATCCGTGACTGAGCCGGCCACGTTATGACGTCTATATGGTGGGACAATCGTTAGCCAATCACACGCGCGAATTTCGCAAGCCTCGCACGCACCCTCTCAGGTGACCTTCTAACCACTATGCGAGATTTTTAGATGTATCACGTCGGCTGTATCTACGTATAAAAAAAACAGGGCACGTGGATGTTTTCACCCCCGTAAGAGAGAAAAAAAAGAGAAACTGGTTTTTAAAACTGGTCTTGCATATTTAAAACGATTACGGCAACGCGTATAGAATAAACGGATTCAGGGTAAATGGAGCGGATATATATATTGTATGATGCATGGTCTGTTTTTATCGGAGAGATTGAAATTCCTTCTTTTATTCGGTTTCCCTTGTGTAATATCGGTTCCACGACTCAATTAGCCCAGCGACGATGGACCAATCACGCATTCCTGCGCGAGGTTGGTGGACACCGTGTGAAATACCGATCACCAAGGATGGATTAACGTACAGCCGTCAGACACCCGGTGAGGAACCGATTGAGCGTGACACAACGCTTTGAAGTCACGTTTCCGTACTACGCAACTTCATCAATTACAAAAAAAGTAACGTGGTGCCTTGCGCATTCGCCTCATACTACTATAGAAGGCCAAAATGTTCTTGTAGTTCCTCTACTACTTCTTGTTTTTCTTATGATGTTCTTTCATGTTGCTGTCCTTCATCTTCTTGCCGTTCTTCTTATTTTTGTTTTTGATGTTCTTCATCGGTCAGCGTGTGACCAAGCCATCGACGATGTATTGTGATGACGCCGTTTGGTAGACGTCATAATAACATGACAGGTTTTGGTGACCTGGGGCATCATTATGAAGCCATCGCACGTGAAGGTATCTATCTATCTATCTATCTATCTATCTATCTATCTATCTATCTATCTATCTATCTATCTATCTATCTGTCTGTCTGTCTGTCTGTCTGTCTGTCTGTCTGTCTGTCTGTCTGTCTGTCTGTCTGTCTGTCTGTCTGTCTGTCTGTCTGTCTGTCTGTCCGTCCGTCCGTCCGTCCGTCCGTCCGTCCGTCCGCCCGTCCGTCCGTCCGTCCGTCCGTCCGTCCGTCCGTCTGTCTGTCTGTCTGTCTGTCTGTCTGTCTGTCTGTTTGTCTGTCTGTCTGTCTGTCTGTTGTCAGCACAGACGAAGACCCGCCATGGTGTATGGTCAAGAGGTTAAGGTGCTCGGCTGCTGACCCGCATGACCCCTGAACTTAGATTTAGGCCCATGTTAAAAAAAAAAAAACCCAGGTGGCCGGAATTTCCGGAGCCCTCCACAACACGGCATCTGTCATAATCACATTGTGGCTTTGGTATGTTAGATCACAATAACTAATATTATTATACATCAAACGAGTGGATGACAACCTGCAGGTATCGACAATGTCATCCGGTAACAGAAAATAGCAGATGCGACGCGACGGAAATATTTTTTTGTCGCCAATAACAGAGATCAATTATAACACCCGCATAAGAGCACATGTGACGTCTGTATCACAAGCTATCTTTCAATGCTTCGTATCATTACTTCATTGTTTTGCAAGCCCGCAACACACATTTGTCATCATCGATATAGTGTATATGTAACTAAATAGTATCTACTAATCCTTCTTATAGTGTAACATTAAGGAGAAAGTTCCTGACGTGCGAACGGCAAACGTCAGTCAGAGACAAAGGAGAATATATAGGCTATCCTTTGGCGTTTTTATTCTTACTTCCTTCTTCTTGTGAAATGCTGCCTCGTAGTACTTCTTTACAACGTGACATGTTTATGCCGCAGCCGAGCAACTAACGTCATCGGCTGCGTATGCACGAACTCTTCGAATGTCAAAGCTACAAAAATGAACGTAAACGAACGGTGACTTGTAGGCTCGCTGGTGGGCGACGCAAAGCCGCCTGCTTCCGCTTGCGTTGGTACAGAAACGTAATTTGGTACAGAAACGTTGGTACAGAAACGTAAACGTAATTTCCTTTTGGCAATTTTAAAGGATGCCACAAGAAGAACATTCGTTTTCTTCCAGACGCTCGAGACACCCCCTTTTTTTGAAGCTGCCTAAAAGCAACGTTTATTGTCTCTATCAATATTTATAGACTATTTTACTATAGACCGTAAGGGCGCTACCACACTGGGTTGTCAGATTAATGTTTTCTTGTTTTTGTGTAGCGATGTAATTAAATGAAGCTATGAAACATCCCATCAACTTAACCGTTTTCGGGTGTATGAGTCTACAGTAACGCGGTTCATTTAAATGTTAAAGACGCAAAATACAAATGATAGCAGCCCATAATGGCGGCACTGAAACACTTCGAAAAATAGTCTATAGGTTCTATAGATATGTCCTAAAAGGGTAGCCACACATTTTTTTTCAAAGCTGAGTGAACTACGCCATGCGAATCGCCTGTATACAGAGTCGACTCTGACTGACTGTCAACGTCAGGAAATCCTGATAAGATGCTTCATTTTGACATTACAGTTACCCTTGCGATTGGCGCCGCTGATATTGACACTATAGCATGACGACTGGCCACAGTGTCTATTCTGGTGATTTCGGGCACACTTGCCATGACGTCATACACCAAAACACGCAAAATGGCCCCTTGTGTGTCACCTATCTGGAGAAACGTTTCAAAAATGCTGATTTTTTTTTCAGATCCTCTTTGTCACCAACGAAGCCACGGAGCTAAGCGACCATAGAAACGTAACGATATCTCGCTTGAGCTCATGACGTCAGAGGGAGGATTTTCTCTGACGTCATGTGCTCGGGCAAGATAGCGCGCTGTGCACGGAGCCAGCTTTGCAGCTGCTGTGCCAATCGCCACGTGATAATAGAGAGCAGAGGCGAGCTTGGGGGGGAGGGGGGAGGAGCCCGTGACGTAACTGTGACGTCGCTAGAAGCCCCTCAGTATGTCGACGGCTGCTACCGCGGTTGACAAACGTGGGACAGCTCTGTACATTAAAACATATCAAACATCGACTCATGCGCTGCAAACTGGCAGGCACAAACACAAACCGCTCTTGCGACCCTCTTCGACCATTTGCACCACGTTTTCCGATACAACTTCAATGTTACCGCAGATTGAAGCGTTCATAATGTAAATACGTGATGGTATTTCCCGCGTTAGTATTCCATTACGGCACAGGTAACCTTTCTGTTGCAAAAAAAAGTAATAATATTAAAAAAAGCTTGCACCATAAACTTGTTCGTTAGTCCCTTAATATTTACCTCTGTCACCTTTCAAGAAACACCAAAGAAAAAAAAATCTTTAAAAAAATATCGGAGGCACAACTCTCGCCGAAAGAATACGAAGGGTCTGCTATAAAGACTGCGCAAGCAAAATACCGCCGGCAACGGTCGCTTTAGCCTTCGGCGCCAGTGCTCTGACGTCATAGACTTTGACAAAACACACTTCTGGGATCTACATAATTCACTTCTATGCAAAATGTGAAGCTCATTGTGTTCTATAAGGGAGCCATATGTCTGCCACAGCGAGATTGTGCCAACTTCATTCACTCATTGTTGGGAAAACACAATAAGGAGAGACATTTAAATGCGTGACGTCACATTTTCATATAGGGCGCCTCGAATGTCGGCGCGAGAACTGAAACTCCGACGGTCACGTTCGCTTCTAATAATAAATCGGTGATGGCGAAATTGAAGACAATAGAGTTATCATGGAACAATTTATCACTGTAAAGTGACACAGCGTTTCACTTCAGTGTCTTGGCCTTCGGAGTGTATATCTTTAAGCTTACCCAGAACTATTCAGATCATAGACTTTCTTAATATACACTATAGATGGAACTCTGGCGCTAGTGTCTATGGGAGCTGCAACGCACGGCGCTTCAGTGAACATGGCAATGATGGGTAGTACACACATTTGTCTAAACTTCGTACTTCTGGCCTGCTTTTGGCTCCGTGTGTGTTCGTATGACTTGAAGCTGTTTTCTCACGAAACAAAAATCAGCAAATGTTCAACGATTGCGCTTCACCGCCGTATTTTTTTTTTCGAATTACTTTCCTAAATTGCCTCACTAAGTTCAAAAGGGTTGAATCTTTCTTTCAAAACAAAATTGAAACCCAGCAATAAACGAAGCCGCAAGTACGATTCATCGCCCGCAAGTACGAAGACTAGGCAAATGTGTGTACTACCCATCATTCCCATGGTCGCTGAACGATCGCAGCGCCAGAGTGCCCTCCAGTTAATTTTGAGAAACTCTATGATTCAGATGGTCATGCACGTAAAAGTAGAGTCTGAAGCACGTGTTCAGTTCAGTCCAGCGTGTCGTCGTGGATGCTGGCGCCGTCGGCAAGTGCTACACGGCGCGTTAACTACAATCTTTCGTGCATACATGAATTACAGCACAATGGACTAGCATGCGGTATGACTATAGTGAAGCATACCAGTATACTTCCCTATGGTATGACTATGTCCAAAATAACTACGGCGTTGGTCTTTGCCTGTGAAAGGGACACTAAAGAGCAACAATGACCTGGTTTGGATGGATAAACTGCCCTCTGAGGACTCTAATGTCACAAGTGTCACTATCATAAGTTCATTATTAGCAGAGAAAATAAAGTTTGGAATTTCCTTTTGAAATTTCGCGCTCAAATCACCGTGCGCAATGTAACGAATTTGAAGCTGTATGTTTCGCATGTTGGCGACATTGGCTCGATGAAATTTTCCGAAACTTCGTATACAAGGTCAATGACACCCTGAGATGGCAATGCAGTTCAATTTTATTGATTAGAAGCTAAGTGGGACCCGGTATATGCCCTCAAAAATTTATGATGCCGCGATACTTGATGCGGGTACACCGGGGGGGGGGGGGGGGGCAAGTGGGGAGTCTTCACCTGAAATTCCTTTTCGTGCGTTTCCTCGATCGCTTATACCAAGCGTGGTGTCGCTGTAAGAGTGATGTTTTCGAGATTACGAAATAGCACTTTACTGATACGCGAAAAATCATTTTGCTCTTAAGACTCCCTCTAAGAGCGCAGCTACTTCTTAACCTGGCATTTTAAACGCGTAGCATTCGGACAAAATCGGTTGATACGCGCTACAGGCAGCGGGTATGCATGTACCAAGGAGCTCCTATTATAGCCAGGCTAAGTATAGTATAGCAAATCTGTTGGGTGAGGATGAGTGAAGTCAGAGTGAGGAGGGCTGATAATAGGTAATGGAGGAGTAAACGGGGAAGGAAATTGAGGGGGTGAACCATAGCGTTAACATGCACTGGGAGAGTATAGCAAGGGCTAGTAGAGAGATGTGCCAATCACCTCCTCGAATAGCATAGCAGTGCATTGTATAGTGTATGAAAGCAGTGGGAAAATGATGTGATATGAGTGCGAGGAAGACAAAGGGGAGGGAAGCAAGGCCACCATCTCCGCTGTGTCCTCGTATCTAGTTTTTTTTTCCCCTACTGAAATGACTCACTGGCCGCAAGTGTGATACGTAGTGTATCGCACACAGAAGACTATAGAAATATAGGCGTGAGCAGACGACGCGAGTGCTTGTGCATCGTCTGCTTTCGTCCTGCTCTGTTCATTCTAACGGCTTGAGCGAACATAGCGCGCATCCTAAGATGCTTATACGATCAAGCGGCGATAACGAGTGACCGCTACCAAAACCAAAGACTACAGCGGCATCCTTATGAGGACACAGATGGTAACAAACGAAGCGATTAAATCGGAATAGATGACGCGACAGGAAACAAACAAAAAAACATTGAAAGTAACAACGGAAAACTCATAAGCACGTACGGGCCTTTGAGTCGAGATGGCCATCTCATTACCATGGGCTTCTGGGGCAACAGTCACGAAATGCAAATATCACGTGCAGGCGAAGGTCATGTCCGGGTTAGAAGCTTGACGGTCGCGTATTAACATAGTTGAATCTTGTAACGTACGCTCACGCCATGGTATATGGCACAAATCGGCTTTAGGACTTGAAACTTGACCTCAGGATTTGGGCGTTCGGGATGGGACCAGGATGTAGTGTGTGTCTACCAAGGTCGAGAGGTTTGAAGAACGCGAGGCAATAATAATTGCGGCAATAAAGAAATCTAACCCGACGGGTCACATGCACACCATTTTTGAAGTGACAGATTTATCGACGCAAGTACGCATGTATTATGGTTGAATATGTGGGCTCGGGACAGCGTTGCTCAATGCTGAAATTCACGCTTACATTACAACAACAACACAAAACAAAAACAATGAATAAGAACATGCAGTGAGTGCGTACGTAGGCTGAGTGCATGATCATATTACAATCTACCTTCCAGTGCTGTAATAGCCCTACCACGAGGCTGACCGTAATGACAAACGAAATGAACGAATAAAAGAAAACAAATGTAAAAGAAAAATAATATCGGAAAAACACAAACCATTCTGAATCACCTCTAATAAAGGGCCCATTACTCCCATGCAATTTTTGACCATAATCATGCTTCATATAGAGTAATAATTGCGCGATCACGTGAAAGCTGGTGAAAATTTTGGCGAATTTCGGCAAGAAACTTGACTTCAACACTCTACGGGGCCCCATCTAGCGCTGAGGCCCACGTGATGGCTTCATGCTCTCCCATAGCAGAGGAGGAGGAGGAGGAGGTAAGTTTATTTACAGAAAGGCAGAGAGGTCGGCCTGAGCGACAGCTTGCTCTAGCCTGCTACTCTACACTGGGGCAAGGGAAAGGGGAAAAGAAAGATTAATGGATGACGATGGTGAGATAGAGAGGTGAGTATGTAGTGTTCTTTCTAGCTGAGACACATTTCATAGCCGCGCACATAGTCCAGTTGTTTCCAAAAAGGTTATAACTGCTCTTGTGACCGCAGTTGCACTGTTGCTGTCTGGCCGAGGGCCCAACATGGTCTCATCAGTTAATGATTAACTGCGATATAGTTCAGTAGAAGAAATCAGTGTTTGTCGTTCACCTGCGTATGCTGGGGCAGTCACAAAATATGTCCTCAAGTGTTTCTGGCACATCACAGTGTTCACGATAGGACCGGTGTCACCGCGACCGATGATATGTGCGTAACGTCTGGTGTACGCTACACCAAGACGAATGCGGTGGATCATACTTGTGAGTTGCCGTGTCAATTTAGGAGGCATGCGGAACCTCATTTCTGGTCCCATTTCACCATAGCAGAGTTATGGGACGTTAAACCCCAAAATCAATCATAGTAGAGTACGAGGTACTCAAAATCGCTAACCACTTTTTTTTTTCTAAACACGCTGGCATATATTCACTGAACGTGCAGTCCACTGCGGCTGGTGTAGCGCTTACGGTGCCCGGCTGCTGATCCGAAAGGTTGCGGGATTCGATTCCCGGAGTCGCAGTCGGTCGCATCTCGATGAAGGCGAATGGTACAGAGCTCCATGTAACGTGTGATGTCAGTGCATGTACAACAAACACCAGATGGCCAAAAAATTTTCGGAGCCTTCCACTAAAAACCGAAGTTTATTATTATTATTATTATTATTATTATTATTATTATTATTATTATTATTATTATTATTATTATTATTATTATTACCCCTCGTATATTTAGAACAACTGCCCGCTTTTCTGTACCATTCGCCAAAACGCGATATGACAAAGCTACTAGAAAGGTCTATGTCCCTATGCTGTTTTTAATGACATCCCCGACAGTGTTTTTTACGGCAACGACTAAACGCAGTCTATACGAAAGAGCCTGAGGTATCTTTAATGCTGCAATAGTTATCGCATTATTATTATTTTTCCTAGTTTCTTGCATACTGGGTATAATCTGTTTAAAGATTTTCAATGCTTGTCTTCACATTTCTGCTGTTTAGGCAGTATTGCTTCCGCTAACTTGATTCTCGATTGTTATTGTGTTTATATGTAGCGTAAACAAGTTACATGTATTCTTTCTCTGATTGTTTACATGAAAAAGATTTTCAATATATATGTCATCTCTCGTCTGCCGATGTGCCGGGCCAAGTCCTCCAAGCCACTGTCTGGCTTTGACAGGCCTGTTATTTGTTTTGTACAACTCAAGATGACAATAAAGATTATTACTATTATTATTATTATTATTATTATTAGTAGTAGTAGTAGTAGTAGTAGTAGTAGTAGTAGTAGTAGTAGTAGTAGTAGTAGAAAGCGGGTGGCTTTTCAGCGTCGCACATAACACTGAGGCACTCGCGCGCCACGACGTAACAGGCTCTTTGCTCTACAAGGATCTGCATACTGGCGCAGGGGATAAGAAAAACTTCAGTTAACCAAACCCATCGTATGTCGGCAAAGAATTAAGTATACACCAAAGAAGAAGAAAAAAAACAACACCATAACAGTGATTGCAAGCTTATGCAAATCAGCTCTGTTCACTCGCTCGCCGCGCTAAGACAATAACTAACTTCCGCATTGCACAGCGACTGTGAATAGCTGCTATTACGCGAATAATACGTGGGCTCAGTATTATTTATTGATTGCAGAGTACCCACCTCACTACTTAATTTACAGTGACACTGAAGTACATCAATGACTTGGTTTGTATTGATTAACTATACTCGGAGAACTATTGATACCGGAAGTTTCACCCTCACTATAGTTTATTATCAAAAGGAAAAATCAAGGTTGAAGTTTCATTTTTTACATTTTGCGCCAAAATCTCCGCACGTGACGTCAGTGATTTCAAATTTTCGTGACATTGGCTCGATGAAAATTTCTGAACGTTCGTATGTCAGGTCTGTGGGCCCCACAGATTACAACGTACTTCATTTTCACTGATTAGGAACTAGGTAGAACCTGGTAGACGCCGTGAAACTTAATGACTTCATGGTGCGTGTGTGGGGGGAGGGGGAATCTGAAGGTGGCGCCCCCAACCACGTTTCTTTACGCACGTTTGCTCGTTTGCCGTCACGCAGTGGTAAGAATGGCGTTTTCGGGACTGCGAAATTGTACCTTTCTAATACGCGAGAAATTGTTTAGTTTTTTAGTATTCCTATAATAGTTGGCTGATTCGTTGCCTAACCGGCTGATTGAGGGAGTGAATAAGAATATTATCTATCGGAGGGGCGAGTAGTAAGGAAGGCTAGGCTGCCAGGCTGTGCTTCTCGGTGACTGCTTCCGCTCGTTCCAGGACCCTTGGCTATCCCTCACTTATTCAATGAAAGAGCTATTCACCCTGACTCACTCTATCCCCCTAACTGAGTCACTTGTTCATTGGCTCCCTCACTCAATAAAGAGGTCAATTAATCACTCACCCAGTCAATTGGTCAACTAATCACTCAGTCAATCAATCAATCACCCTGACTCATGCACTCTAGCTCCCTCAGCCACATGTTAATTAGCTCACTCACTCCCTCACTGAATGACTCTTATAGCTTGGCGTAATCTGATAGCTTGCATTAAGACGTCACCTTCTTTTTCTCGTAACCGCTTAGCAAATTTAATTACATCACCACACCACGTAAAGACATACACCCGTTACGCAGTCTACCAGCGACGTAGTAAACGCCTCAATGCGCTCGTCAAGGAAGAGAAAAAAAAACGTAATAGCTGCAAAAAGTAGTAAAAAGCATAACTTCCCGCAGGGCTACGGCAGTCAGGTTTTGTTAGTTCGTGCGCCAGTCGCTTGGCGACCTGCCACGACATCCTACGCTGACGTAAGCACCGGCGTGATGTCAAGAGCTTTCCGGCGTGTGTTACAATATTATTACTATAGACGAAGACCGAAAGGTGGAGGCTAAGCGAGCCTTGGCCGTTTATTGTAGATGCGGTGCCTTCTAGAGGGCTATCTAACACGACGACTTTTTGCAGTCGTCTTTTGCAGCGTGAGCTATACACTGGCTAGAGTTGAGCAGCATGTTCCGCCGCGATGGTCTTGTGGCAGTGACGTCACACAGCGCACAGCTGGTGCACCGGAGCAGGCCTGGAAGCTCCTGGAGTGACGTGTCACTGGCGCTAGACTCGCGTCAGGTCCCTCACTCGCTAGACCATCCATCCATCCATCCATCCATCCATCCATCCATCCATCCATCCATCCATCCATCCATCCGTCCGTCCGTCCGTCCCTCCGTCCGTCCGTCCGTCCCTCCGTCCGTGCTACCGTGGTTCGTTCATTCATAGCTCACGCTACGTATATCCTGGCACAGCCGAGCTAAGTCACTGATATTATGATTTGTGTGTGTGCGGGTCAAATGAAGGGCCAAGCCCTCGAGGGCCTATAAAATATACTGGTAAGCGTGAGCGCACCTTGGAAAGTTAATTGCAACATGTTTTTCAAAGCTTGCTAATGTTTCTCATGAGCTCTGACGCTACGACACGAAAAAAGCTTCTCGTCACGTGCTCACGCAAGATATAGTGACGTTTGCACGGCCACTCCGCACCATGCATGGCTCCACCGGTGACGCACAAGCGGCCATATAGAAGTTTTTGGTGACGTCATAGCAACTAGCGAGACTGCTGCGTGCGCTGCGAAGCCGCCATAATTTGTACTGTGGCCTGACGCCACGCAAGCGTTGTGGTCCAGAAGTCCGCCGCGGGAAAATTGACTTAACATTAAAATAAACTATCTTATAAGCGCTTGCTCGGAGCCATCTCTGTTTAAGGACATTTGTGCCGCGAAATGAAAACAGCTTCGCAAAAGAAAAAAAGGCGCCAGATACCCTTCAAATGGACCATGGAGGTCACCGAGCAGTTTGCGGTTATCAGCGAAAAAAAAAATCGCAACAGAGCGTCTATTGCGCGTTTATATATAGAAACGTGGACTGCAAAAGAGGGCTTCAGTCGCAGTTGCCAGTACAGCTTGTAAATTTCTTTGTGAACGAGCACATGGGTTCGTAAACCACACGGGGAACTTGATAAACAAGCACGTGGATTCTGCGTGGCAGTCAAGTGTTATACTATACGAAGCCACGTCATTTCCTTGTAACATCAGTTATCTGAAACCTGTCGCGTGACAGCTGAAAAAAAATATCGTATTCGCTCAGTTTAAAAGCGGTTCACCCTCACTGAGCGACTTCCCAGAAATCGGTCGGCGCCAAAGCTCCGGCTGTGAATCCTGTCGTCGCCGGCGTAGACGGTGTACAGAGTGCGCTGGCGATTACGGACGATGATCGCCGCCACGATTGATCGCATTCAAATGCGCGACCCTGGCAGAGTCCAATGGCGTATATTCACAGCTGCCCCTCTTTTTCGTCGCGTCATTCTAATCACGAATTGATCTTTCTTGTGTTGTTTGGGACAACGGGACCACTGTCGCTGCAGTCATGGATGTCGTATTGTCGCATATATCGCCTATAGATACACGTAGCCAAACCCCCTGCCCCCCCCCCCCCCCAAATTTGATGAAAAGGGGCGTTTTACCGAGGGCATATAATAATAATAATAATAATAATAATAATAATAATAATAATAATAATAATAATAATAATAATAATAATAATAATAATAATCTTTATAGTCATCTTGAGTTGTACAAAACAAATAACAGGCCTGTCAAAGCCAGACTGTAGCTTGGAGGACTTCGCCCGGCACTTCGGCAGGCGAGAGATGACATATATATTGAAAAGCTTTTCATGTAAACAATCAGAGAAAGAATACATGTAACTCATTTACGCTACATATAAACACAATAACAATCGAGAATCAAGTTAGCGGAAGCAATACTACCTAAACAGCAGAAATGCGAAGACAAGCATTGAAAATCTTTAAACAGATTATACCCAGTATGCAAGAAACTTGAAAAAAAAATAATAATGCGATAACTAATGCAGCATTAAAGAGACCTCAGGCTCTTTCGTATAGACTGCGTTTAGTCGTTGCCGAAAAAAACACTGTCGGGGATGTCATTAAAAACAGTATAGGGACATAGACCTTTCTAGTAGCTTTGCCATATCGTGTTTTGACGAAGGGTACAGAAAAGCGGGCAGTTTTTCTAAATATACGAGGGGTAATGCGTTCGTTTTTTGATCTGGCGGCCCCAGAAATGCCGTAATACAACAGTTTGGTTAAAGGACGCTTTTAAAAGACGGCAGGCGAAGTAGAGAAAAAATAAAGTCACATTGTCTGCTGAAGAACGATTATACACAATGGATTTCAACATACTTTTTTAAATATTGTCAACCCCCATCGCGAAGAACAGAAAGCAAATAAAGTGATGCCATATCGTAGGATACTCTACGCAAGAGCAAGCATGATTGTCACTTTAATATTGGTGGGTGCAATTGATCTAATATTGAAAAGTAACAACGAGATTTTTCGTAGTCTGTCACAAATGTAAGCCAAATGATCATTCCAGGACAGGTTGCTATCGAAGAATACATCAAGATATTTTATAGAATTAACATATTCAATGGGAGTACACTTACAGGAGGCGCAATCACGGGCATGAAATAATAATAATAATAATAATAATAATAATAATAATAATAATAATAATAATAATAATAATAATAATAATAATAATAATAATAATAATAATAATAATAATAATAATAATAATAAAGTGTTCTTCCAATCCCTATACTATTGCCTGGCCCCAACCCCCCCCACCACGAGAAAATTTCTGGCTATGGACCTGCGACAAGGTGACCATTACACCATTACACAGCAGGCGAGGTCAGCAAAGGTTTGAGGCGGAGGGCCATTTTTCATGAAGACGACACAGCAGGGGGCCCGGACGTCTAAACGGGACGGGGGTGGGGTGGGGGTTTAGGAGGGCCTGGCAGGCAAAGCGCGAAAATTCGGTGATTTGTGTATATTTTGCAATACTAGAGTAAATAAAATAATGTTTATTTTGTGCACTAGTGTCACAAAGTTGCAACTTGCCATCAAGCATTAGTTTTTAAGCGAAAATACCCCTTCATGTCACAGCAGCCTCATGCGGCCCGCGGGCCGCAAGCTACTGACTCCCCGTTCTGGGCAATCGCGCGATGTTTCCTCCCAAATGTTTCCCTTCTCCGCGCCGCATAGGCGCGCGATAGGGAGGGGGGAAGGGGGTGTGATGCCAGGCCCCTATCGCCATAGAGTTTCTCAAAATTAACTAGAGGGCACTCTGGCGCTGCGATCGTTCAGCGACCATGGGAATGATGGGTAGTACACACATTTGCCTGGTCTTCGTACTTGCGGGTGGCGAACTGTACTTGCGGCTTCGTTTACTGGTAGTTACGGTTTCGTTTCAAAGAAAAATAACGAACCCTTTTGAACTTCGTGATCCGATTTGGAAAGGCAATTCTATAAAAATAATATGGTGAAACGCAACCGCTGAACATTTACTAATGTTTGTTTCGTAAGGAAACAGCTCCAAGCCACACGAACACACACGGATCCAAAAGCAGGCCGGAAGTATGAAAAAATAGACAAATGTGTGCACTACCCATCATTCCCATGCTCGCTGAAGCATCGTGCGTTGCAGCTCCCATAGACACTAGCGCCAGAGTTTTCTCTAGTGTATATTAAGAAACTCTAAGCCTATCACGGCCGCTGGATGTGAAATCGCACGACAGCTTTTTAATCCAGTGGCCGCACCCCTACACTGACATAATAAGGAGGGAGGGAGGTGCTGTGGCAAACCTCCCCCCCTGCCCCCTCCTTTTAAAGGGGTATCCAGCACACGTGTGTGCAAAGCCGGGAAATTTCGCGGACGTGCTTAGCGACGCACCGCTTCATTCTCTACAGTCCTCAATATATAGGGCAACAACAAAACGAGGTGGCGTAAAATGACAAGTGACTTCCATAAAAGATCGGACTCCCACACTACAAACGGCCGATCACGGATAAGAAAGTGATTCGGAGAGCACCAATCGCTGAAAAACAGCGCATACAAGTGCGCGCGTCACCGGCGCACTTTTGAAGGCCGCATCCGTGTATTGTCGCATGCGTCGTGCATCATTGCGTGCGACACCGTTATTTAAAAGTGAGGGTTGTGTGTGAAACTAGGTTCAGTAACAAATATGTTGCTGCTGCATCTCGTGCTTGCGCTTTGGGGACGGTTGCAAGCTCTTCCATAGTAGTAGAGCACCAAGTACTCTAAATCTTTAACCACTTATTCTAACCCCCCCCCCCCCCCCAATCGATTGGTGCTCAGGCTCACGAGACGGCTTTCCGCTCTCCCATAGTAGAGTACATCGTACTCTAAATCGTTAGTAACTCTTTCTACACACATAATCGATTGGTATCAAGCGGGACGGCTTGATGCTCTCCCATAGTATAGAGTACCTGGAACTCTAAATCGTTGCCCACTTTTTCTAAACTTACTAGAATTTGTTTTCCTTTCTAGGGCGGCTCAGTGCTCTCCCATAGTAAAGTACGAGGTGCTCTAAAATGTCAAATAATTTTTAGGGCTTAATAATTTCAGGGCTTATGTGGTTATAAGAGGGAAAAAAAGAGAAAAGTGAGCCCCGTAACTGTCTGCATCTGGTGCGACACCTCAACAGTAGCTCACAAGTGATGGGAGTAAGGAGGGATTAAAAGGTATATATATATATATATATATATATATATATATATATATATATATATATATATATATATATATATATATATATATATATATATATATATATATATATATATATATATATATATAGATAGATAGATAGATAGATAGATAGATAGATAGATAGATAGATAGATAGAGGCGCAGGTTTGCAATGCTAGTTTGCCCAGCTAGTTTGCAATGCATGTCCTCCTGCGAGCTGCGGTAAAGGATTTTCACTGACGCAATATCAAGTGCGCAACTTCGCAAGAGCTGACAAATGAAAAAAAAGAAAAAGAAACGGTGTGCGCCAGCACGACTCTAGGCCAAGGTCACGGCGCCAACTTGGCTTCTTCAAGGAACACTTTTTTTTTTTTACTTGTCTGTCTCCTTGGTTGTTTTATTTGTTTGTTTTTTGTCCTAACTTGTGAAGCTTTGTGACGGTTTCACAAACACAGTTGAGTGAAAGGTGTAAGTTGTTCGTGTTAGAAACTCGAAAAATCGGTTGAATTGCGGCATTCTTACGCTCAGATTGATTTGATTGATTGATATGTGGGGTTTAACGTCCCAAAACCACTATATGATTATGAGAGACGCCGTAGTGGAGGGCTCCGGAAATTTAGACCACCTGGGGTTCTTTAACGTGCACCCAAATCTGAGCACACGGCCCTACAACATTTCCGCCTCCATCGGAAATGCAGCCGCCGCAGCCGGGATTCGAACCCGCGCCCTGCGGGTCTTACGCTCAGAGACCCCGATGTCAATGTTTGTCTCATGACAATGCGAGATTTCGGAGCTTTTCCGGATGATCCGGTTCCGAGTTCCGGATCACAACAGCAGCCGACGTTGGCGCCATGGTTGTTCGGCATTGTCGTAATTGCTATCATGCGAAATAAAAACAAAACAAAAAAGAACAACAGAATCGGATGGGAGTTGATGCCGGCACTCGTGTCAGCTTCACAGAACCACGCCGGAGGCCTTTTTTTTTTCCTCTTTAGTTCTGATTCACGGAAACAAGAGACTTATATTAATATACACAAGAAGCACGACACATCAATCACTACAGTCAGGCACTGATAAAGAACATTGCCACTTCATAACCATATAATAACCCATTCATTTGTTCTTCCTACCTCGACAAAGCTTGTTATACTTTCTTCAAAACCCTGTCTTGCTCGTCGAAATGGAGGAGGCCCGTGTGCTCAGATTTGGGTGCACGTTAAAGAACCCCAGGTGGTCTAAATTTCCGGAGCCCTCCACTACGGCGTCTCTCATAATCATATCGTGGTTTTGGGACGTTAAACCCCACATATCAATCAATCAATGTCTTGCTCGTCTCCCGTCGGGTCCACCGTAAAATCTAGCTATTCGAGAGTGCCACATACTGTACAAGACAGTCATAATGGTTAAGTATATGGTAATAAGAAGCTGACGCCACCGGTGTAGCTCTGCTAAATCTGCCGAGGCGCGTTTAGCAGATCCATGCCGATGCCTGAGACTTCTTCGTAAGGTTACCCTAACAGGCGGGGAATCGTGATGATGATGATGGGCGAGAAATCGTGTGAAGATATGTAATATGGCGTCTCAGAAAAGCATAGAAATGTATCTACAGTGCATGACACAGTGAGTATTGCGCAACGAGTTGGTCCTTGAATGATTTCGTTTCGTTGCAAAGGGCTCAGCTCCTATTCTTCATCTTACACAATGTTTTATAGACGTGTAGCGGGATCCTTTGCTTCACAGCCGAATGACGAATAATCACATTGTAGTGGCTGCTCTCATACTTCAAAAAAATGAGGTTCCATGGCATATTCGGTACCTTGAAAGTAGTGTACGTGTATTAGTTGCCTCAAGAGAGCCTAGAACAGGTTCTAAAAAGGAGGAGGAGGGGCTTGGAAGGAGGAAGGAGTTTCGCCAGTTCTCAGACAGGCTGGCTACCTTGTCTTGGAGAAGGGGGAATAAAAGATGACAGAAAAGAGACGTTAAACGAGAGACAAAAAGAAGCAGAATGACAAAGTACGATCCACGACGCGGCTTACGGTCTGTCTTTAATACCACTTGCCCGCAAGAAGCGCAACAATGCTCTCCATGCCTTGCGTGCCGAGGACGGTCCCGGTCGGTGTCCTAATACCCTTTCTTCCGACCATTGGCGATTGTCTAGTCTATATAAAAATTTCGACAGTTCTTTTCTTGGCGCACTGAAGCGAGGACACTCACAGAGAAGATGGGAGAAAGTTTCCACGCAGCCACAGTTGTCGCATGTCGGGCTGCTGGCCATTCCGATTCGAAACGAATAAGCATTCGCAAAGGCCACCCCACTCTAAAGACGGCAAAAAAGTGTCTCTTTAGCTCTGGTTATTCCTGATGGAAGACAGAGCTGTAGGTGTGAGTCCAATTTATGAAGGCGGACGTTGGTTAATGCCGGTCCTAAAAAAGGGCTGCTCTTTCAGCTCGGGGTGTAAAAACAGCGCGAAAATAAAGACAAGGACAGAAGCACGTACGATAAGGCGTTGAACCTGCAACCAAAAATTAATTGGAAGAACGTCCTGACGTCCCTCGCCGCTCCATGATTTATGCCACTTACGACAGTTAAAGAGAAAGGTAGAAGCGAACGTGAGGAATCAGATGGAAACTAAATGTATCAAAAGGAGAAAATTAACACTGGCAGTTTTTGGTGCTTGCGCAAAAACATTTGCGTAGAGTTGTAGAAGCTCATAAGCCTAAGCAACAGCGTCCCCAACCGACCGGTGACCTCGGCTGACATTCTGGAAACTGGCAGGAGAGATTGTTAAACGACGGCTCCTTCTCAGTGGTCACTCCCAAAACTCTCCCTACGCGTGCGTCGCACGTGCCGTCTTTGTGGTACTTCTCCCCTTAAAACCGCCCCCGGTCTCTTTGTGCACCGCACTCAGACATATACCAGAGTCAACTGAATTTGACAAGCGTATATGATTGACCCATGCCTCATCTTCAAAGAGCGCGCAAGCACCAAGTTATGTATATAGAAAAAAATACTGACAACATGCGGACAAAGTATGGTATGTCCTTGGGATCTATCCTTATATTTACTTTTCATTTTTTAAAAATACCTTTAGCGAAAAAACTTCAAACTGCTCCAGGACCACAAGAGGTCAGAACATAGAAACAAGTACAAAAAACTTGCTCCACACCTGAAACTTTTTTCTCCTCTCCATTCCCTCCCACCTCCCTTTTTAACCCATCAAACCTTACACGAATGAAAAGGTAGGCTTCCCGGCCTTGGGAGACCGAGATGTCAGAAGCCAGGGAGCTCATCTTTTCTCCGGCTTTTGCTCGAGCTCGGCAGCATTCGAGCTGCGCTGTCCTCAAAGCAGGTTTCCCTCTTCTAAAAAGTCCCTCGTAGGACAGAAACGGATGCCAGAAGGCCGCAAGAAAAGGTGGAAACCACAAGGCAATGTCTATTTCTCAATGGATGTGTTTGCGGTGTCGCATTATGGATGGACCGAAATTAGGTGCTTTTTTCCTTCTTCTAACCACCATCACCCCACAGTTCTTCGTACAGCGTGCAACCTTCCAAAGAGTGCTCCTTGGTCCCCGGAATTGTCGCAAATAAGCGTGGTCCCCCCCGCCCCCCCAACAAAAATGCGCTGAGAAGGAAATGGTAAACAGCCCACAAACAAGCGCCGCTCCTCCTTCAACTGGTGGAAAGTCCCGAAGCATTGTAGTAGGATCTCCCATTTCGGAGGCTTTTGTTCCGGCGAACGCGGTTTTCCCGGGTGACTCTACGAAGCTACTCGTCCCTACCAAAACAGCCGAGGGCAGCACAACACAACCACAACAACAACGAATGGGATTGGCGTCTTTTTCCAGCCTAGCTCATTGCTCTATCGCCAGCAACCTGTTTCTGGAATCGGACGAGACTTTTCGAAAGGACTTGGCCCGGTTACTAGCCGTTGTAGCCCCGCGAGCCACGCAGTTGACTTCGAGCACGAAGGCCATGCTGTACTTGCCCAACAACGTCTAGAACTAGTCTATAGAGGGTGATGACCTGTCGCCGCTTAAATAAGCGAATCCATATTGGTGAAAAGAAAAAAGAGATACGAATAGAATAAATTATCCAGCCACTTTTAGCCCAAAGGTTCCAAAGTTGAAATTTGAAATCCATGAATTTACCCGACGTTTCGGTGCCGATTTGGTCCCTGCTTTAGGGGTGACTGTTGGGCCGGCTCCGAAGCTATAGCTCTTTTTCTTGCTGGTGTGCCTCTTTCCACCGTCCTCCATTCTTGTTGCTGCCCTGTTCCCCACTGGCTCCGTAGACCGTGCACGTTTATCTTCCCCTTTAAGAAAAAGAAAGTGTCTGGCACATCTATGGCTGTTTGCGGCCAGAGATGCGCAGCCACCTCAGTCGAAGAAGCTGTGACGTGGAGCCTGAGAACCAGTTGCAGCTGGTTTGAAGGATTTCGAATTGTCAGCTGTGCCTCCGACTGGTCTTCTGTTGATGAATGAATGGGAGTTCTCTGCGGACTCTCGTTGCATTCCAAGATCGTGCCAGACTATTGAAGGTGGGCTCGTATTCCAGTACGGCTTTGTTGCACAATATTGGCCCTGCCGCGGTGGTCTATATAGTGGTTAACGCACTCGACTGCCGACCCGCAGGTCACAGGATCGAATCCAGGCTTCGGCGTCTGCATTTCCAATGGAGGCGGGAAATGCTGTAGGCCCGTGTGCTGAGATTTGGGAGCATGTTAAATTTGGGTGCACGTTATAAGAACCCCAGATGGTCGAAATTTCCGGAGCCCCCCACTACGGCGTCTCTCATAATCATGTGGTGGTTTCGGGACGTCAAGCGCCCCATATCCATCAAACCATTGCACAGTATTCATGCCGACACGTATACCAGTAGCCCTTTCTGGCTCTGCAGCGACATCATTAGCGCAAACAATATGCTACCAGGACAAACGGGTATCTGTCATCAACAGCCCCGATGTCTGCACTCAACTGCAGGCTGTTGAGAGGGTGTACGATGTGGTGATCGAACTTGGCCTGACTGTTCCAAAATGGATGCGGCTTCATTGCGGCACCCTGCACGTGGTGCTGCGAACCTCAGGAATTTTTCATTAAAGTTTTGCATCCACCCTTCAACGTCTTAGAGTATTTTCGGTAACTTTCAAAGTAATCGTATGCACTAAAACTGTTCGAGGAAAGCGCAGAGGCTTTTAGGAACCGTTAACTCCCATCCGCGTGTCTTAAGATGATCAAGTGAAGCAAAAACAATAGGAGACTCAACTTCGCATTTCTACACGAAGGGAAACTCGTTTGTTGGGTGAGTGGGTAATGTAACTTGACGGAATTTATCAGGTTGAAATCGCTGATTGTCCATATCTCATTACAAATCAAGCGCAACTGTCCGCTTTATTTCGCAAAAAAAAAACGTGAATGGCCCTTATATGGTCACCGTCTCCGGGCTCCTACATGGGCGAAAGCGTACGTGATTGGGGAGCCTCTGGCCCATCCTAATATTTTTCTCTCGAGACGTGTCAATTAGTTCATGCTAAATATTATCAGGGCTCAATAGCTGCTACGGGCTCCTTGAGCGCCATTTATTTATTTATTTATTTATTTATTTAATTATTTATTTATTTATTTATTTATTTATTTCATCATGATCTTCATCAGTCTTATTACGTCCGCTGCAGGACAAAGGCCTCTCCCATGTTCCGCCAGTCAAATCTGTCTACTTTTTTTATTAATTGATTGATTCTTTATTTCAGCATTCATTTACAACAAATGCTAGGACAGGAGCAGAAAGCCGCTATCACAGTGGCTTGACGAAGATTCCTGCCCCTACAGAATTTGGCAGGAGACAACACACGTACTCAAAAACTGAAATGCATCGACACACAGATTATTTTTCGAGAAAAAAAAGTAATAAAACTAATAAAACACTGGAATGTGCGTTGCAAATTGACAGCACTCCGTTGTGCTTTCCGTTGCGACTTTATACCCGCAAACTGTTTAATCTCATCGGCCCACCTAACTTTCTGTCTCCCCTTCGACCGTTTGCCTTCTCTGGGAATCCAGTCAGTTACCCTTAATGAACAGTGGTTATCCTGTCTACGTGCTACATGCCCGGCCCATGTCCATTTCTTCTTCTTGATTTCAACTACGATATGCTCAACCCCGGTTTGTTCCCTAAAGAATTTTTTATTTATTTATTTTCAAATACTACAGCTTCATACGGGGTCATTGCAGGAGCGGGGTACAATCGCATGTACAAAAACACTGATTGCAATGTTGACATTAGAGCAAAAAACAAACAAACAATGGTTTGTTTTTAACAGTGCGTCTAAAATATCTGACAGCGACAAATTCACGAAGACTACCCGGTAATTCTTTCCACCTTTCAATGACTCTCGAAAACTCTCGAAAAATAAGTGTTCTTGAAAGTGTTGTCGTGCGTAAAGCAACTAAGCCATCAAACCATCCTACTCCGTCCCACAGTTGCCAAAACTGGAAACTTCCTCTCCCCCTCCTTATCTCGCATCAAGCGGTACTGTTTGTATGGTTTTATTCCTCTAGGCGTCCCATTAAGAGCAACTGTAAGTTTTTTTTTTTTCTTCTTTAGATGGCCTCAGAGATTGCAAGATGCGCGAATACACCGCGGGTGGTCTCGGAGCTCACACATCGTATACCCCCGCTTGGAACCAAGCGTGCGAGTGAGAGGCAGGCGCAATATCTGCCGCCTTTCGAAAAAGGATGCAGCGGCGACAATTGAAGCGTATCGCTGGCATCCTTTGCGCGTAAACATGAGATACCCGTCCGCAATCCACCACTGATATCTGCATTCGTACGACTCACAGGCACGTTCCGCGGCCTATCCTAATGGAAGGCGTCGCTATCAGTTGTACCGCGGGTCAGAGTACATTGCTCTCTCATGTGGATGGATGTTGATAAACACTGTCAGTACGTTTTATGCGCGTAGCCCTTTCATTGTGGGGGGAGGGGGGTCACGTGTTGTTGTCACCTGGCGTAACGCTCCATGTGTGTCATGTTGAGGGCATGCTCGCGCTCAGGTGAAGTCTTCTTCTCCTTGTTATTCGATTGCCTTGGTGATGAACACTTAGCATCGTTGAATTGTGAGCAAAAAAAAAAAAACAGAGAGAGAGAGAAAACTACTGCGCTTGGGTAACCAAGACAAAACGACGTAAAAAAAATTGAAACAAGGAAGAAGAAAGTGCAAAATAGAGATAGAAAAGGGGTAGAAAATAGAAAGAAACAATAGAGCAAGAAAGAAAAAAAGTTAATGAAGAGAGAGGCAGAAGTAAATAGAAATGGAGACAAAGAATAGTAAAAGAGAAAGATAGAGGAGTATAGAAAAAGGAAACTGAAGAGAGACAAAGAAGGCTGCGCAGCTCCGCAACTACTTCCAGCTTGTCACCACTAGTGTGAAGCTGCCTTGTTTACTTTCTCTTCTTTAAGGCGAGTGCCCTATAGATGTCTCATCAGTCGTGAAAACTTACCGCCGCCAGCGTCGCCGTCTCGAGTCGGTTGCGTCAACAACAACAACAACAACAACAACAACAACAACAACAACAACAACAACAACAACAACAACAACAACAACAACTGATCATCAGAATTAGTGACGTCGACCTGACGTGACTACGATATCATCAGCACGACGTCACAGCGTGACGTCCTCGCACGACACGTCGCTACGTCGAAAGTGGGCCGATCACGGAGGCCGTGTGAAAGCGTGTCAAACGCAAACAACCGACAATGCCTCCTATCTTGGAGCCAGTGTAAAACTGCAGTAGTTGCAGAAAGCTCTCTCGGAAACTGGGCGTCGAAGGATTGATTAATGGGCTGTGAAGAAAATGAAGAACAGGGCTTTCATGTCCGGTGCTCTTAGATAATTGCATAAAGTGCCCTGGGAGTTTTTTTTTTTTTTTCACCTGCTGTGCCATTGTCCTCGATTTGCCTCAGATGGACAAGTACTTGCCAACGCAATGCGGCGACTGGATGATCGGCCTCTTTCTGTGCAGGTGCTATTACAGCAGCGTCCACATGCCTCGACCGCCCACAAGGCAGTGAAAGCCGTGCTGTGTTTCTTGAGAAAGACAGGCTTGTGTGGACGCCTCTGACATTCGGTAGAGTTCTACACGCTGCAGTGAAATTACTGTCAGTCTCTCCCCCACCCTTTTTTCTTTTCCCTCTCTTCCCTCTTTCTCGTCTTTCTTGTCCCCTATCCTAATCCCCCAGTGAGGGTAGCCAACCGGATGTCTTTCTGGTTAACCTCCCTGCCTTCTCCCTTTTGTTGCTTCCCTTCCTCCCTTCCTTCCTTCCTTCCTTCCTTCCTTCAGTTTTATCATGCTGCTGCGTGTATTTGTAAACGTTTTGTGAGACTCCTGCAAAGGTCAACGCCAAACCTGCTCGAAAGATGAAATGACCAAGCAAGTAACCTTATCGAAACGTTACACGCCACTGTTGCGCAGTGAAGGTGCTCGACCTTTGACACGGCGGCTGCACAGGATTTGAGCTCTGCCGCGGCGGTTCCTTTTCGATGGAAACGAAATGCTTAAGGCCCTGTAATTGGAATTAGGTGCGTGTTAAAGAACACTAGGTGGTCTAAATTTCCGGAGCCGTCCACTACAGCGTCCCGCATAATCACACGTATGTTTGGGGCAGTAAAACTGCAGCGATTGTTATTGTGCAGACGTTGGCAATAGCGATCGGCGTACCCTATTGTCCGTCGAATTAGCACCACTTTAGAAGCTGCATCGTTTCTCAAATTTCAGCTTATTTATGCATTACGTAAGTACTTTACGTTGTCTCATAATAAGTGAGTCACTGAAGACCTATGACGACGAATTTGCAGGTACCTTATACCTTAAGAACAGTGATTAGCGGCTGCACTTTTTGTGGGAGTGTAGTACAATGTTCTGATGACGCTCGCGCAAAAAAAAATCCAATTTTAGAATATTGCGATCACTACTATGATAGATATAAATCTTGCATCTCACCCTTAGGAGGGGTACTGCGGCTTGTCTACCTTCGCATAGATAGTGGTGCGGGAGGGCAGACATCATTCAAAATAGACATCATTCTGACGATTATGGCACTTAGTTAACCTTAAGCTATCATCTTTGTGATGCACTTTTTGTTTCTTTTTTTTCTTTCTGTCTTTCGTTCGTTCTTTCTTCCTTTCTTACTTTGTTTCCTTCTTTCTTTCTTTGTTTCTTTCCTTCATTCTCTCTTTCTTTCCTTCTTTCTTTCGTTCTTTTTCTTTCTTTTTTTATTTATTTCTTGCTTGCTTTCTTTATTGAACTTGACATAAAGATCTGAAGGCCCCGCAGTTCTCACGACGGTATAGCGAATGCTTGCAGCGCCATTTGAGTCTAAGTGAGAGAAGGCAGAACAATCTTTGCAAGCAGCCCTCATTGAAGTACACCGCACACTAACGCACGCTATAACGAAAGTTCAAGAGAGCTTTACTTGTGTATTTTTTTATTTCGGTACTCATACAGTTATGACGAAAATAAAAAAAAAACAATGCCACGCACGCAACCGTAAAGATAACGTGAACTGCATCCGACCATGTGCGGTTAATGATTACCGCTCTGCCGCTCCCAGTAAACTTTCTCATAAACTCCATGCGTGCAGGACCCACAGATGTACATTACTCTTGTTTCTTTGAAAGCTGGAGTCCCGGTAGTTAACCTTTCCATTCACAGCCGTGCACAAGGTTAACCATGAGGGTTGGGGGGGGGGGGGTCATGTCATCACACTCCTAGATCTCTGAGAGACATCCTCCCACCAACGTCCTTTAGACTTGAGAGGATGTTGCTCCTGCTGCGCCCCGTACTACTACCACATGCATGCACCAAGATGAAGCTCCGCCACCCACCCACCCCACACACATGTGCTAACGACTTAGTGTAAACGTCTTGTGAATGATTTCGTCGGCATCAAGGGAGCTCGAAGACGATGCAGTGCCCTTGGAAGCAGAAGTTAATCTTTCAGAGCGTCTTATTAGCATGCATAAAACTCGCCCTTTGTCGCTCGTATAAAAAAAAGTGCCCGAATTCTCAGGGCGCCCTAATCACTGACATCGGCAGCTAATTAACGCTAATTACGAACGTTCCCGAAATCACAATACTCATGTAGCGTTTCTGGATAGCGGCAGAACGTCTCGGCCATGGAGTGTGAATAGTCTCCTATTCATTCATGCTTATAGTTGCCTGCAGCAAATGAACGCACGCGAGTGCAGCGGCTAACATGGATGGAGCGAGTTGCTCGGAAACGATTTGCCATTTGCTGATCATTCCGATGGCGACTCTCAGAACTCTGAAGTTGACGATGACTGTCGAATACGATGGAGCGCGAACAGCTGCCAAGTAAGACGAACCAAGCACTTTCGATATCAGTTAATTGGTTTTAGCTAAAGCTGTCTCTTGCTTACACTAGGCCACCTCGATGACAGCGTCGCTTAGTGCGGAACAGTTATGGTGGCTAGTGTAGTGACTAGCGTCCACTGTTTGACCCATCATGGCAACATCACGCAACGCGATAGTTGCGCCACCTGATTCAATATGGCGACAGTGCGGTCACTAACCGGGTATCACCGACCGGCGCGAAGGAGCGCTGTAATCGAGGCTGCCTTGCTTGCATGGAACTGCAAGATCTTTCTGGATTTCGGAAAGGGGGGGATACAGTTGCGAAGAAATCGTCTGCTTCTGTCAGTTGTATTACTGCGCGCACTGCCGCAGAACGGAGGCAGCGAACTTTGGTGTAGCAGACGACGCACTTCTGCTGCAGGGGTCGTCGCCTTGTGCGCATGCGGGTCTTACGCGCTCACGTGTCAGACGGAATCACCCACGCCGCGACATCACGGTTTGCACGGACGCACGTGGAACAAGTAAAACAACAAAGAAACAAAGAAACAAATGAACAAACGAACACCTAGACAAAGGAGTAAGCTACGAGAGTGACAGGACATGAGAGGTGGGGAGCAGACGAAAAAGACTTGAGAGATACAAGCGAACCCCACGCGGCTCGCGGGGTGCAATGGCGGAACAGCGAGTCGGGAGTGTCGTCTGCTGCGGTTATTTTGAGACGCCGCGCCCCTCACGGCTCACGCGCGCACTTTTTTTTCCGCGGGAACTAATGGTTCACGGCTCCCGACCGCAGCGCACGCGACTGGTGTTAATGACTGCCGCACGAGCGAGTTTGGCGCCGAACTTTGGCCCTGGAGAGAGGTTCCGGTTATCCGAAAAGAATTACGGAATACCGCAGCAGACGACGACGGAAGCGCCATCTCGTGCAGTGCCATCTAGATCCCATTTTTGCTTTTATTTAGTTTACTTCGGTAAGGCTTACTTTCGTGGTCCCGTCGACACCTTTTAACATGAAAAAAAAACGGTCACGTTGTCCGTAAAATGCCAGTTGCAGTTGCAGTTTTGGAGACATCCGTGGTTGGAGTTACTGTATATGCTACCTTTATGCTACCTAAAGGTAGCATATGGAGTAACTTTATCTGTGGTAGTGCTGTGGCGCCATCTTGCTGTTTTCTCGAATTCCCAGGCTATAGAGGTGTCTATAGAGAAGCTTCGGGTTGACCGTAAGAAACTAGCTACAGTTCCCCAAACACTGGAATTCATCTTCCAGGACTTGAACACTGGGTATGAGCATTTTATATATTATAAGTGATACATCGCATGCAACTATAACTCTTTAGAGAACTATCAGACAATGATGCTAGTGCTACAATGACGCTGGTGTACACTTGCATCTTTGTTCTGATTAATTACGAAAAATACAACAGAGCCCTTGAAGGGACCCTGCGACACTTTTGCAAGTAGTCATGCAATTCAAGTCACTTAAAAAGCTTCTTGCCTCACGAGTTCACCACCGCAAAACTTTTCAGAATCCGCCCAGTACGAGTGGTGTAAAGGCCGTTCCACGCGCTTCCCGCACAGCCGCAACGCATGTGCCGGGACCTCTACAGCACGCAAACGGGGGACAAATAAGCCAATTGGCGACGCTGCGGAGGGTGAAAGAGCGTCGCTAATTGGCTTATTTGTCCCCCGCTTGCGAGTGGCAGGGGTCCCGACATGTGCATTGCGGCTGTGCAGATAGCGCGTGGAACGTTCCACGCACTTCCCGCACAGCCGCCACGCACGGGCCGGGACGCTTATCACACGCAAGCAGGGGGACAAATAAGCCAATTGGCGACGCTGCGGAGGGTGAAAGAGCGTCGCCAATTGGCTTATTTGTCCCCCGCTTGCGAGTGGCAGGGGTCCCGAGATGTGCATTGCGGCTGTGCAGATAGCGCGTGGAACGTTCCACGCACTTTCCGCACAGCCGCAATGCATGGGCCGGGACGCTTATCGCATGCAAGCGGGGGACAAATAAGCCAATTGGCGACGCTGCGGAGGCTGAAAGAGCGTCGCCAATTGGCTTATTTGTCCCCCGCTTGCGAGTGGCAGGGGTCGCGACGTGTGCATTGCGGCTGTGCGGGAAGCGCGTGGAACGGCCCTTACTTCTCTCGTCCCGACGAAAGCGCCGGAAGAAGGGACAGCACAGGGGAAGAGATATGTCGCCCGCGCCTTGTTACCTTGAACACTTTCTCTCTCTCTTTTTTCTGTTGAGGGATTCCCTAGAGGGCGATAGTCAGAGCACGAGAACAGAACGACCGCAAAGAGACAAGAAGGAGACGAGCGCTTTGTCTCTTTGGCGTCGTTCTGTTCTCGCGCTATAACAATCGTCATGTCATACCCACCAGCCCAAACTGCCACACTTCTAAGTTACACCCCTAGAGGGATCATACATAAATGTCCACAGAACTTTGTGTTGTTTTCTCTTCTGTCCACTTTTCTCACATTCCCTATTCCCGCAGGCGCTGCGCCGTGCCCCTATACCGGGCTGCAGAAATTAGGCACCTTCTTCTTCTTCTAACCACTACCACTACTACCACTAGCTCGGAGTATTTCAAGCTGGACGGTCGTGAACCCAAGTTCCGACGACAGCATAGCTCCCCCCGAATGGTTCGCCCCCAGCGGTCTCCTGACGCCGTGAAGCTCTCGCTGTGTGGTGGCCCGTCCATGGACTGCATCGACCGGATCCAAACTTTCCTTTCTCCTTCTGTCGCTTTCTCGTCCTCCTACTTCATATATTTCCACTATTATTTTTATCCCCCCTCCCCTATAAGGCACTGTGCCGTGTCGCCCAAGAGGCAGACAAGAATTAGGTGTCTTTTCCCTTTGTTTCAAGAATCACTCACCACACCACTTGCCTCCTCAAGGACGTCGACTGTATCGTACAATTCAGGAGAAAGCTATATCGTGTTCTATGCGGATTACTTTTCTCATATGCCGTGGCCACCGGTATGCGTGGATTTTCAGGCCCATGATGATAGTTATAGCGTGAGAACAGAACGACGACAACGGGGAGAGAAGGAGACGATCCATTTTTTCGACGATCCCTTTGTAGTCGTTCTGTTCTCGCGCTATAATTATCATCATGTCACACCATCTAGCCCAAACCACCATACCTCATTGCCATCGTGCGTGCGTGCATGGACAAGTCACGGCCTCACGCGGCGGTCCCAGTAACTCCCGAGCGCGCCATACCCAAATCAGCTAATGACCGATACTTGACCTGTGACGCAGTGATCTTTCAGCATGTAGTGTCATTTGTCGAGTGAAAAGAAAACGATGGCAAGCTGACTTTGAGAATTTTTTTTAAATATTAGGCGATGTAATGCGCTATAATAATGGCACACGTGTTCTCGGAAACCTTGATGGCCGATCGGAAGCGTTTTCTGAACTTGCTCAAAACGTGTTGAAGGGTCATTTTCCCGCTGCTTTTCTTTATCAGTACCTATGTATGAATGGTAAAACTTTATTTCGTCAGAAAGCAACTGCGGACGATTCCGTGTTAGATGACCATCATCCCAAGGTTGGCGGCGGCCTGTGTGGCCCACTCCACGACCCTTAACTGGACGACTGGGTCTGAGCTGGTCAACACGGCCTCCCAGTGCTCGAGAGAGGGATCACGCATAATATATAAATACCACAGACATACATCCCCAAAAAGTGCACAACGCAGGTCTACGCCGTGAGCTCGTTGACTGACAAAATCACCGAAACATTACACATAGAAACATTCACAGATTCCACAAACACGTTTACACTTGCGACAAGCACCTATCGCGCGACCATGTACGTGGAGTGACGGCCAAAAAGCAACTGAACGTAACCAATGTTCACAACGCGTCACACCCATCGCCGCACTGTATTCGCGTCTTCTCGCATTGCCATCGCCCTGTAAAATAGGTTGACGTCCACGTCCATCGCATGTGATCGGTTTAGAGCATTTCGACCGCAGTCACGCCGCCGAGAAACTGAGCAGCGAACGGCATGTGCCAAAGCAGTCACTTTTTGTCGGAAGAGGCCACTTCCGAGCAGTCACTTTGCGATTAACTTGGTATATAGCGCGACAGAGTGAGCCACAAGCATCTTGATTCGAGAGATTTTCCTGCTCAGATGTCATTTCTTATTTCATAATTGAACACGCTTGCCTTGTGACCAACCTTCGCCACCAAAGGTTGGGCGATTTTCGCCCCCAATAATTACGTCGTCACATTACCCCGACGTAATGATTGCTCTGAACTGATCCAAGTCACTTTTTAGATCACGCCAAACTATTTTGATTGAAGATCCTTCTTATTCAACACTTGAAAGACAACAAACAATCCGCCACGCTTTCATCGATCCAATCTGTGTACATCTCAGCCCATCTGCTCGGCCGACCTGAAACCTATCTTGTTTGATCGGAGTTGGATTATCACTGTCTCTTGTAATACGGGGAGAATCATATGCTATCATTTCTGTGAACACATTGTCAACACTGTCGTTTGCTTGCGGGGAAATTGAAGTCATGAGGTCCAGCGCATGTTTATGTGTCCGGGCGAAGACGCAGTGGCCTCTGCAATCACGTAATTAAGCATACATAATTGGTTGCCGCCAGGTATCCTGCATTCTTGTCACGTTGCGCGTGGCATATAATCGGATAGCAGCTGATGCAGTTTAGAATGATGATCTACTTGTTGCTGGCGTGGCCAACAAATACTTTCCGGATTTTTACGTGCCGAAATCACGTTCTGATTGACTGCGAGGCACGCGACAGCGAAGGGCTCCGGATATTTCAACCACTTATTTATATTTCGACGACAGGGCGCGGACGTCTAGCATCTCATCTACATCGAAGTGTGAAAGCTCCAGAAGGCATCGCAGTCATGTTTTTCGAGTTAGCAGCCGAGCGCCTGCAGACCGCTAAACCACCTCGGCGGCACAACCAAACAAATTATCTCTCTCAAACCATACGTTGGAATCGGAAGTGGCTGATACAAAGGCGCAAATGCTTTTCGTTCTTAGCCAAGGTGAAAGGATTACATTTTGCGTAATCATGCCTTTCGTGGGCAGAATTCGGTTCGATCTATGGTGTCGTGATCCTCCTTCTCCGCGTTGCCGCGTCGCATATTCGCCCTTCACGTATGATAGTGGTAAATTTGGTAAACGTCTCCTCATTGGAGGCCTTCGCTCTGGCAATACCGGTGGTCCTCGACCCAACCAAAACCGCAGAGGACAGCATAGTAAAATAAGACAGGGTGATTCTACATTCACCATGGATGACTCATTCTACTTCACGGACTCGCTGATTTAGTTAGGGAGTTGGTTTTCGTTCGCGTTCGGCTGACGCGACAAAAGACTCTCCAAGAGATTTGCAAACGCGACACCCTGAACGAAGTTCCCGTAACACCGCCCTAAAAGGCCGGTGGGTGACCTCCCTGTTCTTTGCTTAGAAGCTATATGCGACGCTGTGCCCATTCCTCATTAAAACGGTTCCAAGGCTGCGTGACAAATGGGCAGATATAATGTCGTCGGACAACGTCTACGACTTCGCAAGACATGACGGTAACACGTCCCCTTTCTAGTTTCCAACCTCTGTCTTCCTCCAAGAGGCGCCTGAAAACAAAAAAAAAAAAACTTACGAAAACCGTCAACTTGGCGTCTTGTGAGACAAAAATGAAGAAATGAACGCAAAACTGCCCACGCTGAGAGGTCTGCCATGGCGTTGCCACACCACGCAAGACTTGAGGCAACCAGAGCGAAGAAAAGCGTGCTGCCACTGCCACAACCTTTTAACGCCGCTTTCTTGGCGAAGTACCCGGTCTTTGCGGCCAACTCGAGTGTGCGGAGGCAAGCCTTTTCAGCACCGGCAGTCCTTCCATATCCGTGCAAGAGTCGCAGGAAGCTACAGAAAATGCCGTCCCGCCCAATCGCATACGTCACTGAAGCGTCACTGGGTCGCTGCTCCGAATAGATGTATTCCTACGCGATCAGTGAGTTATGCTCATATCGCTGGTCGCGTTGGTTCGGCGTTTATACTGCGATTTTGATAATGTGGAGAATTTGTGCGATGGTTTCCAACGTGCATCAAGAGTTTAGTCTTTATACGGCGTAAAAAAAAATTGTTTTTCTTACACCATGGTTTTTGTCACGCTCCCGATAATTTCTGAAGCATCCCACTTTACGATTTCCGTAGCGTCCATAAAAGTGTTTCATTGGTGTCTACGCAGCGTTCCTGAGCCCTTCACGAGCACCTCTGCAGCGTCTCATTAGTATCCGCAGCGTTCCTTGCACACCATTCTGAAAGCTAGGGGACGCCGCCACAACCATGCAATTATGGGGGTCAGTGCAGTGCTACAAGGCTTCTACTACCAGTTCACACCACGTCATTACATGTCCGAAATCATATATCGCATAGCTTCGGCATTTACACAACTGTTTCCACAATGTGGAGCGTATTTGCGGAGTCCACGAGACTGCCTGTGGCGTTTGGTTTTCGTTACGCTCACGCGTTCCAGTTTCGGATTTTCACAGCGTCCCTGTAGCGTTTCGTTCAAGTTTAATCAGCGTTCCTGAGGCCTTCATAAGCGCTTGAAGTGTTCCAAGACGCTGTGAAATGCACCGATCGTTTCGATTGTGCAGTGTATTGGTTAGTTGCGTCAGAACAATCAGTGGCGTTTCTTTCGCGTTAAGCTGCGTTCCTGTGGTTTTTATGAATGCGTCTGCCGCATTTATTAAGTATTTTCACGATTACGCCAGCAGCAATCGTTCAGCGTTTTGGTTTTATTCATCAGTGCACCCGCAGGGTTTTTTAGCGTTTCTGGGGCATTCCAATTTGGGTAGGCGGCGGTTCCCGACACTGGGGCCTACACAAATTGGACCCATCGAGAAAGCTTCAAGTTCTATCGGACCTCTCCCGCCAGGATGCAACTTTACTTTGCCGCCTGTGGTTAGGAGTAGCTTTTACGAAGGCGTACTCCTTTCGCATAGGAATGGCGGATAGCTCCCGATGTGAATCGTGCGACACGGACGAGACAATAGAACATCTACTGTGTTCATGTGAACGTTTTGCGAGCGAACGCAACTTGCTGCGCGAAACGTTAGAGACGCTAGACAATAGACCGTTTTCCGAAGATAAGATTCTTGGTTCATGGCTCTACGCGTCGCGGGCCAGCAAAGCGACGCAGGCATTGCTAAGTTTTCCAAAGACGGCCGGACTACGCGACCGCTTATAAGCGTGCAATGGACAAGGTCACATCTACACACACGTTGGCCTCACTTCTCTCTCTCTCTTCTCCTTTAATCCCCTCATTCCTTCCCCTAGTTCAGGGTAGCAAACCGACGTGCGTCTGGTTGACCTCCCTGCCTTTCATTTCTTCCCTTTCTCCTCCTCCTCTGGGGCATTCATGAGCGCGTCCATGCAGCGTTTCTTTGGCGTTCCTGTGGCGTTCTTGAGCGCGTCTGCAGCGTATCTTTAGCCTTTCAGCATCCTTCATGAATGCGTCTGCTGCGTTTATTTAGCGTTCCTGTGGAATCAGTAAGTAAACTTTGTAGAGTTCATGAGTGCGTCCGCCGCATTTCCTTAGCGTTTCTGTGGCATTAATGAGTGCAGTGTTTCTTAGCCTTCCTATTGCATCGCTTTTGTATCCGTGTCGTGCTTCTTGTAGGTATGTGTTCGCCCTGTTACTCTATCCCCGTAGCATTCATGGGTGCCTTTGTAGCGTTTCTTTAGCGTTGCTGTGACATTCGTGAGTGCACCTGCAGACTTGTTTAGCACTCCTGCGGCATTAATGAGCAATGTTCTTAGTATACATGTGAGCGCTTTCAGCGTTTCTTTAGCGTTGCAGAGGAATTCTTGTGTGCATCCACAGCGTTCATTTAGCGTTCGTGTGGCATTCATGAGTGTGTACGCAGTGGTTCGTTCGTGTTCAACCCTGCGTTTTCAGTATCTATCTATCTATCTATCTATCTATCTATCTATCTATCTATCTATCTATCTATCTATCTATCTATCTATCTATCTATCTATCTATCTATCTATCTATCTATCTATCTATCTATCTATCTATCTATCTATCTATCTATCTATCTATCTGTCTGTCTGTCTATCTATCTATCTATCTATCTATCTATCTATCTATCTATCTATCTATCTATCTATCTATCTATCTATCTATCTATCTATCTATCTATCTATCTGTCTGTCTGTCTGTCTGTCTGTCTGTCTGTCTGTCTGTCTGTCTGTCTGTCTGTCTGTCTGTCTGTCTACACCAGTCAGGATTAAATTTCTGAACACTGGTGCTTTGTTTTCTGCGGCTTCCGCAAAGGAACTACTTGAAATACTAGCATGTAACTCAAACAGGAACAAGCAAAGACAAGGGCAATCACACGTACTCGCGCATATCGGTGTCTTCCTATGTCCCTGTTTAAGTTGCGCGCTTGTGTTCCCAGCATCATGAGTCACCAACTCGCCCAATCATTTGGCAATAACAAGTAAATGAGCCGATCGCGTTCGCGAAATTCGATCGAGATTTGATCTGATCGTGCTATAGAAATCGATGTCTGACAGCGGTAGGTAAACTTGTTTGTCTTGCAAGGGAGTTAAATAGCGAAGCCAGGTAGTAGGCAGACAGCCGGTACAAACACAAATGCTCGAGCAGTCCAGCGTCTACAGCTCGTTCACACGCTCACGCTTCGCACTCAGAGGTGGTCCCACTATAGTGATTGCCTTGCGAATTTCCCACTACAGTCTGTCTGTAAAGGGGTCGCGAAACGGTCGCTTTACAACGACAATGCGGCACCATCGTCAGCCACATGCGCCAACTGTATCATCAGCCCGAGTGGACCTGCATAGACGCTCAGATGCCTA
The DNA here is from genome assembly GCF_013339725.1 of Rhipicephalus microplus. NCBI lineage: Eukaryota > Metazoa > Arthropoda > Arachnida > Ixodida > Ixodidae > Rhipicephalus > Rhipicephalus microplus. The sequence continues at coordinate 117,165,694 of NC_051167.1, forward strand.
TCGAGGAACACGAAACTCTATGGCATATCGAGCACGTGCAAGAGGAGCTCATCGGCGTCTGCCATACGCGATCCGCGTCCCACAAGGACGCTGCTTAATATGACGTCGGAGTTCAAGTTAGCGCCGATTGCGTACGACAAAGACGCTGACTGGTGTCCCAGTTACACGCGCGCAAAGTACCGAAAGGTTCCGCGTTCCTTGATAGGCGAAGAATTACTTATGATGACGCCACCTAGTTAGTGCGTGTGGACGCCCGTGGCTTCGCATTGTCGCTTTAGAGCGAGCGTTTCACGACCCCTTTAACGTTCAGTGTGACACGCATTCCATTCAAGAAGCACGCGTATCTGAAAAGCAGCAACGCATATGGGTACGAGTGCAACGAAAAGCGCGATACAACGGGACTCAAGACGGCCACGAATCAAAGGTCACGTTGGCAGATGGTATTTCCGACACGGGACAATCCAAAACCGGACGCGCATTCTCGCGTGCTGTGCTCGTACTCCAAACATAACAGAGACGACACGCGAAACCTGCATTTCCCGCTAGACGGGCATCCGCGTCGTATAAGTTTACGTCGGCGCGGCGCTCGTGTAGCAGTATACGCGTGGGTTGGGGGTGTGTGTGTGTTGTGTGTAGGTTTGCGGCGGCATGGTAGCGTGTTACGCGGATCACAGGACTGTGACGTCACGTACGGTTGTCGCTCGAGAAGGACGCGTCGGGGGGCGTCGTATCGCATGGGCCCGCGGACGTGTATACAGTTGCGTGTTCCGTGGGTCACGTGGGCGGCTGTCGTGCGACAGTTAGTATACACTTCGCGACACTGGGTGTGGGCGAACGTTATGTGTCGCGTGAACCCTGTAGCTGTTATGGGAATGAAAGCGGCGTGCAGTCGATGGCAAACTGTTTTACGATGCGAGTAATACAGAAGCGCCGGATCTGCGATTTCACGGATTTCTGCAGGGGTGGCAGAGGTGGGAACGGTGGTTCGCCCTGTCTCTCACACTTACGTCACCTATACCTCCTGGAAAGAAGCAGACAGGAAACGAGATCATGTGACCACCCTTTCCCGCCTACGTCGCTGTCGTCGTATCTCAAAACAAAGGACGGAGGAATCCACGATCGGAAAGCGTTCACGTGGGAAACGGAAGATGACACCGAATTGTGTGGCACAGGCGGGGTTCGTGAGATCAGAGAGTCATGCCCGGGCGGGATCGCTGCTCTAGAGTGACGTCACAAAAGCCCCAAAACGCCACAAAGAGAAGCGGAACGTAGCATCACGTGACTTCTCGTCACTCGCCCCAATGAATGGATTGTTGCGCGGGCTTTGTGAGATCCGACACCTGGCGCGCCGCTTCCCGAGGCACGAATGGAATGGCGGCCTGTACGACTACGCCTCACCGGCGGGTCGGCGCTGCTAGACGGCCGGATGGATCTCCGGGTGTCCGGCACCGCCGGTCGCGCTCACCGGATGGACCAGCGAATCGATGCAACGGGATCGGATGGCTTACGCTACGTGCCCGCACAAGTGCGCCCGGCCGCCGGCCCACGTGATAGTGGTGTTTACGAACCCCGGCGCGTACATGACGATGTCGCTGGGGCAACGTGCGCGCAAACGACTAGTGTGTCCGTGTATACCGTATACCCCAAACTGAAGGAACAAGATGCGGTGCCGTATTCGGACTATACGAACACGCCCCGGTGTTACGAATACACAAGCCAAAGAGTGTGAGTTGCGCGGAATGCTGCTGTCACGTGATGCTGAATGTTTGAAAGGCGTATATATATATATATATATATATATATATATATATATATATATATATATATATATATATATATATATATATATATATATATATATATAGAGCGAGAGAGAGAGAGAGCATCGAACGTGTTATTTGAAGGTCGTAGGTTCGATTCCTGCTCATGGCTGGTTATTTTTTCATCCACTTTTCTTTCTTCTTATTTACATTCCATTGGTTCTAATAACTTCCCCTGTACATTCCTTGGCATTACTCTCTGTTAGATCTCATTATTATTGTGTTAAAACACGGAAAAACGAGCCCTTAGGTATACACTTCTTTCCCTATATATATATATATATATATATTACTCCCACGTTTATATGTAAACGTGGGAGTGTCAGTCAGCGCCATCTGTAGCCATGGCGGTGAGTGTGGAACACTCTTTTATGAGCATGTGTGACGTCACGCAGCACGTGAACTTATTACGAGTGGGCAGCTGACCCATAGTCTCTCGTATACTACCTAACCTAGCGTGGACTGACACTCCCACGTTTAAATTCGCATATAAACCCAATAAAGTGGCTGGGGGGATAGCCGCCGTGATAGCTCGGTGGTTAAAGCATCGAACGCGTTATTCGAAGGCATAGAATCGATTCCTGCTCACGGCAAGTTATTTTTTCACCCACTTTTCTGTCTTGTTTACATTACATTGGTTCTAATAACTTCCCGTATATATTCCTTGGCATCGTTGTCTGTTAGATCTCATTGTTATTGTGTCAAAACGCGGAAAAACGAGCCCTTAGGTATACACTTTTTTCCCATATATATATATATATATATATATATATATATATATATATATATATATATATATATATATATATATATATATATATATATATATATATATATATATATATATATATATATACAGTGTTCATTGTTCCGAAAAAAAGACACTTTCTACGCAGCAAGCGCCTTTTTTCGAGAAATGAACGTTTAAGCCGTGGGTTCGAGAAAAGATACATGAAAGAAAGCAGCACCTAACACGGGTAACGTAGGCAAGTGAACACTTTGGGAAGCCACTATCTTGTTTCTTTCAACACTAAAGCTGTTCTAGTCGAGACTTTCATGTTCTCGGACGACGTATACAGGAAACAGCTATAGGTGCCACTACACACGACTCCATTGCCCACTTTTATACAAAAGAAAAGGCTAAGCTTGGGTTAAGTTGCGCGTGCGCAAGGCTTGAAATAGCGACAATGGAGGATTGTGAAGGGTAACATGGTTGTTTGTACACCTTACTTCAGTAATGCAGGTTCTAGGTTGCCGCTATAGGTTGACGTTAAGTAAAGCTAGGTAATTCCAGGTTGTTTTTACGTTCATTCTTAGCGCAGAGAGGTTCGATTTAAAACAAAAACAGTCATTGATTTGATTGATTGATTTGTGGGCTTCAACGTCCCAACACCACCATATCATTATGAGAGACACCGTAGTGGAGGGCTCCGGAAATTTCAACAACCTGGGGTTTTTTAACGTGCACCCAAATCTGAGCACACGGGCTTACAACATTTCCTCCTACATTGGAAATGCAGCTGCCGCAGCCGGGATTCGATCCCGCGACCTGCGGGTCCGCAGCCGAGTACCTTAGCCACTAGACCACCGCGGCGGGGCAACCACAAACAGTCAGATGTACGATACGAGTGTCCAAACGCCCGGAGGCAGAAACTCGCTCTGAAACCATGGCGTTCACACACCGCATAGATCTACGGCTGTTTATTTAAGGTTAAGCGACGCGAAGAATTACACGGCGGATAGAAAAAGGACGGTACAAGCACTGTCCGGGCCTTCGTAATGGCAAAGATGACTTCCTGGCGCAACACGGGAGCACGTTTGGGCGCACCGCTGTTCGAAAAGACACCATTTCTCGGCAAGATTAAAGAAGAACACGAGCGTATAATCTATGGGGCTGCTCAGATGGCACTTGAAAGGAGCGCACGCATGCGTAAGCTAGCCATATCAGTTGCTTTGTCAGAAAGAGAGCTATGTTTTTTTTTTTTTTTAAGTACGAGGGTCGGCGTAGCAGGCTCAGTTTTGTCGATGCTTTACCTCTATTTTCGCCTCTTTTTTCTGTTCAGTCGAGTATATTAACAACCTTCTTGTCAATAAAATTTTAGTTGGAATTCAGCGCTTGTCCCATCCCTTTTCTGTCCGCTGTGTATTTTTTCGCTGCTGTCAAACCTTTAAGTACGCTAAACCAACTAGCCCAATCAGCCACTTTGTTGACTATACGGATGTGTCGTCGTTGGCGTAAGCCGTTACATCGTTTCGGGGTCTTTTCAGCGGCCTGTGTTACCTTTCTGTTCTCTAGAACTCCGGGTTACGTACTCGTGGTCTTCGACTCGCCACCATCGCTTAAATTTCGCTGCCATTTCTTGAGCTAACTGTCGCCTTCTTCATTTTTACTAGTGAGATTTGCCCGATTTCTGTGACGCATACTAGTTTGTGATGATGATCATGTTGATGACAGTTTTCTGCCATCGTCTCACGCGCAACGATTGCTAGCGAGCTTCACCTGTTAAAAGACGAAGCGATCAGACGTGCAGAGTAACATTTTGAGCCGATGACTGTCTGGGCCTCGATTCTATGATTGCCGAATTCTTCATCGTAGCGGCTTCCTTTTTTAACAGCTTCAAACTGCGAAACCTCCCAAAACAAACATGCATGCTGATAGTAAAATACTAAAACAATGGTGAACTTAGCTGCCTTTTTAGAAAAGGGGCGGAAATGAATGCTTATTGACCAATTTGTGACATGAAATATTGATAATGCATGTCATTTGATAGTATTGTTATGTGGGGTTTGACGTCCCACAACCACGATGTGGATTTGGCAGACGCCGTAGTGAAAGGCTCCGGAAATTTCGGCGTGCACCTAAGTACAAAGCACACGGGCGTCGAACTTTCCCGCCTGTATCGAAAACGCAGCCGATGTGGCCGGGATTCGGTCCCGCGACCTCCGGGGCACCAGTCGAGTGCCATTGCCGCCAGACCACCGTGGCGGGGCCCCGTTTCATTCGAGATTGCGAAAGAATGCGAGGTACCTGTAGCGTGGGGCGATAAATTTCAGAACCAGTTGATCCAGCGCGACAGCTTCGAGCATGTGTCGCAGCATATGTGCCACGCTTCAAGCGAGATTGCGGTGTTTTCCACAGAACAACACCAAGGGAAGGGCGCGGAGGCGGTTAGAAGACGGTTTTATTTTAGTTTTTTTTAAACAAAATAAAGAAAGGCGTCCTCGATGAACACATGAATCATTTCTGCTTCACGATATGTAACTATGTAATAAATTCGAGGAACATTTTTTTTTCATACCGCAGCAAGTTAGATTCGACAAATATCTTCCTGCATGTGAGGGTATCGCAGCATACGTCAGTTGCTGACGTAAGTGATATAATCTGTAAATTTATGAGCTTTTTTTTTCTTTGTCAAGCAATTGTCGAAGGCACGCTGGCACAGACGTCAGAAGAGGATATATCGAGACCTATCAGCTCCTGAAGAACCCATGGATGGATGGATGAACTTTACGTGTAGTCCCGAGAAACGTGACTATATACCGGGCAGTGGGCTTCTCCCACGTTGAAACGGGCGGGCTAAGCTTGACCGCCGCATCGTGGACCCTCTAGACGACCCAAGGCTGATAATACAATTGAATATCAATGTATGCCTTGTCTTGTCATCGATGCAATACTTGGCGGACCAAAAGTATCTGAGGAATTAGATTATGCAGCACAGTCACATGCTATTGATATTGCGGATGGTGTAAATCAAAGCAAAGCATGCACAGAAAATGTGTGTGTGTGTGCGTGTGTGTGTGCGTGTGCGTGTGCGTGTGTGTGTGTGTGTGTGTGTGTGTGTGTGTGTGGGCAGCTGAAAATCTGAAACATTTTTGGGGGGGGGGGGTCCATTTGAACTTTCCCACATCCCCTTAGCTATGCCAAATAAATGCATGTAATGTTATCACATTAGCTATTAACTTCACTTTCGCTTCTCCACTAAGTATACTATTGATGCTAGGTCCCGGGTTTTAGCTCATGTGTGCGGTTCTTTACATTACACCCCCCCCTCACCTCTCTATTTTAAAGAAACAATTTTTCGATTTTCAATTCCAGTCAGGCACTTACTTTTACAACCAATCGCACTTCCGTCAACGCTGCCAGTTACAGAGAAAGCATGTTCGCCTCATGAAGCTTCTTAATTTAGTAGATATTGTACGGGTCAGGCTCCTATATTGTTATGAAGAGAAGATAAATTGAGATTTGCTAGGCTTGTTTTCTTTGCATGCTAATTAAAAATGTCAAATGCCAAAAGCAGCGTCATCCAACGCTCGTTTTTGAACACGTGTTTAATGCTGCACGTGTACGTTTCTAAGAAGACGCAATGCGATAAGGACGCACAAAATGAAAGACAATAACAGAGCATGTCTATTCAAATGGCACTTCTTTTAAATTTCACCGTCTGATCTCCGTACTACGCAGTTGCTGTGCAGTCGTGTTATCATAAGTGGGCGTGTGATATTTTCAATATCTTCAACGTTTTGAATATAGAATGAAATTTGATTCAGTCGGCTTCAAATCGACTTCAGTATAAGCGAAATTGAAATCCAATGCAGTCAATTCAAAGCGAATTGAATTTGATTATTCGTTCAAGTAACAACTCGTTCCGAGTGCGAATATTTTTTCGAATATTTTACGCATATTTCGAAATGTCGATTGCACCCGAATAGAGATAAATTGGTACAGAAGTACAATAAGTTTAATCACAGTCACAGTGCCGGTAAAGAACATGACCACTTCCCAATAGCAACCAGTGACGTGCTTAGCACTACTAGAGTTTCCTGGCTAGTGTTGCGAAAGACGGACCGATCCCGCCGAAGCCACCACTGTTGCGAAAGACGGCGACGCCAACACGGTCCCGAAGGCGCCACTGCTTTCAACTCCGCCGGGAAGGTCACCAGCCGTTTGGTAGCGTATGTTTATCAGCTCGCGACTGCTTCTGCGCAGAGCTGATAAGACGAGCGGACGAGACGACGGTGAGTTAAACAAGGTTTATATACAGCATATATACAGAGGCGTTACAATTTCGGCACTGGGGCCGACAGAGACTCGAAGAGCCGAGCTCTCCTCTCTAACACATAGGTCAGCTTTTCGCCTAAGACCGCCGACTCACACACATGTCGGCTCTCCGACATGGGGACTCCTCTCTCATAGGACCGCCGATCGCGACGCGCCGCAGGGCTTCTTTTATTTGCACCGGGTCCAACCAAAATGTCCAATCAGAAGCGCCGCTGGTCGTCAGGGCAGACTCCTCCAATGGGGTCGCCGCGCCATGCGTCAGACCACCAGACACGAGGACGCCGGCTCGCTGTCACGTGCGCCGCTGACTCAATGCACGTGGGCCAGAGAGGCGCCGCGCGTGTTCACGCCGTTGCGTTGTTCGCGCCAGGCGGACTGCGGGCTGGCCTTGACCCAGATTGCCTTTTTCAGAGGCACGGACGTTTGACGAGGACTCGCTGGCATAACAGCACCCCCGCCGCCAGACAATGCACCGGAAAGACGAGCTGCTTCCACGGGGCTCGGATGTCAGGTGCGCTCGTTCGCCAGGTCCCTTCAGGTTCGCCTCCAGGGCCATGGGGAGAATACAGCTCCAGACTGTTCCGGGAACACATCCCATTTTTGACGACGGATCCCAGCTCCACTGGCTTGTCGCCACAACTTGCTGACCAGCTTCACTCGTCTCTTCTGACCACCTTCGGTTTCAGCACTTGTCGATGGTTCTGCAACTTGCTAAGAACGGTTCGACAACAAACAACACACGACACAAGCAAGTGCCCTCGGTCACCCGACAGAACACCAGACAGAGTATAGTACAACATATACCTATCTACGTGTTTATCGGAATTTTGTTCCCTCTACATCAAGAGGCACATGTGGGACACAAGACTCCTAAGGTAAGAACTTGAATTTTTCACAATTACAACAACGCAACGAATTAGAATACCACATAAAGTTGGCCCCTTGAGATCACTCTAAACGAGAGCGCTCAGCCCAGGTCGTGATGAGGTCAAAGTTTTGCCCCGAATCGCCAGCGATAAACCGAAAGGTTGAGAAGTTACTAACTGGAACGCACTGCTCAATGCACCTGCATTAGCGTTTACCTTTCCTTTATTTTTTATTTTTTTGTTTTGATAGCGAACGTCAAAGTTGCGCTGTGGAGCAACATGCTCCACTTCAGTAACCGGCCACTTTTAGGCGACGATACCTATGCGGCACCAAGAGCGGCTCACACTTTCGACGTTGCACAGGGGAACAACGATACGGCTTGCTACGGATTGACTCCTCACCGCTTAGCTCGATACCGTGTTCGATCACCCTCGTGTTTCCGGGGCGGTCCGAAAACACGTCTTCAAACTCGGAACCAATCTTTCTCAGGTCCTCTTTCTCAGGTCCTCCTTCACTTAAGCTAGGCTCTAGGTTTATCTGCTCCCGGATTACTTTCGATCCCCCTTCAATTACCTCACTAGAACTCAAAATTTCTGCTTCCTCTTCCTTTGAAGCATTCAACAACAGATTTACGACCGCTTGATGTTGAACGTATGGTTTCATCAAGTTGTAAATTTTGTCCGGCCGCTTTCCTAATTTCACTTCATAATTTGTATCGCAAGGCTTCGATAATACTTTGGCGGGCCCTTCCCAATCAACCTCAAGCTTGTTCTTTTTGAACGGCTGCAGCAGCATTACCTGACTCCCTACTTCAAAAGCACGCTTCTTCACCGATTCCTCGTAGTGCTCCTTCGACAGCACTTTTGCCGCGTTTTTCTGGCTTTCCACTAGCGCTTCAATCGAGAGATCCTCACGCTGCTCTCGAATGAGCGTCTCTCGATCAACTTTCGGCAGCTCGCTCCAACTTTCCGCTACAGGCGAGAGCGTTGCAACCCTCTCGCTCTGACTCACTGGCGCCATGTCGTCTCCCCTTTCTACGGAAACCGCGCCGGTCGGTTCGGCGACGGGCCGCTCGCGTGACTGCTCACATGACTCATGCGGAAACTTTCCTTTCTGGGGTTTCGTCGACCCGCCGACAAGGTCACTTGAGAGTTCACCGCATTGAACCAGATCAAGCTGCCGCGATAGCTTCCGCGCTTGCGATCGCGTGAGAGCCATGCACGCTAAGTTGGGGAAGAACGATTTGCCCTGCTCTTTGAGAAGCTGCTCTGAGTTGTTGGAGAAAAGATAAGGAAAACGATCATTTAGCGCGGCAGACACAGCCGCTTCGGTGCGAAGCTCACCGAACGGGCCTTTAATGACAACCGTGGCGATTGGTAAGCGAACACTCTGCTCCTCGGCGACCTGCCTGATCCACGCGCATTCTCCTGTGAAGTCATCCGGAGACACCAATGAAGGATGGACAACGTCCATGGTTGCCGCTGAGTCTCAAGTGCTCGGCACGTTTTCTCATTCACCCTAATTTCTTGGAGATACGGCTCCAACAACCGAATGTTTTTTTCTGATTCTCGGATCGTTGCGAAAGCAAACTTTTCCTGACAGTTTCTCGCGATGTGTCCTTCCTTTTTGCAGTTGTAGCAGATTAGCGGCTTCCGTTTGTTTTCCGATTCAATTGCCTGTGTGGTAGAAACCTCACTCGATTTCTCCGCTTCTGTTTGCCCTTCCCCTACACTATCCTTTGTAAGAGACGGGTCCTTTTTGAAATTACGGTGCGGAACGGGTTTCCGTTGATCAGGTTTCCTTGAAAAGCCCTCTTTTCTTTCATCCTTTTCAACGCGCACTGCCCTGCTATGCAACTTTCGGCGAGTATAATACTCCTCAGCTAACTCAGCTGCCTTGTTTAACCGTACTTCCCCAAGTCTGTCCTGCAGCCAAAGTTTGACATCCTCCTCGATGCAGCGGTAGAATTGCTCCAATGCAACGCATTCCACCACTTTATCGCGGTCGTCATACACACCTTCGCCCTTGAGCCATTCAATCAAATCGGCTTTAAGACGAAACGCGAAGTCAACGTGTGACTCATTCCCCTTTTTAGCATACCGGAACCTTTGCCTGAAAGCCTCGGGTGACAACTTATAATGTCTCAAGAGCACTTCCTTAACCTCGTCATAGCTCTCAAACGCTTCCCTCGACAAGCAAGTTATCGCGTCGGACACTTCGCCGGGAAGAAGAGCTAGCAGGTTCCGCGCCCAAAGAGGCCGCTCCAAAGCGTTTCGCTCACAGACGTGTTCAAACTTGACGAGATACTTCGCCATGTCCTCGCCTACTACGAACGGTGGCAGTTGGTCCCGAATTCTAAAACCGCTGACCTGAACTGTTGGAGAAGCTACGCTAGGCGCCTGCGAACACTGTAGGATTGCCAATTCTAGTCGTTTCAACTCTAGGCGCTCTTGTCTCTCGGCCTCCTCGCGCTCGCGACGTTCTCGCCTTTCAGCTTCTTCACGTTCGCGAGCTTCTCGCCTTTCAGCCCCTTCACGTTCGCGAGCTTCTCGCCTTTCTTCACGTTCGCGAGCTTCTCGCCTTTCAGCTTCTTCAAGTTCGCGAGCTTCTCGCTTTTCAGCCTCCTCGCGGCGTGCTTTGATATCCACCCAGGCCTCATCGACTTCCTCAGCGGACACTCCCTCATCCTTCATGATCTCAAGGATCGCTTGCTTTCGTTTCGCACGGCCCAAAGTAATGCCAAGTTCCTCACAAATTTCGATGAGTTCCTTCACTTTAAGGTTCTCCATCGTTCACACTAGCCTCTTGCTGTTTGCCCCTGTTAAGAATCTACTTGCCGTACCCACTATAAGCCTACTAGCAAGACGCGCAAGCAATTTTGCACACTCCCGTGTTTACCCCCTCCGCATTAACTTTGGTTTCAAAGCGCTTCGACTTGGCTTGAAACGATCAAAGCTCCCTTCAATGCTTCACACAGCCCTTCTCTAAACTACTACAACCTGAGCTAAAGTAGTCTGGTGAACTGAGGGGAAAACATCAGGCACTCACCGCATCGATGTCGCTGACGCCGGTCGATCCCGCAGCTGCCAACCACTGTTGCGAAGCGCGCCTCCGACGACGTTACGAAGGGCGCCTCGAAATCCCACCGCTGCAACCACTGTTGCGAAAGACGGACCGATCCGGCCGAAGCCACCACTGTTGCGAAAGACGGCGACGCCAACACGGTCCCGAAGGCGCCACTGCTTTCAACTCCGCCGGGAAGGTCACCAGCCGTTTGGTAGCGTATGTTTATCAGCTCGCGACTGCTTCTGCGCAGAGCTGATAAGACGAGCGGACGAGACGACGGTGAGTTAAACAAGGTTTATGTACAGCATATATACAGAGGCGTTACAATTTCGGCACTGGGGCCGACAGAGACTCGAAGAGCCGAGCTCTCCTCTCTAACACATAGGTCAGCTTTTCGCCTAAGACCGCCGACTCACACACATGTCGGCTCTCCGACATGGGGACTCCTCTCTCATAGGACCGCCGATCGCGACGCGCCGCAGGGCTTCTTTTATTTACACCGGGTCCAACCAAATGTCCAATCAGAAGCGCCGCTGGTCGTCAGGGCAGACTCCTCCAATGGGGTCACCGCGCCATGCGTCAGACCACCAGACACGAGGACGCCGGCTCGCTGTCACGTGCGCCGCTGACTCAATGCACGTGGGCCAGAGAGGCGCCGCGCGTGTTCACGCCGTTGCGTTGTTCGCGCCAGGCGGACTGCGGGCTGGCCTTGACCCAGATTGCCTTTTTCAGAGGCACGGACGTTTGACGAGGACTCGCTGGCATAACACTAGATAATAACCTTTCAGGAGTTCCGCACATGCAAGGAGCCTGCTTTATTTGTTTTTTCTTAGTAATGATTCGTCTATTTCGTAGTCTTATTGCTGACATTAGAGATACAACACGAGCATCGTTACGCAATAATCGCAAATACGACTGTTCAATAATATTGTTACGGGAAGGAGACTGACTCAGAGCTCCATGCTACGTGCCAGTGCATGGAGCTGAAGAAGAGAAAGCAGATAGACTGGCACGAGCTAATCTGTGTGGCTGGCACTGCTCGCCTAACCGGCTGTAAATACATCGGTGACTACCCCGCACCTCCACCAAATATGTTACGGGAAGGAGACTGACTCAGAGGGGTAGTCACCAATGTATTTACAGCCGGTTAGGCGAGCAGTGCCAGCCACACAGATTAGCTCGTGCCAGTCTATCGGCTTTATCTTCTTCAGCTCCATGCACTAGCACGTAGCAATATGCACTCCAATAGGGCGAGGGGGGCGATGGTTTGTCGCAGCACCCCCTCCCCTGTTATGTCACTGATGGGGCTCATTTCTGACCCCTCACCCCGAGTCACAGTGACACCCCGCCCTCGCCTATTATATCAGCATGTGGGACTGACACTGCGCTCCACTCATGGATGACAACGTACCCCCTCCCCCTTCCCTGCCCCTCCGCCGTACGTGCGCCTATGCGTATAAAACTCATTGAAAGACAGCGACTGCATATTGCAGTGCTTTCGAGCCCTGTCAAGCGCACAGCCAAAGCGGGGAAACCTAACACTTTAAATATGAATTGCAACGCCAGTCTGAAATTTCGTGTGGGTGCACGCATGCCGTGACATCGGCCGGGTTATTTTCGAAATTATGGTGGGCGTTTTTTCTTTTGTTTTTGTTCACTTTTCATTTTCGTACAGTCGCTGTTCTTTTTTGTTGATGCATGATTGACACACGTCTGCCGTTAGTCTTCATTCTGTTTGCCACTGCAACCAAAGCCTGCATTCATACACATCTCGTATTTACAGAAAATCTGAGGTCAAAGTAACGCTTGTCATCGTACCTTCCGTTCTCGTCCCACGCTGATCGGAGACTGACAGCGCGGCATGCCATGTTTGCGGCACCGACGAAAATACGGAACACCTTCTGTGTGACTGCCCTTGATTTGGCTCAGAGAGAAGAGACAAGTACATGCCAGCGCATTGCGGCGACTGGATGGATGATCGGCCACTCTCGGTGCAGGTGCTATTACAGCGCTGCACACATCTCTCGACAGCCCGCGAGGCAGCGAAAACCCTCTTGTGTTATTTGAAGAAGACAGGTTTGTGTGAATGCCCCTGACTTGCGGTTATTTGAGTTCTACTCTGGAGTAAGTTTACCGTCTTCCCCTTTTTTCTGTATTTCCCTTTCTTCCCTCCTATTTCTTTCTCATCTGTCTATTCTCCTTCCCGAATCAGCCAGTGTGAGGTAGCCAACTGGAAGCCTTTCTCGTTAACCTCCTTGCCTTTTCCACATTCTGTTTGCTTCCTCCCTTTTGGTTTGTTCCACGCTATTACGTTTCTCATCATGGAGTACCAACATGCCCGATCTGCCGCCCTTCTAAAATTTTGTCTTCAGCGTGCGTCGGCACTGTGGCTTATCCTACCAAGCCCGGCATGCCGAAGGGAGCACCAGCTTTTCCGCTGGCGGGCCTATAGCGCAACACCATGCGCGTATTGCCTGTAGTTCCACCCTGTTATGCCTGAGCCTTTCTTGCCACGAAAACGAGCGCAGTTCCGGCGAACTCTCCACCCCCCCCCCCCCCCCCTCCCAGCGTCACCTTACACGCAGACGCCACCGAGTCACGTGCAGTTCCGACAAAGGCTTCGCCTCCTCCGCAAAGCCACCATGCCGTTCCGGGGAAAGCTGCGTCTCCTCCGCCGATCCCCGGGAAGTGGTCTGACAGAACAGACCAAAACGTTATTCAAGGCCATGCCGGCCCGATGTTTGGAGGATTTTTGCCCCAGCCGACTTCGTCATGCTGGTCGGCTTTTTAAAAAACTACAACCTGCTGTAGTAAACGTTCCTACCTGTTGCAGTTTTCACATCGATTGCCTCCCGATTTCGCCTCTGGGCGTAGGCTTCAGTGAAGTCTGTTTGACTGCTCGCCGCCCTCGGCTACCGCTACCATCACAACACAGCGAATTCCTAAGAGTGGTGGCAGCGGCGGGATGTCGTAGGCCCGTGTGCTCGGATTTGGGTGCACGTTAAAGAACCCCCGGTGGTCGAAAATTCCGGAGCTTTCCACTACGGCGTCTCTCATAATTATATGGTGGTTTTGGGACGTTAAAACCCCCATATCAATCAATCAATCAATCAATCAGTGGTGGGATGCCATCAAACTCAATTTCCTAACAGTGGTGGCAGCGATTGGATGCCATCAAACTAGAATCCTAACGGTAGTGGCAGCGGTGGGATTCCATCAAACCCAAGTTCCTAACAACTCCTAGCCACAATATACTACTACGAGCTTGCATTACGCAGTATCAATGCCGGCGGGCTCGCTTGCGCCGCTGTGGGAAAGAAAGATGAGGAGAAGACGATAATATTATGCTCGTGGCTATACGCAATACATAACACGGGGAAAGAAGGAAAAGTAAACTGCGAGCATGATTACGCACGATGACAGTCATGAATAAACATCTATGCCTGTCGCGACTGGGCATGTTTCTAGACTGCCGTAAATCGCAAGGGAAATAAAAAAAAAAACGAGCAGCTGAGCATTCTCGTTTCGCGGCTACCTAATGGACGTACAAAAAACTGCGCAGATGGAAATGACGGATAGAAAAACACAAGACACAAAAACAAAACAAAAACAAAGAAAGAACAGTGAATGTAAGGAAAGATCAGCCATTTTTTCCCACGGGAGCTTCAAGTCGTGTGCTTTTCTTGCGTGGAGATCAACACGGCCTTGGACAGAAAGAAGGAGTCTGGGTCTGTGTGCCTGACTTCCGAAGCCGAACCGATCCGTGGGCCCGGTCCGCAGGAGCTTTGCGTGGGTCTGTCAACAAACATAAAGAGCGCGAGATCTGGCTGCCTTCCTTGCTGGCTGTGTTGACTCTCCCCGTATATTCCAGGCTATAGGGCAGCGGCACAATTTGCTTGGAAAAGCCGGGGCTTCTTTTTGTTTTGTTTTTGTTGTTTTTTGCAACGAATTTGGATTTCGAGCTGAAACAAAGTGTCCGAGAGAGGAAAGGATATGGCTCATGGGGGAACCTTGAGAAAACGGACGGAGTAAAAGTATAAGCTCAGAGACTCGCAATATACATGCATGAGAGGAGAGAGACAGAAATAGGGAGGGAACGTGGAAGAAGGAAGGAACATACTGCGGAAGCAACTAGAACTGTATATATCTCCCTTTCACTCCTCATATACGCACATTCCGAGAGTCTCTGAGCTCACACTTTGCTCGGACACTTTTGGAGCATGCGTGTATGAAAGGAGAGAGATATATGATAGAAATAAAAAAGAGAATAACTGATAGAGAAAGAACCACGGTTAAGGGAAGCGGTGGAAAACAAGGAAGAAGAAAAGAGGTAAACTGCGGAAGCAGCTGTAGAGAAAAACATCTTGTCTTTTTTTAGTTCAAGGTTCTTCAGCTTTCTCGTTGAAATCTCGGCTGAGGCAAGCTCATGCACCGATGTTTACTACGAGCCCAGTGGTTCAACTTGGGCAGTTAATTATACTGAGAATAAATATCGGTTAGAGCACGCACACGTCCTCTTTCCTCTTCCGCCTCCTTTTTCTTTGTTCCTTTTTTTTATCCTCTTGCAGAATCAAGGTGATGTCGAGTAGCGATAACAGTGACGCAACTTCCGGCTAATTAAACGAGTTAGCCATCGGTAGCAACGCGGAATCATAACAGTAGAAACACGATATATAAATTCATACTCGGAATTTCACGTTTGTTATTTCTTAGTACAACGAAGAGTTTGTACACCATTAGCATGCAAACCTGTGACGTGTTGATTCAAACTTCTCGAGTTTATGCAAACATTTTCAGAGAAGCGGGACGACACGGCCAACTTTCCGTGACCATACCTGTCCCTTCTCTCGTTGCACGTCGAGTTTAAGCTCTCGTGCAACAAGTTACTCAGTGGGATTTTTGCCAGCATCTACCATAGATTAAATCTTGACATCGTTGGGTTACCACCGCAATCGACTTGTTCAGTTTTTTTTTTCCGCTATCGTCTCTGTCACCGCCACCCTCGTGGCGTCACGTCACTGTATCATTATCATCACTATCATCATATTCCTTATCTTCACCGTCGTCACTATCATCATACGTTGACGTCACTGGGATCATCGTCATCGTTCTGTTCTGGTTACTTTTATTGTTGTTCTGGTGATATCGTAATCTACGTGATTGTGTCATCAGCATCATCGTCGTCGTTATCGTCGTCGTCGTCGTTATCGTCGTCGTCGCCATCATCATCATCATTATCAACAACAACAACAACAACAACAACAACAACACCATAATGCCGTCGCAACTCTTATTATTGCCATCATTCTGTCCTGGTCACTGTCACCATCCCTTTGGTGCCGTTATCACACGTCATTGCATCATAATAATAACAGTGTCGTAGCTAGTATCATTCTCATACTTATGGCGTCGTTACTGCCGTCGTTTTTGTCCCCATGCCACCGTCATCAAAGTCATTACTGGGGTCCTGTTGTCATTGTCGACGTGTCATAGCTTTACCACAGAGGTGGCGTCAACACTCTCGCAAGTGACCCAGTCATGCAATCATTGCTGTCACCATTGCCCTGTTTACTTTCGATGTCATCGCGCCGTCTACGCATACCTCGCTGTCACTGTCATACTTGTAGCCGTTATGCGTTACGCCACACTCACCATCGTCACCCTCTTGATGTCGTCGTTGTGTCGCTGCTGTCGTTGTTGTGTCGCTGCAAAAAGTGTACGCTGGCAGTCGTGTACCCTTTTTGTGATTTGCTTCCTAATAATTGGTGTAATAATCATAGATCGGCAAGCTCACTCATCAGTCGACTCACTCGGACTCATTCAGACGCGTATGAAGCCGTGAGCCTGAGTTACTGAGTCCGGGTTTCAGTAATATTTTCGTGAGTTTGAGTCAGTGTGCGCCTGGTGGACGAGAATTTCCGTACGAGTGGCTTCGAGTGAGGTCTGCTCAGGAAAGTTTTGGTGAGTACGAGTCCGAGTGAGACCAAAACCTCAACACACATTTATTTGGAAAATATGAGTGAGTTCCACTTTTGCTTGCTGACCTGTAGAGGACATACAGGCTTTAATCAGCATATGTCACATCTGTTTTATATACAAGTCATTATGACACATTCGTTACTCAAAATTTGTAATCGCCCCGTTAAGTTATAATTCTCAGCGTAAACTGCGCCTGCAGCGTTCGAGATGAACTGTAGTAGACAACCTTGTTAAGATTACGCGCACAACGCGAACATTACAAATTGTTTTTGAACATATGTGGCTACTAGCGATAACGCTGAAATATTCGACGGCACATGTATAAATGCCGACGAGCTGCACCGCTTGTCAGTTCATCGACAGCCGACGCTGGGTTCGCCGTTATCAGGGCGAGTTTGTATTGCTGTAGACTGACCTTCAGTTTCCCGGCCACGAGCTCGGCCAAATAAAGAGTCCCCTCTTTGACTTGCCGACTGTTCCCTACGTCTACATCACGACTATACGTGACATCTGGTGGAGGTGCTTCCGGCCCATGTTCCATAGCCCCCCCCCCCCCCTCAAGACGTGAGCACAGCCAACATCGCGAAGAGGACATCGTCATCCTCAGTGACAGTAGAGCCAGTCGCAGACCGAAGGAACTACTAACACCCCCCCCCCCCCCCCCCTTTGGATCCCTAGCAGACTACACACGAGCTACGACGACGAAGCAAGCCCTCGCTATGACAACGCATGCACAGCCTACCTGTTTCACCAGCCGAAGGAGCAGCCCAAATTCTGAGGGCCATCGTGCGAGGATCCGGAGAGAAGCGTGCGAGTCTATGGCCGGCTTGACATTGGAGTTCCCTCCAATGGCAAGCCGGCCATTGGAGGGAACTCACTTGCCGACTGTTTTCTACGTCAACATCTCGACCACGTTGCAATATTCAAACGTGTACTTCGTAAAACAGACGCGGGATAAAAAAAAAAAAAACTCAGTACAGGACGCAACGATGTCAATTGCGCTCGTTGCGTCTTGTACTGTGTGTGTGTGTGTGTGTTTTTTTTTCGTCTCGTGTCCGTATGTACGAAGCGCACTTTTGAAGATGGTAAACACCAACTGGTCCACCCTATAACTTTTCTAGACGCCTTAAATGCAATAGCGCTTTGGAATAACTCCCACACCTGCCACCGGGCACCTCAAGTTTCTACGTGTTTCGTTCCATACGTCATTAGATTAACTGCCCTTAAACAAGAGCATCTACTCAAATAGGTTGCCAGTGTGATAACTTCAGTTCGGCCTCAAAACAGGGCAAGATAACTCGCAAATTGGCTGGCCACCCGAAAATAATTAGGGGTGCTTCACAAGCTGTCGAGCGAGAGCTATATCCTTGGCTCCTACCTGTTTCTTTTATTATTTAATTCACTTTGTTTCTGACTAAGGAGCCTCCATCAGGGGTTCCGGTCGCCCAGAGTTACTTGATATTAATCCCAAGCACGTTACACCCCCCTTGAGGCTCCTACGAGAGAAAACTCTCAACCACGCTTCTATTCTTGCGGCTTCCGGGGTGGGCTGCCATGCGAATGCGTCTAGGTCTGACCTCGTCAAGTGTGCACCGTGCGGTAACAGACAGGCCAAATCTACTCTTGCTTAGTTTTGGTTCCATACTCACGCACGTGGCGCCTATAATGGCTTATTCCTTTGGCACCGGTTGGTGAGGACGGGTTTAGAAATGGTGACGCCGTTAACGTGACGAAGCAAACATAACGTGCGGCGCACCTTCTTCAGGCCGTGCCAACGGTCCCGTCATTGGCGGGGTTGTTGGCAGAACCAAGCCGGTAAAGAAGAACGCGGAAGGAATACGTGTAACGGATAGGTCTTGCTGTTATTTCATTCTCTTTGAAGCGTTAGCGCAGCTGGCTCGAAGCGAATGTTGTGCGCACGACAAAGAAAACACGATGGCAGGTGGATGACATAATTTTGTGTTTTAACTGCATCACCTTTTTTCTCTTTCTTTTGTTTCGGTTAGTTTTTCAAGACTAACATCACAGTACATGACCGTTGTACCGGTCGCCCCTGTTAAAGCGAGTCCCTGGTGTTTGTTGCCAGGGGAGTTCACTCTCCATGTGACGTTACGACTAAAGTTAGCGTGCACGTGTGTTTTGCGGCTTCAACCACAGCCAACAAACCCGGAGGGCTCATTTTTCCGCCCTTGAAAGGCTGTCTCCATGGCAACAGGACTTGGCTCTCTCGCATAGCCATGTAGGAGTTCTTCAGGGAAAACATCGTGCGTTGAAAGAAAGTACATCTGGCTAAAGGGACATCAGCCCAATATAAGTCCGTTTTACATTAAGCACTGCAATTAGACCTTTGACACCGAAATGTCCTTTTAGCCCACCCTTTTTGTTTGTTGCCGAGGCAGTTCACACGCCACATGAGAACAACTAGACGGCATCTAAGACACTCATAGTTAAGCATTAGTGTGCGTATCAGATCTATCTGCATGTGTGCTTGGTTTGTATCTTGCATCGGAAACCCGGGCACATGTGTGCTAACGTGGCCAAATATTGTCATGGCAATGGGCTTCGGTCTTGTTATCTAGGCTCTCGACGCTCCTTCGGGAATCGATTAGGAAGCACTGTCCGGTTATACGAACATTTGCATTGTAAATGTCTACGAAAGCAGTGCGCCTTCAATAGTTTCTTGAGGCTACATGACGGCCGTCATGTTATCTTTCTTCTTTTCCTAGCTTTTAACTCTTATTTCCGGGTTCTCGGTCATTTTCTCTTCATCTTCATCGCCGTTTAGTCATGACTTGCTTAAGTATACGGAACACTACGAACGTCACAAGTTCGTGTTCCGTATCAGAAAAATCAATATTATCTTTCACTTCAAGCGGATTGATTGATCGCTGATCTTAGAAAATGTCCTTGTTATCTCTGCTGCCAAGGGAGCTCTACAGCACGCGACAACCGAACCTACAATCATCGTCAATGCAGTCTACCGAGAAGGAAAGAAAAAAAAAAGGGAGACACTAGCCGTGTAAAGCTTAAGGGAAGCTGGTTGATCTGAGGAGCTTAACATGGCCTCCTTGGCCGACGCTAGGCGTTTCCTTAGCATAAGGCAGACTACAGTTGAATTGAAGCCTGTCACAGTCCTTACAAGAGCGTTCAAATTCCAGCGCCAGAAACAAAGGTGGAAAACTGGCTGTGCCCTCCTGCAAGAGCGAGAACCTCGTGTCGTTCATACTAGGCTTGCGCCTCGCCGGGCAAAGTCGACGCGGAGACTCAACACCCTCCGAAGTAGCTAAGGCCTCTCCACTCCTCGGTGACGTCATCAAAGTGCGATGGGCGTGGAGGACAAGTTTTCAGAAGTGCACATTGCTACGCACTTGTAAGTGTAATCCATCTCTTCGTGCTTCTCGCGTTTCCCGAAAGCGCCGACAAAACAACTCCGTCGTAGAGTGTTGACGTAGACGCTAGGAGAGGAGGGCACGGAGTGATCTAATACCCCTGTCACACGGCCACCACCAAACTCCGTTGAACACCGTCAACGTAAATCTCCCCTAGGTGATTCGACGGAGAAGGAGTTGTGGCAGTGTCACACGGCAATGACAAGGTTGTAACAGTTGCCGCGAGAGGGCTCAGCTGGCGCTGTTTGATTTTTGGAAAAGTATTCTAATTTCATCTCTATTGATTTTTTGTGAATCCTCGTTATGCGGTTTTTACAAAAAAGCGCTATTAAGTAGGTATGCGACTAACAAACCATTAAAAACAATTTCAAATAAAAACGCATTTGCTAAATGTAGCGATGCTGCTAGTGACGCTGGCCACATTGTGTTGCCCGTGTACATGCCCGGTACGAAAATTCTTATGCTTCCTTGCCTCGTGAGGCACATTTTGTGTTCTTCAGCCATGAGTGACACAGCGGACGACGTGAGGAAGTGGTACAATATTGCGCTGGTAATGACGTTGATCGGCTGGCGCCGGCCGGCCCGACTCGCGAGGCACGGTGTGTAGGGCATCGGTGTTGAGAGTAAGTGAACTCTGGCGGGCGTAAATATTGTAAACAAACACGCGTTGTGAATGAATACTACAACGAAAGAACGTTTAATATTGCCAAAATGTATCATTCTTTCACTGCGGCCACTTAGTGCTCGAAATTTTTCTCTGACTCATAGACTACTGGGTACAAGAGTGCCTCGTTTCGCTGCGAAGGGAGATCGTTGAACGTCCTTTGCGAAATTCTCCGTTTACCTTCGTTTGCGTAAGGGTGGCCGTGTGACACTGACGGCATCTTCGTTGTCGTAAGGACGAGGGAGTTAAACGGTCTTCGCGTGTGCCCGTGTGAGAGGGGTATTACTTCGGCGCATTCGCGTGTACTCGTAAGGCGCGGAGGGTCTTTTGCGGACGGTGGACGTTTTACCTCTCGCTTGAAGAGCTTCGCTCCTAAAGAGATGGCTTTAGCCTTCAAATCGTCTTATGCGAATGCACAACGCACCGTGTGGTTTTCTACATTCCTGTATTCTAGGACAATGTGCTGAACACTTCCCGGGCTTTTGTTTGAGCTGGCAAAGCTTTCACCATGTTAAGAATACTTGCGCTTTATATATGATATTCTCCTCCAGTGCCTATTGATTTCTAGTATCAATGTAGTGTGCTCCTGGTACTAATGAACATACCTCTCATTCTTATATCTCTCTTGCCTCAGTGTGCTGGTCTATGCGCCCGCAGACACACTTACACACTTACTATGCGTCAGATGTCAGCGCCTCTAGTGGCGCCCTATACCGTTTAATATGACAGGGAGATACGAGAGGGCTCGGCGTCATTAGCTCTCGTCGCTATATTGTGACAGGCATGTCGTTTTTAGCAGGATGTGTTGCACAAACAGGAGTCGGTCGGATCACAGAGTGATCTCGCGCGACATTTGTCGCACGCTGTTCGCTCAAGGCCTTTTTACACACTCGCTATGGCCCCGGCGAGCCCCGAAAGAAGAACGTTGTTGGGAAAGCGTCTGTCTCTGACGGGTATCCCCGGCATCTCCGGTGCCAATGTAAACACGAGGAAGCGGCAGAAGCAGCCGCTATGTTTCTGCGCGCTTTCTTCCTCGTAAACTCACCCCTCCCCTCCCTCTTCCCTTCCTCTTCTTCTTCGTCATCTCGTCTCCCACGCGCGTTTTCTCGACCGCAATTTCGTGCAGAACGAAGAACACTGAATTCTCAGTAGGCCCACATAGATATGTGCATGTAGACCTATTCCATGTTTGTAAACAGTGGTAGGTGCCGTCGACATACTGAGGCACTTGTACCGACGTCACAACACGCGGGCTACGCACAGACTAAAGCTCGCCACCGCCCTCTATGATCACGTGACAAGGGGTATGGCAGCTCCATAGCTGCCTCAGAGCACAGCGTGTCGTGGAGCCCCCCGCGTTACACGGAAGCTACCCTGTACATCTTGTATATCGATAATGGAAGTGCAAAGTCCAGTTTACCTTATACTTTGACATAGTACGCCTTGTGCCGCAGTGATTTTGATGCGTCGAGGAGGAGGAGGAATAAATGAGGAAGGACAGGGAGGTTAGCCAGCTCTCAGACCGGCTGGCTACCCTGTGTGGGGTTTATGGCTATAAAAGCTTCTGACGATAACCCCTGATTTTTCAATCTCAGAAATGCTGTATTGCCACGTTCGCCACCGGAAAATAGGAGGCTAGGCCTTCGTGAGATGCAGGTGACTGCTTTATTTTCGTTATTGCATCCACGTGGCGTTATCGATGAAAGTCGGGGTGAGGCGCAGTTAAATCTTCGATCCTCCTAACGAAGAACCATGCACACACCGATAACTGCATTGCCAGATGCTGCGTAGCTACCAAGCAAGTAATCGTCATAAAATAAGTCACGAGAAAGCTCCGTGACCTTCACGACCAACTACAAAAAAAAAAGCTGAAATTTCATGAATGTTCTCATTCTACAAAATATATCTATTTTAATAATAAAAAAATGTCACTCAAGTACGAAAAGAAGCTGAAAAGTCGCTTCATTTTTTTTTTTGTACACCGAAAATATGCTCCGCTATGAACGGAAGCACATGTTTATTTTTTCCTTTCTCTCCAGTATAGTCTCCGTTAGGTTGAATGCGCGTTCGCCAGTTATTAATTTACGTTATTAGTTAATTACCCCAACGCATGTTTGAATTGAACACTCGACAAGTCAAGGTCCTTGATTAACGCACTATTAGTGGATAACAAACACGCCATTATTGAACGTGACGATAATAAAATAACCGCATTTGTTTAAAAAAAACAAATGAGCCCCAAAAACGCGACAAGCGACCGCGAAATTCTACTAGTGTCTCCGCGAAGAATTAACGGGAAATTCGCCTATCATGACCGAAAATGGCAACTCTGTACTAAATACCGTTAAACAAGATGGGCACTGCACGCGTGCAAATGCTCCCGTATAACTGGTACAACCATCTTTGGCCGCATTTTGCCACTTCTTTTTTTTTCTTTGACTTTACGTTTATTTAGGGTAAACACAAAGTTCTAAATGCGAGCGATGCACGCAACTGCCGATGCGCGCCGTCAGCGCTCGGCCCGCCTCGCTGACGGAGATGCGAAGCCGTGCAGACGGGCGAAGCGTCTCGCCAGGCGTTGCTACAATGTACATGTAGTGCCCGTTTCGGCGCGGCTTTCCCGGCGTCTGGGTATAGTCTGGTTAAGGACGGAACGAGAGAGTGCGCGATCTCGAGATAGCGGCGAGAACGCCAACTTGAGGGCGGAATTTTTTTTTTCGGGTCACATATTTGATTTCGGGGAAAAGGGAGGCACTTCTTTGAAATGGTCACTTTTGGCTCTGTGCGCCATGGCGAAGAAAATTATCTGGGGTGGCGAGGGGGGGGGGTGCCTACTTGATTTCGGGGGAAAGGGGCACACCTCCTTCAAATGGTAATTCAGTCATTTATCGCTCTGCACGCCATAGGAAAGAAAAAAAAACAATTTAAGAGAGGAGGGGGCACCTGTTTGATTTGGAAGGGGGACACCTTAAATTGGTCATTTGTTGTTCTGTAAGCCACGGCAAAAAAATTTCGGCGGTTGGAGTGGGGTGGGGTGGCATGGGCCCAGTGTTCCACCCCCTGGCCAAGCCACTGGCTCGCGGAGTGTGGGGTAGGGGCGGAAGATAGACGTTTAGTACGTTCGCTTGACTGAGGAATTAGTGTTGTAATTTTCTGTGGTGAGCTTCCGTGAAAACCTGCATGAACCTTGTTCGCACATTTGCATCGAGAGGTGTAGCCAGAAAGCTTTTTTTGACGTAGAAGGAGAGTGTTCAGCTACTTTTTTTGATGTTCGCACCTGGGTTTGCATGAGGGAGTGTATACGTTGCCATGCAAGATTTTCACTCTCGTTCAACGCCTACTGTCGACCCACGACCACTGACACTGAAACCGGTATTTTTAAGAAACGAGCTCTTTAACTATATCATGTTAATAGTTGCCTTAAAGCTACTAACCGCAGGCGTGCGCAGAGTTCACTTACCAAGTTTCAACACAGCACCTTCCCACCTTCCTCCTCCCCGCAATCTGCTCTTCCCGTCCCCCTCCCACTGAGCCCCTTGGAATCCCAGTGTAGTACAAAGGCAAGCTATTAAAGGGGTGTAGGGGCACCTGCATCCCCCATTCGTGCGCTTGTGCTTCTAACACCTTATTTAGGCACAACAAAACGAATCCAACGAACGCACTAGGCCAAGAAAGGCACAGGCGGCATCAACTGTTGTTTGTTGTAGTATTGAGGTGAGTGGAGCTATGACGTCAACAGAAATTAATTGGACATTTTACCTGGTAACAAGAACTGCCTTGTCAAACGGTGATGTCCGCAGGTACTATTGTTTGAGGATGACACGCTTAAATTGTTTTTTCTCTCTCATCAAGCAGCCGTGATCGCGGGGCTGTCCCGGGTCGATCGCCGTGTGCTCCATGCGTGTGGCGTCACCGCCGGCCGGAAAACGGTTTCGAGGGAAGCGGAAAGGCAACTGGGGCGCCGGCCGAATGGGGAGCGAAAAATAGGAACGTCATAAGCGGGACTCTCCAGGGCGCCGTGCATGGGCCCCTGAATGTGAATGCGTCACGTTCGGTGGCTTCCGCCGCAATGACTATAGGTCGGGCGATTGGCCGGTTGGTTGACTGCCTGGAATGACAGGAAAAGTCCCGAGGTTGGGACGAGACGAACGAACGTGACTAAGCTAGGGTGATTCATGGATGTCCGCATAGCTATGTGAGACCACTACGTCCTCGTTTGCGCGTCCTTGACATTACCCTCTCAAGGATGTCTCCAGGATTTGGAGACCTTGTCGTGATCGGTGATCGGCATGCATATCAACGCAGCACAGATCGGACCAGTTGTTTTTTTTTCAAAAAGAGACAGACAGACAGACAGACAGACAGACAGACAGACAGACAGACAGACAGACAGACACAAACAGACAGACAGACAGACAGACAGACAGACAGACAGACAGGCAGACACAGACAGACAGACAGACAGATAGATAGATAGACAGACAGACAGACAGACATAGATAGATAGATAGATAGATAGATAGATAGATAGATAGATAGATAGATAGACAGATAGATAGATAGATAGATAGATAGATAGATAGATAGATAGATAGATAGATAGATAGATAGATAGATAGATAGATAGACAGACAGACAACTAGATAGATAGATAGATAGATAGATAGATAGATAGATAGATAGATAGATAGATAGATAGATAGATAGATAGATAGATAGATAGACAGATAGATAGATAGATAGATAGATAGATAGATAGATAGATAGATAGATAGATAGATAGATAGATAGATAGATAGATAGATAGATAGATAGATAGATAGATAGATAGATAGATAGATAGATAGATAGATAGATAGATAGATGGGAGAGGGTTATATGGCGCCCGGCAGTAAAAACAGTGCGTGACTCGCAATTGATGACTCATGCGGGCAGCGCCAGGGAAAGTAGCACCTGTGACCTTCGCCGGCCTTGCTCGTCCCCATGTTTCGGGAAGCGATGACGTAAGAAGGAAAGGCCGTCCCTTTTTTGTACCGCGCCATTCGCTTCTGCAAAACGATTCAGGATACTGTTGACGTACTTGTGAAGCACGACGCTGGTTTGGAGGCGGCAGATACTACTACTGTAACTGTACAAATATCACTAATAATATTATTAGGAAGAGGACTTATAATACTGTTACTAATAATATTACCAATAATGATACTGAGAGGAGGACAGGTTTTGTCCTGTGTGCCTTATTTATTTTTATTCTTATTTGAGAATACCTCGCAGGCCCCGTAAGAGGCATAGAGGGAGGGCGGTATACAGTACAATTCAATACATTGTAAAGGAAGATTTACACAGAGTACAATTACAGGGCAGTAGAAAACTAACATAAAATAAATAACGAGTAGAAAAGAGATTAACAGATAACTATACGCGCAAACAGAAAAAAAAGTTTCGCTAATAAAAAATCAAGGATACTAAGCCAAGTGTGTGGAAAAATGTGGAATTCTTGGCTGTTATCCCAATCACGTTGATTGTGATCGTAAATACACCCCTCTTTTGTCGTCTCTCCAAATAATATTAACAACAACAACAACAACAACATAATAATAATAATAATAATAATAATAATAATAATAATAATAATAATAATAATAATAATAATAATAATAATAATAATAATAATAATAATAATAATAATAATAATAATAATAATAAAAACACAGTGTCTAACAGCGAATAAATCTGGCAACAACCTTGCAGTCATAATCTTCTGCATTCATTCAAAAGATACATTCTTCGTACACTAGCGATCGTACTTGTGGGCTGTGTTTCTGATTTTCTTCGAGCAAAGGTTATGAGGTATACGGATTTCGGTGGTGGTGGTAGCGGTGTCGTAATCGTACCCGATAAACTCGGCTCCGTTGAATGTATACGAAAATGCGGCCTTTGAACGTGCCCCGGCAAGATGCGTATTTATATGCGCCATTCGCCAATAATCGATGGGCGGAGCTATATTGGACGATCGGGCCTCGGTGCTTCGAGAGCACCACAGCATGCTAAAAGGCACGGCCTATGCTCGTAGCTTGTGCTACATTGCAGTGAACGTGGTTGATTGATTGATATGGTTGATTGATATGAATGATTGATTGATATGGATTGATTGATGATTGATATGTGGTCTAGTGGCTAAGGTACTCGGCTGCTGACCCGCAGGTCGTGGGTTCGAATCCCGGCTGCGGCGGCTGCATTTCCGATGGAGGCGGAAATGTTTTAGGCCCGTGTGCTCAGATTTGGGTGCACGTTAAAGAACCCCAGGTGGTCGAAATTTCCGGAGCCCTCCACTACGGCGTCTCTCATAATCATATGGTGGTTTTGGGACGTTAAACCCCACATATTGATTGATTGATTGATTTGTGGGGCTTAACGTCCCGAAACCACCATATGATTATGAGAGACGCCGTAGTGGAGGGCTCCGGAAATTTCGACCACCTGGTGTTCTTTAACGTGCACCCGAATCTGAGCACACGGGCCGACAACATTTTCGTCTCCATCGGAAATGCAGCCGCCGCAGCCGGGATTCGAACCCGCGACCTGCGGGTCAGCGGCCGAGTACCTTAGCCACTAGACCACCGCGGTGGGGCGTGAACGTGGTTGCCAGCCTGGACTTTCAGACACCTCTATCATTTTAGACACAAAGATAGGCTAACGCGGAAGATTGTCAAGCCCTTTGTAATAAAAAAATAATAAGGGGTGTGCGTGTGTCAGTCAACCTTCTCTCAGTCTTCTTGGTAGTGAATTTAATCAAGTTGCAGAAACGTGGTATCATACCCGAGCTGACCTTGTCGGTGTATTTTGTGACGGCTCTAGATGTACAATTTCAATATTATTTTCCCTGATAAAATCAAAACACACCAGAAAAGTACTTTAAAGCACAATTTTTGTGTAAAAATGGGAAACACATGTGCAAGTACTTTTAAATATGTGAAGTTTATTTTATGATCAAGAAAGGTAAATAAATAGGCGCCGATACAATTGTTAGATGCGGGAATAGTACAGTGTGTACGTACAGATAAGTTTCCCAGGCCTCATACCCATTGTTATTGGTTTGAAATTCTCGTTTCCTTTTAAATAGGTTCCCTGGTGGCTAACTCATGAATAAATATTTGTATGGCCTTCAAAAACAGTTTCGTAAATGGCAGTAGTTCTCTGCTATTTAGATACAACGGGAATCCTTGAGAAGTGTATTTATTTATTTATTTATTTATTTATTTATTTATTTATTTATTTATTTATTTATTTATTTATTTATTTATTTATTTATTTATTTATTTATTTATATGATACCCTCAGGGTAAGAGAGATTACAGAGGGGAGTGGGAAAGATATGAGAAGTAAGATGGTGAGTACGAAGAAGCCGTACAATGTTTGTAAACGTGCAATATTAGCTAATGAGTTGCGCAACAGAACATGAATGTACCGCAGAATGATATATATTTACTGTGAAATAGTAATTTCTGATGTTTTTAATTATACTGCGATTGGAAACATGTTAAATAATACTTTGATCTGTGTCGAAATCGTATACTAGATTCTTTTTCTCTTCTTCCTTCACAGGTTTTCTCATCGCACCTATTTTCTATTCTATAGCGTTTCCCCTTCACCCACCACAGGGTAGCCAGCTGGTCTAAGAGCTCGGAGTTCTCCATTTTCTCATAAAACTACTCAGTTATTTTTTTTTCGGAAGAATGACGATAGACATGCCGAGAAATACCAAAGTGGTGTATTAGTTATCCGTACTCACGGGCGGCTGCGGTCGATATTTCTGTTTGGGTGGGCAACCTTCGTTCGGCCTTGTCCTCGATCGATTTCTAGGAGATTCGCAGATTTCCCAGTGAGAGCGAATGACTCCCTTGCGAGTACCAGGAAAGGTTAGGATGACCGACCAAGATTACAAGCGCTGCGTGCGAAATATGGAAGCAAACAATGCGCTAAGTATGAGTTAAAGGACGCTGTTCCGGTGAAGTAATAATAATAATAATAATAATAATAATAATAATAATAATAATAATAATAATAATAATAATAATAATAATAATAATAATAATCGTAGACCATGTTTAACGTCCAAAACGCACCATATGATTATGAGAGGCGATGTAATGGAGGGTTCCGGACATTTCGACAACCTGTGTCTGTAAGGGGTGGGGGTAGGGTGGTCTTTAACGTGCACATAAATCTAAGCAGGTGAAATTCGAGCATTTTCGCCCCCTTCGAACCAGCGACGTGCGGGTCAGCAACCGAGTGCTTTAGCTACTGGACCACTACGACGGGTTTCGGTGAATTAATGCCTTCATGTGTATAAGAAAAATTTTTGTGTCATAGTTCGTACTCCTCCTAAGAAGTTCCACCAAAGACGAGAAACGAGAGAACTTAATTAATGACCCAATTAAGAAACGAGTGAGGAACAAAACTTGAGAAAAAAACTCAGTGGGCGCTGAATCACTTATCGTGAAACAATTTGAACTAGTATTTATTATTAGTGTTTTAAAACGGATAGTAATGTGTTAGTTGATTGATTGATTGATTGATATGTGGGGTTAACGTCCCGAAACCACCATACGATTATGAGAGACGCCGTGGAGAAGGGCTCCGGAAATTTCGACCACCTGAGGTTCTTTAACGTGCACCCAAATCTGAGCACACGGGCCTACAACATTCCCGCCTCCACCGGAAATGCAGCCGCCGCAGCCGTGATTCGATCCCGCGACCTGTGGGTCAGCAGCTGAGCACCTTAGCCGATAGACCACCACGGCGGGGCAATAATGTAGTTGATGATTCAGGCTTCGTGCACTTTTCAAGCTACCAGTCTTGCTTTTTGATCATGACCCATTTCTTCTGTTTCGCTGAGAATAAGCTTACGTACGTACGTACGTACGTACGTTCGTTCGTCCGTCCGTCCGTCCGTCCGTCCGTCCGTCCGTCCGTCCGTCCGTCCGTCCGTCCGTCAATCAGTCAGTCAGTGAGTCAGTCAGTCAGTCCGTCCATCCGTCAGTCAGTCAGTCAGTCAGTCAGTCAGTCAGTCAGTCAGTCAGTCAGTCAGTCAGTCAGTCAGTCAGTCCGTCCGTCCGTCCGTCCATCAGTCAGTCAGTCAGTCAGTCAGTCAGTCAGTCCGTCCGTCCGTCCGTCCGTCCGTCCGTGCGTTCGTTCCTTTGTTCATTTGTTCATTTGTTTGTTGATAATTGCAGAATCTGAAGTTTTACCTGCTAAAATTGTACTGTTATGATTCATGCCTCAGTGGAGAACGAGGAAAATTCCGACTACCTTTTGCTCGTTAAACTGCACTGGTATCGCGCAAACGGGCCTCTAGCATGTCGCATTCGTCGATACGCTACCGCCGCTGTCGAAATCGAAGCCGTGACATTCGGGTTAGCAGGCGGGCTCTTCTAATACAATAGTGCCTCGTTGCAGTAACTTTAGATTCTTCTTCATATTCTTGCATTACGCGTGAAAACAAAAACCTCTACAAAACAATGTGGAGGAGTCGACTCCTCCACATTGTTTTGTAGAGTAAGTGGCGTTGTTTCTCACTGTTTTTGCGCGTGTAACAATAAAATCCGCTAGGAGAAGCCCTGACAGAGGACATCCTTAGATAAACAGGTCGATGCATTCTCTCGGATAAAAAGATAAGTTCGTCCTTTATGTTTTCGTGAAATAATTTCATCACAGCCAGTCAATATTTATTTTTTTTAGTATAAGCCTTCTTTCGCGACAGGAAGTTAGAAGGAAAGCTTTTGTATCCTTAAGGACATAAAAAAGAGCCAAATCTGTAAGGTCCCCTCAAAAAAAAAAAAAAGCCCATGAAATTGTGGTTTCAGGGAAGCATGATACGAAGGAAGAGCTGGTTCTTTCGAACAAGCCTGGACAAAATAAGAAAAGGCAAGTGACGTCAGTGGTGGGTTGCCTTTCCAGTAGAAGGATTTTTTCTGCCATCCGAAGTTCCGAGAAAAACGGATCTCCGTAATGAGAAGTTCAAGGAAAAACAGTGTCACGTTGCACGTGCGTAAATGGTGGCTTCACATTTTTCTTTTTCAAAATTTTTACATATACATTAAAAAAAAGGGAGAAAAAAGTAACCACTTTAGCGGCCTCATAAAATAGGATATATGTTCACGTCCTTAGGATGCTTCGTCTTCCCCTTGTCACATACCACTCATGCATAAAAAAAGGCTTCATCCCAACACAAGCACAAAAATGGACATCGGATTGGTAAGAATACGAACAGTGGAGTATAAACAGTCAGCCATACGACCGCACAGATCTTCAAATGAATTCAGAATAGGGTTATCAATTCTTCTATGGAAAAAGTGAAGACGGAGGCGACGGATGCGGGTGTGCTGCGTACAGTAATTTAAGGAGCCAGCGAAATCGAATTGTTGCGGCCTCTTCAAGTGGGGCTTCAGACTGGCGTCGCGGGGCTCGCAACAATTGCTCTTGACGGAAAAATGTACCGGTACAAGAGCAGCGCCTGTGCGAAAAAGCGCGCTGTTGGTCTTTTTGAGGAGTGCTCACATAAACGACTAACTCGACGAGTGATGAAGGACTATTTTGCACATGTCGCGATTCACGGGGAACTTTCAGCTAGAAGTGGTTAAAGCCAGGAGTGTAGACAAAATTTCTTTTGGGGGGCAAGAGAGAGGGCACCTGCTTGCTCCGAAGTGAGGAGCAGGCTGGCATTAGTCCAGGGCCATTTCGCACTCTAATACACCATGGTATTAGAAAGGGTTTCGGAGAGGAGGTGGGGGGGGGGTACCGCGCGGGCGAGGTGTACCACACATTGGCTACGACCCTGGCTGAAGCCCCTCGCAGCCACCGCAACATCGCTTCGTGCGTGTGAACTTAATTTTCCGCAGTGTGACTCGATCTAAGAGCCACCGTACAACGTTACAAAGTGGATGGTCCGGAACGAATCCAAAACATACAGGCTGTCCCTCGCGATGCTCTGTGAAAAGTAGGGACGCTGTACTGACTCGGGACGCTACGAAAATTCGGGACAGTCGCGCTAAATCGGGGACGGTTTCTAGCCGTGCCTCAGAAAAGGTATTGAAGTACAAAGATGCTAACCACACAGGCAGATGTCCATAGCTGTCCGCACGTTCGGGGGATGCGAGGAATAGGTAAAGGAGAAGTCATCGGAAGCAAGCACGGCCATGTATATTATAGCAAGGGGTGCGAAAGAGAAGTGGGGGTTGCAGGAACAAAGGATGAGCGGGGAGATATCATAGTTGTCACAAACGACTCCAATTTTCGAAGCATCCGCGGGCCCCATCTTCCAAGGAAGGGCGTTTTTGTGTTGGAAGACGACATCCGGCGAATATAACGACCCAGCGTGGCGCCGGCTCGTCTTCCCTGCCCCTGACCGGAAGGGGAACCGGCGGTCTCAACAAGGAGAATTACTCCCAGATGAGACGGGAACACGTGTACGCCACTGAGGAGGTTTGAACTGCATCGCAAGAGCAGTTGACGCATAGACAGCAACAAGTGCGGTCGTCGGTGTCGCGAGTCTCGCGTAGGCGGCGAGCACGGAGTGACCCGCGCAACGTATTGAGACGGCTGCAATTCCGGGCACCCTCGTCGTCTACCAAGCCGGCGAGACCTTCAGCGGCACCCGTCAACTCCCCTACGTGCACCAAGGGCTGGTTTGGTCCGTATGGAACTTTTTTATTGTGACTTTTTTGTTAAACCGTAAACTTGTTTTAACCAGCCTTTTTTTTTTAAATATTTGTAGTGTGCGCTGCGTCGCACGTTTAAATTCTAAAGCGCAACCATGATCATTCTGTAATTAATTTCTAGTGTCTCTCTCCTTTGATTTCCATCTTGTTGTTATTTTATTAATGTTCCGCATATTTGTCTTTAGTCTGTATCTTTTGTAGTGTTTTTTTAGCATATTTTGTTATATAGCTGTTCTTTCCATCGCGTATCAGTTTTTCCTCCTTTGTTATTTTTGTAATCTCCTGCCTTTAAATTGCCCCTGTTTCAATTAAAAATGATTGTTGTGTGTAATCAAACTCCGTGTCTGCTCTATGAGTGCGTCGGTCAGGTCCACACATCACCACACGTGCAACCCCGCACGGGTCGGCCAACCCGCAAATAAATTTGAAATGTGCCACTTCGAGGTCTTTCAGGCGTCGCAGGCCGAAGCGTAAAGTGGAAGCCTGCGAGTCTGCCGCACGTCGATGTTGGATCGGCGGGGCCTCACCAGAAGTGTGTGACAATAGTCTTGTATAGTATAGCACAGCAAGAGGAGGGAAATAAGCGTGAGTAGCACAGCGTCACCTCCACTTTTTCCCGTCTTCGCACCAGATGAGCGTAGCTGCCGCAATGTTTTTTTTTTTTTGCTTTGTTTTACCAAGACACTGTTTGCTGTTGCTTGCACGTTTGAAACACTTCAATAAATGCGTCACAAAAGTGATTCCTTTAATAGGATCTGCTAGGCTGTTTGATTGACTGACACAGCCCGTTGCCACAATTACTGCGTAGCCTTGACTCCCCTCAGTATAGGAAGCACAGAAAATGCATCTAGCTTCGTCACCTCCATCAGAACGATAGAAGTGTTTTCCACCACACTAAAACGCCAGTAAGGGTTGTAGTAACAATAAATAAAAAATAAAATAAGTCAAGGCACAGACCCGACACGTTTGCAAACATAGACTTCTCAGGATGCTGTAAGTTTACACTGGTAACACGCACTTTTACAGACAGCCTGTCATCGGTTTAGCACGCACAGGCTTACATAGCCCACATCCTGCGGGGCTGTACAGGTAATCTGTACTTATACAAAGAGGACGGTATATTTAACCAGACCTCCTCGCAGAACGCTGTATAAATCTCTTGACCAGCTCAGAACCCACAGACCAACGCTGCGGGCGCAAACAATATTGACACTGGAAGCCTACGCCCCACTCCAACCTCCCGCCCTCCTTCGGCTATCACCCCCCCCCCACACACACACACACACACAAACTAGCACAGGCCAACAAACTCTCCAAATCCTTCGGTAAACATTTAATGGCATTCATTTTTCAGCACTTCAACGCCACACCTAGCGATCCCCCCCCCCCCTCCTCCTCCTCCTTGATTCTCAGAACAAGATGCCCATCCTCTGGCTCAAAATAATGACAGCAACAGCCGTTTATACAGATCGTCTCAAGGTCGTTCCGGCTCTAGAGTTTTATTGATAGAACGTATACCGCGACATCCCGCGGCCATTTCTTGAAGTACGCAGCGTCGCATGACGTCGCGGTCGATTTCGCGCCTCCCTTTTATCCTCCAGAACATGACGTCAGAAACCGCCACACGTAGCGCCGTCGTCATGAGCACGGCCTTTCCCGACTCGGCCGACGAGGCTGCCCCCGATCGATTTTTTTTCCTGGAAGGGAGAGGGAAAAGAGGGAGCGCTCCGTGTGCGGCCCGGTGCCGCGCTTTTCTTTAAGGGGAGATGAGGAGGGAGGAAAGAGCGTAAAATGGAATCCTTGCGCAAGAATCGGGGAGAACAGTAGGGAAACAAGTGAAGTCTTGGGAAGGCGAGGGAGTGGATGATTGCGCAAAATCGGCGCTCGTTTGGGTTTCGACGCGACGTGCTCCCTCTGTCGGTCGGTGGGTTGAGTCATCCCGGGAGCGGCGACAATGTTGTCGTCATGGGCAGAATTTGGACACGTGGAGGGAGAGAGGGTGCTCTCCCGGTACAACGTACGCTGACACGTGACGCAACCGGGAGAAAAAAAAATAGGGGACGCGGCTTCGTGGAATGTGCATGGTGGCATTCAGTAATTTTCCCTTTAATAACCCCCGAAAGGAAGATCGTAGAAGTGGGCTTCTTCGGGACGTGCGATAATTGTTAACACAGGCGCGCACACAAAATTAGGGACAGAGGGGGCAGCTGCTACCTGTGTGCCAAGTCTGTTCATACCTTGTTTAGTAGGGCCTGTACGGTCATTGTTTAGAGTACGGGGTTATGACCGGAAAATTCTTTGTCGTTAATCATAGCCGAATACTCCTGGTATTACGCACCAAGAACGGTTTACGTCAAAGCTTTGTGCCTGGAAAGTCAAGAACTAAAAGCAGGCCGTCTGCAAGAGATAGTCATCCCTATATTTTGCATGCATTCACTGTGAAGCTTTCCTTTCAGACTTTTCTTTATTTCAGGGGGGGGGGGGGCAAGGGGGAGGTCTACGTCCTAACAGAGAGCCGTACACGCCTATGATGGTTAACAATAAGCAAATGTTGTTCTAGGGACAAAGACACTAGAAGACATAGTTATCACAAAGAAGTAGGAGCGAGGTTATCATGTTGCAGGAGGAGCAGTGTTCTGGCTAGGTACTTTGCACTATCTTTCCCCCATGTTTCTTATGATACTTACACGTACATTCATTTGTTTGCCTAACTTGAAATTTCCATATACCGTAATCTTTATTATTTTGATGTTACTATGTTTGCTCTTGGTTAAAGTTTTTTTGTGCACCCCACTCCCCTCTGTAAAGCTATGTGCGATTGGGGGTAAAAAAATAAATACAAATACAAAAATGAGTGGCGTTGTTTTGATCTTGAGTCAATGTAGCTGACGCTGGTGCTACGTCACGCTAATATGACGTCCCCGTTGCGTTGCGCTATTAAGGCAAACGCCTTAAATGCCCCATCTAACACGAAAAGTGACCGTTCGTGTCAACATAATTAATCACTAACTATTTTGACCATACGACGTCACAGGTCACCAAAACTTGTGACCTTTTGGTGACGTCACTTTGACTTCACGTAATATCATGATTCTTCGACATCGTCCCTTTGCTAAAGCTATGTGAAGTGCAGACAGCTTGCGATGCTTCCGATCTCGGGGGCGGTGCAAATTCTCGTGATAACGTGACTGGCGCTGCAGGCATGGCAGCACGTAAAAAAATGTAAAAAAAGAAGGGTCACACGCATTATTTATACATGCGAATCACTCTTGTGTTTGGGCACACTGTCATGGACTCATGTGACAAACAAGCGCAAAAACAACGTTGTATTCTCTTGGGCGACTTCAGTGGGGCGAGGGTTGTAGTACGCTGCCAGAAGCAACAATAGTACTGGTGAAGATTTGCAGTAGTGGTAGTGACAGCAGTAGCAGTAGCAGTTGCGGTGTAGTGGCAATATTAGTAGTGGTAGCAATACCAGTAGCAGCAGAGAATGAGAGCAGGAGAGAAACAACTTCGTTTCCAGTAGCAGCAGTGGTATTATCCTAAAGGCTTTTTAACCGCACTGACAGACACGGACAAAGAAAAGTGAGGAAGACTGGACTTGCGAAGTCGTTCTGCTAAGCTTTCCTTTGTCCGTTTCTTAGTGCAACTAAATAGTCTTTACGAAGAACGTAAACTACCTATCCTGTTTTGGTACTTTGAGAACTTCAGGGGTTCTCAAAGTGGCTTCCGCAGGCCCCTCCTCGTGGTTCTGCGAGTCACTGATAAATTTTGCCTGGTTTCGCACTTGCCCACTCCACTCACTTGGATGGCGATCCCGAGGTGTTATCGATCTAGGGAACCTCCATTATTCACGCCCGAGCGTCAACACGCGCATCTACTCGTAAGGGCGTAACAGATACGCGCGAGCTGCACAATAAGTCCCGCCAGCAGTTTGTAGCCAGCCAGACTCGGAAAATGGGACGCGTGGTGGCTTAAATGTCGGGGCCTTATATGGACTTTTATGGAAAGTTATGTCCCTAATGTTACTACCATGCGCATTTCGGCTATTTGAAGATAGGTGCCGCTAGCGTACGCAGAAAGTCAGAAGGTTTAAAAATAATTGTACAAGGAATTCCCCCCCCCCCCATTCCCGGAAGGAAGGGGAGGGCGAGGTTCCTTGGCACTTAATGTAACTTAGCAGGGTTCTCTGGCATCAGCGTGCTTGAGAATTTCTACTCTACTTCAATAGTAGTAGTAGTAGTAGTAGTAGTAGTAGTAGTAGTAGTAGTAGTAGTAGTAGTAGTAGCAGCAGTAGTAGTAGCAGAACTGGATGACAGCCACCGAAGCAGCAGATAACAATAAAAGAATAGAATAAAGATGACTAAGCTCTTCTCTAAATAAGAAAAAGTTATGCCTAATCAAGTGACGAAAAACTGCCTCTAAACCAACAAAAGTATACTGTGAAATGGTGAAGCGTAGACGGTGCGGCTCTTTGAACTACACACAGCAAGAAAAGTTTACGGAACACATGATCAGTGAGAACAAACGAATAAAAAGGAGCAATTGCCGCTTAGAAGGGGAACATAGCCCCCTTCCCCGTTAATAGCTCGGTGCGTAAAAGAGCTTGCGACCTGCCGAACTATTGATTAAATTATTAGCATCATACTTTAACAGAATTAGGTATTCAGGTTTTCTGGTGGGCAATTGTCCCATTGTCCTTTTGCCGTAAGGTGCGCGGTACTTGGCGGTTGAAGTAGTAGTAGGGCATGTTTTATTAATCCACGAAGCGCTCGAGTCCCCTAATAACTGTCCCAAGTTTCAAAGTCAACTCGATCCCTCTCCGCGGTGTTTCAGGGACGCCGAGCCAAGGGGTGAGAGTAGAGGAGAACGACATCTGTTCAAAAGGAGACAGGACGGAGGGTCGAAGCGCTCGTTTAGGTAAGGGCATCGTCTGGAACATTTAGGGAAAACGGGAGTTTGGATGAGGAGGAAAGGAACTCTGAGGAGCGAGGGACCGTCAGTCGGGGGAGAGAGGGATAGCCTGGCGCGCAAGCGTTGAGGGTGAAACGTGCTCCCGGCTGTCCCTCTCACCCAAACCAAAGGCGCTTTCCTCCTGAACACGTCTCCCGTTTTCTCCTCAAGGTCTAGACAGCGCCTTTCCACGGACGGAGGATTCCTTCTAGGTGGCGCTGCAGCTCCAGTGGGGGAAAGAGGGATCCCGGTTGGGGAGGAAAAGGAGAAGACGGTGCGCGATAAACTTCGGTTTCGAAATGGCGTCGGGGAGCATTTTCGCGGGCCCATGGGACCGGGAGGCACCCTGCTGGGAAAGAGCCGCGCGGCGCAGCGCTTGGCAAAGTAGGGAGACGATAGTGACGTAATAGCGCAGTCGGCAGAAATGCGGCTGCAGCAGCGCGCTTCGCAGTGACGGACTTCCCGGCGAGAAAGCAGGAAGAGACTGGCGCGCGCCGCGCCACGCGGCGAAAAGGGCGTGGCACTGCGCTTTCTATGTCAACGACGGTGCCGGGCCACGAAACGCTCTTTGGAGTGTCTTGGACTTCCGATAACCATACAAACGCACGCGCATATAGGTTGTAGAACGGGGGAGGATCCTCTCACGTGAGATCGGATCTGAATGAGTTGACTGCCAGCCTCACTTCGTATATCGCCCCGCCGCGGTGGTCTAGTGGCCAAGGTACTCGGCTTCTGACCCGCAGGTCGCCGGATCAAATCCCGGCTGCGGCGGCTGCATTTCCGATGGAGGCGGAAATGTTGTAGGCCCGTGAGCTCAGATTTGAGTGCACGTTAAAAAACCCCAGGTGGTCAAATTTTCCGGAGCCCTCCACTACGGCGTCTCTCATAATCATATGATGGTTTTGGGACGTTAAACCCCACATATCAATCAATCACTTCGTATATCAACGCCATATCTACTGTGGTGGCACTGCACGAAACTTGGTTACTTATCAAGCGCATGTTTACTACAATTATTATCGCCCTAAAAATGCTATCCTTGGTTCGTAAAATATGTTGCTATCTTATTCTTTGCTTCACCCTTTTGGCGAAACTGTGACGTTTTTTTTTCTCGAGCACCTGATGAATCTGAAAAAAGCGCGCTTGCATCAGCCGACTTTGAACCTTCGCACACGCACGTGAATTTTTTTCCTGCCTGCCAATAGCGTCAGTCGCTGAGACGCAGCGTTTGAGTGAGGTAGTGTGCAGTGCTCTCGCCAGTTTTTCTTTGCAAGGCAAATGACGGAGTCGCTGGCAGAGCGCTACCGCATCAAACTTTGCCAGAAACTGGGTGACAGCGAAGTGGAAATCATTCGGAAGATCAAGGCAGCTTTCGGTGACGAAGCTATGAGCCGCGCACAGATTAAGGAGTGGTACAACCGGTTTAAAGACGGCCGCACATTGGTAGAGAGCGAGCCATGCACCGGTCGGCCATCAACATGCCGAAATGACCAAGTCATTGCCGATGCGAACGCTATGGTGATGCTGGACCGCCGTGCAACTATCCGGGAAATGGCGAAAGAGGTGGTCATCAGCATTCTCTCTGCACATTCCCTTATGACCGAATATTTGTCCTTGAAGAGCGTTGCGGTGGAATTTGTGCCACAATTGCTCGCAATGGAGCAAAAGCAACTTCGTGTTGAAGTCTCACAGGACATGCTGTATTTCGCAAACAGTAACCATTATCAACACATTATGAACACCATTATCACTGGTTACGAGTCTTGGTTGTACGGCTATGACTTGGAAACCAAATGCCAATCGCCACAGGGGAAGCATTGCATGTCACCAAGACCAAAGAAGGCCCGCCAAGTGTGCAGCAACGTAAAAGTGATGCTCAGTGCTTTCCTTGACTCCCGCGGTTTGTTACACCATGAGTATGCATCACCGGGTTAAACAATCACCAGAGAGCATTACAGGGATGTCCTCCGTCGGGTATGTGATGTTGGGCGGAGCAAGAGCCACGAGTTGTACGTGGTCAAGGAGAAACTGGTGCACCCATCGCGACAACACTCCTGCACATTCCCCACACTTGGTTCAGACTTTTTTTTTTTTTTGGCGAAAAGTCAGACTACTGTGGTTCAACAAGCTTCTTACTCCCCTGATATGGCCCCGTGTGACTTGTGGCTTTTTCCCAACCTCAAGAGGACGTGACGATAGTTATAGCGCGAGAACAGAACGACGACACCGAGACAAAAAGGACACGAGCACTCAAGTGTAGTTCGTGTCCTTCGTGTTCTTCTTGTCTCGGTGTCGTCGTTCTGTTCTCGCGCTATAACTATCGTAATGTCATACCAACTAGCCCAAGCTGCCACACTCAAGAGGACACTGAAAGGAGAATGATTTCAGATGGGATGACAATATGGCTGCACCGACAGTAAAGCTAAACTCCGTTCCGAAAGAGGCCTTCTCAGAATGATTCCAACAATGGCAGCACCGCTTGGAGAAGTTTGTGGAGTCCCAACCACTTTGAGGGAGATCAGGTTTCCAACGCTCCAAATATGCCAGTTTTTTTTTCTATTCTTCCACCAAAGGTCGGATACTTTTCTAAGAGACCTCGTATACGCCTATACAGGGGCTCTGCCATATACCCGCGATCCCTAAAGTATGCAATGTGCTGAGCGTTTGAGCCCAACTTCAAACCCGTCGCCGTCCGAGACGCCTCAAACTTACCGAAGCAAAGGGTTGCCTTCATAACAAAAGAATACGACACGGGCTGCTCCAAAGAGTGCATGCTCATGTCTCAGTCCACCGGAGGCTGTACACAGTAAGCTCCATTGGGAATCGGGCTGGCATTGTTAGGAAAAAGGGAAACGATATATCCGTTTCAAATAAAAGTCGTAGTCTCCAAATTTTAGTGTCATTGACTTCACCACCATGGGTTGATTATTAAGCGGGAAGCGTGGTTGTTAGGTGGATTCTGTTTTCTTTGTTTTGTATTTTTCTCTTTTTTTTGTCAGATACTGCCCAAGTATATATTGTGCAGTTCTAGCAAATAAATCTTGTTGTAAGTCAGTGCCGCTGTCTGTCTCCTTCTTTCTCTTGTCCTTCGTTATTGGCGCTGTTTTTTATGTGAAACTCAGTTTCCGACGTTTCAATCTTTAACTTCCCGCAGAAATCTCGGATGGTGACGTCGCGGATTTCGACCACATTGACACACGGAAGTTTTTCTGAAACTTTGTATTTTCAGACTGTAGCTAACTCAGAATACAATGCACTTCATTTTTTATCAATTCAGAATCACTTAGGCTCGAGTAGCGATTGACTAAATTTATGATGTCGTGGCGAATGGCGCGTGAATTTCCTGATAGCGTCCCCAGTGTCTCACTACTGAAATTTTCTTCATTAGTGCTTCTTCTCGAATACCAAGAGTCTCCTCGCGGCGCGCGTGGCGCTATCGGTATCGAGAAAGAGTAATTTACTAAAACAAGAAAATTAGTTTTCAGTAAGCAGGCCTCTAATGAATTGGTTGAAATTGATGAATTGTACAATGAGGACTATTTTGTAGTTAATTTGACAGTCACGGGTTTATCAATAAAGGAGAAAAAATCAAGGTCAAGGCGTACTTTTAAAATTTCCCGCAAGCATCTCTACTGGTGACGTCACGCATTCCGAATTACGCGTTTGGTATTTTAGAGACATCGGCTGAACGAAGTTTCCTATAAGTCGTTGTTGTTTAGTATATTGCCCCCGCAGAGCAAAACGTACTTCATTTTTACTGGACAGGAACAACGTATGACCTAGCAGACGCCGTCAAAATTTGTGACATCGTGACATTTGCTGCGGGAATTTCAATGTGGGGTCGCCATCCACATCTTTATTCTTGCACGTTTTCTCGCTTGTTAAACGTGTTTTCCCGGTTACTGTGGAACATTGGAATTGGGAAAGAGTGATTCTTTAGCACGAGAAAAAATCGTTTCTTTTCTTTAGTGTCCCTTTAACGTTTGGGCCCTGCTCCAAAACTCATCTTCGAGCTACTTGGACGCGTCGAACTCTCCGAAGGAAAGGGTTTTTTCTTCACAGCAGAAGCAGACGACGCCAACTGCTGCAAAGAGCGGAAGCTCTCGAGTCAATCCGCCGTATGCCTTCGGTACGCTGTGCACCTTCCATTCAGAATCTGGCTGGCGTTGTTAAAGGCACAGGACCTGACCCGCGTACGTATACCTCGGCGCCGGGCAACCGAAAATAAAGCCCCGGGTGTAATCGGGTCACGCAAGCGCACCGCTGTCGGCTCGGTCGTCGGCTTTGGGCCGCGCTTCGACGGACAGGTCACCCGAGCGTGCGCCAGTCATCTAAGGGCTCTCTTTCAAAGAGTTATAAGCCAGAGATGGCCTGAGCGCGTCGCTGTATAAATTAGGACATGCCATTAGATGACTTATGCAATACTAACAAAAAAGGAGCTCTGGTCCTTGTTTTATCCGGTAACAGTCCCTTTTCTTTTTACTCATTGGCCAAATTGACAAAGAATAACATGCACGCACACTGAACAGATGGTTAACCAGCAAAATTGAATTGGAGGCTCGGGCGTTTGTCACTGGAATAATGACTGAGGCTCATCCTACTGTTTCTAAATCGTTGTTTGCGTCTATGAATAAATCTTGATTTGTGTTTTCCACCCGTGGGTTGCCTTCTTGATTTTAGGTGAACCAGCGGCGTGCGTCCGTGCGTCCGTGCGTCCGTGCGTGCGTGCGTGTG
Organism: Rhipicephalus microplus; assembly: GCF_013339725.1. NCBI lineage: Eukaryota > Metazoa > Arthropoda > Arachnida > Ixodida > Ixodidae > Rhipicephalus > Rhipicephalus microplus. The sequence goes on from NC_051167.1 coordinate 117,207,945, forward strand.
TGTGTGTGTGTGTGTGTGTGTGTGTGTGTGTGTGTGTGTGTGTGTGTGTGTGTGTGTAAAGTACATTTCACATCCCACACTCATTGAGTCAAGCTTCGTTTTGCCGAGTTCCGCTGTTATTTTACTGTTCATTTGCAAACAAATTTATTTTCCCTGACAGTCATTCCTTAACACACGTGACGCCGTACACACGTGGCTCAACCAACCGTGAGACCACGGCGCCCAGACGGGGCGGGGCGCCAGTGGTCGCCACTAAGAACTCACCATATACAGCAGCCGCGTAATGTGGCGGCGCCTGTATAACGGATGAAGCCGGTCGGGCCAGAACAAAGGCGGGCCTTGTTTATGCCGCATTGTGTGAGAAGAGAAGTTGACGCGATATGTACCACAGTTGGAGCGAGCTTTGTGTATGCGAACGGCATCTGATGAGTGACCATTCCGTGGAAGAAAGAAATAACGGTGCGCGGAAGACAATACATAGAAAAGGAGAAAACAAAACAAAACATCAGCAGGAGCCTGAGAGAATAACTTACGACTAGATGCGTGTACATCAGGCGTAAGTACAGCCGTCGGTGGAAATAATGCGAGAGGCGGGGGGGGGGGGGAACAGGTTTTTTTTTCACCGTTTCTTCTTGGCTTCCTCTTTCACTGTTTCCTCTCTTTTGCCGAAGAGCTTACGCCTCCGCTTACACGCTTCTCGTGATGTTTCTAGAAGGAGTTGTATAGCGGTTGGCTTGTCTCGTTTTATGACGTCACTTCCTTCAAGGCGTTCGCTTTGTGTAGCGTTTCGAAGACAATCGGAACGAGAGACGAATTAGAGGTGACCCTATAGTAATTTACACACCCAATGTGTACACTCGCACAATAGCAGGACTATAGCTTTGGCTAACTATTGGTCATCGTTAGCCATTCACTGTTACGACTTTATTTTCGATCTATCTGAAGACGATGGATAGAATTTTGTTAGAAACTGTTTTCTCTTTAACAATTTGTCACGCCAGTAACATCCCTTCGCAGGTCTCGATAGACTGTAATTTCGTTAAAAGACGTCGAAAAGTTTATGAAACCTGTCGTCGTCTAGGTGTGCTCTTCTGCCCTCTCTGTTTTAAAAGGGTCAGCTTTCTTCGAAGTCATGATGTAATTATTCTGGCTTCAGTATACTGGCCATGAAAGTGTGCAAGAAGAAACGTCAACATATCTGCCCCCCCCCCTTTTTTTTTTTCAAGAATGTATCCAATCAGCGGGAGCTCCAGAAATTTTTAAGGCCCGCTTTATGTGGTGATTGTTTCTTCTGTGTTTTGTTTCTCTCTTTTTTTTTTGCAGTTTGTCGACAGTTTTCAGCAGAAGTCTGTTGAAACCATGCAGAAATCTACGTTTAAACCACGCCTATAGGACTGTGCAGTCGGGCTTCGGAATCCCTTCAGCATTAGGAAGTTCTGCTTTTTTTTTTTTTTGACAGAATGTCATTTGTGCGGAGGAAAAAAAAGTAACGAGTCAATAACTAGTCTGCGTAAGTTCCCAGTATTCAATTTCAAAGAAAATCCTAATATTCCTATCGCTTCCTGGTTTGCAGGGGCTTCTGCTGTCAATTTTCCGCCAATGTGGGTAATAAATTTGTCTAGTGCAAAAAAAAAAAACGAAGAAGTGGATGGGCTATAGCTTATTCAATAGGCCACAACCACGCAAGAAGGTTAATGAGGCATTCACCGATTATCTCAGTGACAACAGATCATGTTGCCATTCTAGCACTGACTCTTTTGACAAGGATCTACTTTTCTCTTGGCGTTCCTCCTCATCTTTCTTCTCCAATCCCTCTGCCCTTAGAGCAGGGCAGCAAGCCTGATGCTACAATTCAGGTTAACCACCCTGCCTTTCTCTCGACTTTTTCTATCTATCTCGTCTAGTACAAGCTAATGAGCTCACATAACATATACACGCAGACTTAAGCCCGTATTCACAAACGTTCCTCGACTCAAACTCAAGCTCAAGGAATCCTTGGGACTTTTCCCGTTGCGAAAACCGCAATGCGAAAGAGCCCTCAAGGATGCCTTGAAGTCAAGTTTGAGTCGAGGAGCGTTTGTGAATACAGGGCCTAGAGTGTACTGCAGGCAAGGGCTTCTCTGTTTTGCGCCCCACTAACACAAAAAAAAAAAGAAAATCAATTGACTCATTAAATCACAGCAGGGTAAATCACACCTGCTCATACAGTCTTTCCTAAGCCAGACTGATTTCTGAATGGAACGTTCTACATATTAGTCGGTTTTGTTAATTTGCCTGTTTTCCTTTGATCTTATTATTCTTCGTATAAACTCAATGCAGGGATTCGGCTAGGCAGTTATAAACGTTTTTATGGTGCCCAGATCTCCTTCTTTTGTCGCAGTGAACTCCCACATTTTTATAGGCGTGTCTCTGCGTTATTGAAGGCCCGGTCGTCTTTTTTCGAAACATACCACGTAACAACAATCGCATCAAATCAAACCCACGGGTATAGCTCTCTTCCTCAGGTAGGACAAACGAACCTCTAGACACAAACGATCAAAAGCTGGTTGTAGGCGCCCCGGCCCCCCTTTTAGAAAACAGTGATTCATTTGGTTCCAAACTGCGTGCAGTCTTTTATTATCGCACAGCACGCGGGAGAGAAAAGAAGGCGCCAAGAGAGCGGCGCCGGTATGCAGGAAGCGCAGGCATGGTGCCCAGTCTCAGTTCGGCGCCCAAGTCGGGCTGGCTCGGAGAGCACAGGGGCTCGGAACAGGGCGCCGACGTCGGGGAGCCGACGCCTGTCTCCTATAGCTTCGCGAAACCCCCGCTTTGTTGGTTTGTTAGCGCAACACTTACAGAAAAGAAAAAAGTAGCATACACGGACATGCGCTTGTTCGTCTATGGTGTATGTTCTTCCTGTTTCGTTTCTGTAAGTGGTAGTGGTGTTGTGGTGAACTGTTTCAGTCGCCCCCCCCCCCCCCCCCAAAAAAAAAAGAGGGCGTTGCACTACCGACTCATCAAAATTGAACCCTACAAACTCACCCGACCTGCCATTACAAAAATCTGACTGCATTCTCAGAATTTCTTCCAAGAATTCTGCATTCCCAGAATTTTTTTTTTTCGCCATGAAATACGTAGCGCAGATTGACATTGCCTGGCCCCACTTCAGATCAAGGAGATGTCCCCCCCCCCCCCGCTTTTTCTCCCCCTGGAAAAAAAATTCTGCGTACACCCGTGGCCCTAACCACACGTACGCGTCAGTACGCGTCAGTTCATGGCGTCTGAGAATCGGCCTCGCGTCGCGTGTCTAATGAAGGGAGAGGGTGCGCAGTAGCAGAGGGCACGCAAAGCGGTGACGCGTTATAACGCGTACGTGTGGTTAGAATTTTAGATGCGTAATCAGCGGCAAAAAAGTGACCGTTGGCGGAGTCAGCCTGCTTAATGCAGAAAATCATCATGCGATGAAGTCCATGCGCTAATTTCGCACGGGTGACGACCATACGAAATGAAGTAATGAAGTGAAGTAACGAAAGTAACAAACTGAAGTAATCGTCACATCAGCGTACGTCGTCTTCGTAACGTGACTGCCACGTCACATCGGATTACGTCACATGACAACGTCGCTTGGAGAAACATTGCCAGAATACGGAGGGGCTGCATAAGTACGCTAGGTGCTTCCAATCCGCTTCTTTAATTTTCCAGTGCGACCATCTGCCGTTTTTTAAAGGTAGGATGTTTATTTGTGTATTTGTGTATTGTATTTTATTTGTGTGTTCTTCGTTTACCATGTATTGTGCATATGTAAACATATCTTTTTGTAACAACTTTTGGTTTGTCAGTGGATGTTGTGTTCTGTCGCGATGTTCTGTTGGATTGTAATTGGTGTTCACTGTTTATGAGAATAAGTGAGACATCAGCTATTGCCAGAGCGAAAGCCTCCGAGATCGCGAGGAGCTTCGCGACTCGTCAGCTTCGGAAATGGCGCATGCGCATTGGCATCGCGATAAAGGGTGGATTCCTCTGATCTCGGAGGCAGTGCCCAAATCACGATGGGTGCGCCAGATAAATAGAGCTGACTGAGAAAAAAATGCAGATAGTTTTCGTCCTCCAGCCGTATGTGAGGCAGATGCATTGGGGTTTGTATGACTTTATTGAAACGTTGCTAATTGAGAAATATGGACTCTACGAAATACGGTCTGATAATCAGTACAAGTTTCCTAATCGGCGCTGTTGAATGACTGTGCAGGCGTGAACTATATCAAAGGGAACACCAAATTTGTGTTTTAGGCACGGATTTTTATCGATGTGCGAATATGCATGTGTTGTATCAATTCATTTTTAGCGTTTCGTGTTATGAGCGCCTTTGGGCTTCCCATTACGCTAGGCCGATGCGTGGACGATTGAGGGTCATCCTGGTGTTCCCTTTCATACTGATGACGACTGTAGGTATGCCTGTGGCGCTAGTGTTGGCTGGCGTTGAACGAGGCTCGGCCTAAAACGTGGATACGTATTCTAAAGAATGCTGCCTAAAATAGCACTCCCTTAAAAGATAATCGTTTGCCCATAATAAACAAGTTAAAGAAGGGAATTAAGGAAGGAAAGGAAAATAAATACCCGATGAGTGGACAAGGAGACGACCACCACTGTAGTTGAGCTGGTAAGTTCATGCATCGGGCGCGTTGTCTGAAGGTCACAGGTTCGATCTTTGCCAGTGGCCGGTTGTCTTTTCGTACGCTTTATATTTTTTCTCATCTATATATCATAAACATTACAATACGCTTAAAACGGTACGATGAACGTTCCGTACACCTTCATTGGCTTGATTTTCTGTTGATTTTTATTAAGCTTCTTCAACAAAGTTCCACGAAAGTGTGTCTGCGTCGCTTGAAGGTTGTTGTGTCGGTGGTTGATTTTCGACGGTAAGGGCCCACAAGCCGCGGAATCCGACTCGGGCTCGTAGCCAGGGATGTTTTCGGAGGGGAAGGGGGGGGGGGCACTTATTGAAGAACTTAAAAACCCTTATTATTTCATTTTTTACGGAAAAACACCCCGCTCTATTCGAATATCGAGCAGGGGAGGGGAGCCCTAAGGCCGTCCATTCTCCCTGGCTACAGGCCTGCTCCCGAATCCAAGTAAGAAAGTCTTGAAGGCGATCAGGCCACTCATCCTTACGGCACGGACGCGGAGAACACGCGGTTGAACTTTCTGAAGTGCACCCATCTTCAATCGGCTTCGGAATCTGTCGGGCGCTCGCAGTGTTGTCGTTGGACAACCAAGTGTTTGCGCCCTGGTACACCAAAAGGCTGCATAACATGCAGTTCAGTGTTCCAATCGTACGTTCAACGTTTAGTGTCTATTCTTCGCGTCTGGGAGATGTGCCGTGCACCTGAACTCGCCTCAGCTCCCAGCATTGTTCGTTAAGCGAACGAAAGAGTCGCAAGAGACGTCGGGCCTAGCTGAGCGTCAATGCCAGCGCGTCAATGCCAGTGCGTCAATGCCAGTGCGTCGTTGGAACGTTAATCGCTTTGCGCGCTGCGAAGTGCGGACGCACACACTGACAATCAACGTAACGCAGACACAGAGACGAACGGAGTGGTAATAATGAGCACCTAACCAAAGTTGCTCGAGGTATCATCATTTGACCACCGATGTATATACGCGTACGTATGTCAAGGTGAAGGAAAGGACAAATGGACAAAGGATTGTTCTTTCCTACGCCACTATAAGTGATGCTCATACTTTGTATATTCCATTGTATTACATGCCGAAACACTCTCGTGTACGTTGTTTTAAATGTCTCGCCACCGATTAATATGCGTCGAGTGACAAGCACCTGACATTTACTCAAAGAGTGCGTGAGTGTGTATATTAGAACTAAGCATTACATGACTTGGCGAAAGCGAAATGGGCATTCAGGTACGAACATCGCATCCAGCGGAGATCGCCGAAATCGAAACTGAGCCTCCGTGGTCTCGGAAATTGTCCACCTCGCACCAGTAGAAAATCTCGCGGGCCTTATAATCTGTCGGGATAATTTGGAAAACTGTAATTCCAGGTGCCATTCAGTTAGCGCCTGTCCCCGCTCTGTGATCCCCCCAAAACATGGCTCGTGTCACGTCACCACCACTGTGCATGAATCAGTCAGTCAGTCAATCAACAAAATTTATTTGGGTCCTAAGGAACTACGGAGTCGTAGTTGCGGGCCACGTTCATGAGTGGACTAGTCTCCGGATCAAGGCTCGATCGTGCGTCCAGTGTGCGCGAAAACTCTAAGCGTGAACACTATAGCGTTCTGTTGCAGCGCCAGCGCTAGCGCTGCTAGTGCTATAGTACACACCACTTCCGCTACACAACAGACACAGTGCGTTCTGCCGAGTGTGTCTCTCTTTTGGTCTGGTCCTTAGCCTGCACTGTCACCAAATATTATGCAATACTAAGAAGCCCGCACTTCACCCTCATCCACTACTTACCTTTCATTGACTAAAAATGAAGAAGCCCGCCAACAAGAACGCCTCGGTCACAGAAAGTGCCAACCGTACGTTTTATTTTATTTTTCATTGTAATAATAATAATAATAATAATAATAATAATAATAATAATAATAATAATTGTGAAAGGCTTTAAATTACTATCCACTATTAATCTCGAGGTAGATACAGGTGGTTGGATTGAACGGACTTTAAATGGGTCCTCCAAAACATAGATCACAGATACAGGAGGGGGGGTGGGGGGTCATCGGGTTGGCTGCGGTTGACCACCAGTATAGAGTACTCTGGCGGTGATATTTTTTAACAGTTTATTCACGTAACGACACCATACTCAATAGACAATAAAATGCCGTGGAAATAAAATCCAAAAGCAGACAGACATCGCTAATATTACACCTATGATCAATTTTATTCAACTTTTCTACGCGCGTTGGCATCAAGTGCATTTAATATGTGCCGATTGCTTGGTTACTTGAAGTAAGTATTCCATTTCCAGATGAACTTCCGTAAAGAGTGTTGGTGGAAGACTATAGCCTTGCTGCGGGTTACCCACAAAGAAGCACAAGATGAAATGTATAACGCAGTTCATGGACTACGTGGCCATGTGCCTCTCCTTATATACTGTTCAGCGTGCTACAGAAAGATGAATGTGCTTCGCTGTATCAACCTAACCCTAAAGAAGCAAGGTGAAGTGTTTGCTGGCAGATGGCGGACAAATTGCGATTGGCGAAGAGGGACAACCTCCGCTTAAGGAAGCAAGTCTTAACACGATAAGTCATTGATCGAATATTATGTTGGGTTTAACGTCCCAAAACCACCATATCGATTATAAGAGACACCGTAGCGGAGGGCATCGGATATTTCGACCACCTGAAGTAGTTGTTGATCACAAGACGCTCAATGCCCATCGCTTCTAGTGGAATCGGCACGAGCAGCGCAGTATTCGATGCATCGCTGTCATTATACTTCCCGGTTTCGTGTTTGGGATAAAGTCACTAAACGCGATAGAATCTCAACGTTTTTTTTTTTCGAATGAGGCGGGAGAGCACCTCCTGAACCGTCTTTGGCACAGGACATGTGCAATGAAATGGTACAGTATATGAAAGGCAAGTAGAAATGTGGTGTTTAGAAGCATTCATATCGCTCTATTTCAGGCTCCATGCCTTTTCTAGCTAGCTTCTTCTTCATGAGCTGGTGTACCTACTCTTCTGTTTACATACACGAAAAAGAAAAGGGAACAGTTGCCACATTTATTATGTCTTCTGTATCGTTTACGTCATTTGCTATTTTCGCACTTGTACCCCCTCGTAATCTTATCTGCGATTCACTTTTAGCCTCGCAAACGGGGGTGGACATCATGAGAGAAAGTAGACCCAGCTTATCGCGTAGATCTCGGCGCAAGAGATATAGTGAGCGTAATGCGAGGAAAAATAAAATAAAAAAGGTGGGTGGCTAAGCACGTGTACCTGTTTATTTCACTTCTTTTGTTCATTGTGGTGCGCACGCACGCACGCACACACAAACCCACACAACGAACGACACCGGCAACGGAGTTACTGCGAAACGAGCTCCCTTAACGCTTTTGCGTTAAAACCCTCTCAGTAAATGGGGGCCAAACTTTTACAGATAACACGCGCTGTGTGCTTTGATATGTATCCACGGTGTAAGCAGAAATTGCTTTTTTTTTTGGGGGGGGGGGGCACATTTTATTTGGAAGAGGGGCTGGGCACGAAGATGTGGTGAAGCGCCATTTTGGGCTCTATATGCCATGGCAAAGCAAGGGACTGATTTGATCGGCGGAACATGGGAGAGGCCTTTTTGTCCTGCAGTGGACGTAGTCAGGCAAGTGATGACGATGATGTGGTCGCAAAAAAAAAAAAAAATCCGGGTAGAAGGGGGTGGGGGAAGCACAGGCCTGTTGTGCCACCCCTTGGCTAGAGCACCTGGCTAGGCCACTGCTGTTCATCTCTTCGATCGTTAAATACCCCGTATATAGTAGGATCCCAGCGTATGTGCTCCTCGGCTAGTGCCCATTGAAATCTGCGCTCGTATTGCGACGCAGATTCTTACAAAAAAGGCCAAAAACATAAAAAAATCACTCATTGGTACGGTTTCTTGAACACCTCGGAACCCTTGGGGGTGCTTCGATCAATCCGAACGAGGAGGTGCACTCGGCTGCACGAGGTTTTACTTACCGTGTGCCGGGTAAGGCATCATTTCCTGGACGATCCGAGCCTCTCTGCACGTACAACGAGATATGCAAGCACCATTGGCTTTCAAGAGGACTGCTGTGCCTGCCACACTGCTCGCTGTGCGGGGCCCAATCTGTGACTCTCCAAAGAAGGACCTACCCGAGCCATGCAGCACTGCAAACAATATTCCTCGAACGATTAGCCCGCACTGCCCCTTGTGCGGAGGTTATGCGGTCATAAAGGATGTCCTGTGGGGCTGTGCCTGTGCCGGTCGCCCTTTCCCCCAAGAGGAAATGAACAAGCTGATTAAGGCTCAGGACCTGACCCTTCAAACCCTCGCCGTCCAAAGGGCCCGTGCTAGGGCGGTCCTGACCGTTTCCGACTGGGCCTATATCCAGGGGACGTAGAGTAAATTCGCTTCTACTATGGACCTAATGAAGCCGTTTCATTCACTCACCTAGTTTGCGGTGTCTCCTTGGTCGGCCCACTTTTGACCGAACGAGGGTGTCGCGTGATGACATCACCATTTGACGTCACGGTACGTGCTATAGTGATGTCACGATGACGTCAGGAACTTTGGCGATCCACGACGGCATGCGTCGTGGATTGCCAATCCTAAGGATCATCCCGAGGATTACCTCGGGATGATTAGGATTATCTCGGGATTACCTCGGGATTATTACATCGGGATAATCCTCGGGATGATTTATTTTTGCACCACTTTTTGTATAACGAGCAATATCTGTCTTTGATGAAGCATCGTAAGGCTTGATTCTCGAAAGCGCACTCGCTCTTTTTATTTCCAGATGTTCCTTATGGTCTCCTTAGAGCCCTGTATGGCCCATTATGCGAATTACACCGTTGTAGTGGGGTATCGGATGCGATCGTTTCCGCTACGTTCACGGTGACCCAAAATGCTGATTTGCACGTCCGCATAGGAGTGTTTGAAAGGACAAAAAGAAAAAAAAAAGCGAAAGGGTTGCCTTGGCACGCGACCTAAGCTTGATTAGTGAGTCAGTGCCGGCTTTTTGTTTCGCTTGTGTTTGCTTCGTCTGCTCGTGTGATTTCTTTTTTTACGTTGTCTGCATGCACTTTATGCGGTTGCAGACGACTGCGGGGCAGAACCCAGCTGGCGTCTGCTCGGTGTTCCCCAGGGCCCGTCTGCTCAAAGTGCACGCGGCAGCCCCACTTTTAAACTTCGCCATGCGCAGACGATTTATTTTTGGCTTTCGATAAGTGAAGCGGACTCGAGCGCTGTCCTCTCGAATGCTTTTTCCAAAATAAACAAAAGATAAGCAGTGGTACAACAGTTACTGTAAAGCTTCGGTGAAGGCTGTTCCTAGTTTTTAAAATTTTTTTGAAGGTAAGTAACTGAAAAAGTTAAGCCAAGAAGAAGGGGAGGGAGCAGTGCTTCTTTAGCATGGGCTCGTTAGCTCATTATCGTACTTGTTAGGAAGCGGCAGCGCAGAGACACAAGACGTCAGTGTGTCGTCTACTGTCTTTCTTTGTGCTCGTGTATTTTTTTCGATGCCTCTTCCTAACAAGTACGAAGATAACTTACGCCTGACGCGCTTAACTTTAGCAGCGAAGAACAGGCGTTGACAAGAGATAACTTGCATACGCATATATGACGTGGTTGAGTCCGTGGACAAGTCACTCAATCGGTCCACCAGTGGAGGGAGTGAGTAAGTGAGTGATGAGGGCAGGTAGGCAGACTGTCAATAAGCCATCCGGGCTCGACAAGCCAGTCAGTTGGTCAAAAAACATTGTTTTTAATGAATTATATTAAAGTATTTAAATCAATAAGCCAAATAATCAGCAAACACCACTAAAAATGTGGTCGGTAATTTCATGTGAAATCGTTCTAGGGATAAAAATTCGTTAATTGTCATTGGACAGTTATAGAACGATTGATTGTACAAAAAAAGGGGAGAAAAATAAACGAATGAGATAATGGACCGAGAAAAAAAAAATGTTTTTGAGCAGCACCTATGTAACAATCAGAAAACGTATGAATTGCTTCGAAGTGAACTGGAATTTTACGAAAGCTTGCGTCAACGTTTGTGTAAAGAGGTAGCATTATTACATAGTGAACCTGGTTTGTCCTGCTGCTCCAGGAGAACTTACCCTACTGTGGCAGCGTGACTGCAAACGAAGTTTAGAATGTGCCGAAACCAGCGAGTGAACTTGAAAGCAACCTCATCTAGATGTCGGGAAAATGTCTCAAAGCAAGTGGTCTCGATGGTGTTATATTTGTCACCGACTTTTGTTATTTATATTACGTTTAAATTGTAATGCGTATAGTTGCATGTCAAGATGTTTAGAAAAAAGTTTATTTCGACGCAGTACGTAAGAGGCAAATAGACGTGGTGTCTGTACAACAAGGACATTAATGAAAGCATACACGACGAGTAGGCACAATGTAGAGGGAACATTATCACAAAAAAATGTCCACGTCCTCGGAACAGTGTCCGTAACACGTGGTACTACGGATGCACAAACTTATAATTTATGCAAGTGACATTTTACGCAATTTACAGGCCAACGTAACAATGTATACACACCATATACATAACTTCTCGGGGATCAAAGTATACAGGTACAGCCCGGGCCACGTTTGTGTAGAGAACGTGAGGAGCAGCTTTTCCCTCTGCGGGGGGAAACCTCGAGACAGTTTCTGGCTCTGGAGTGCTGTATCAGATAGATGCGTGGTCTAGCTGTCAGGCTGACCACATCAGAGCACGAAACTGCCTTGAGTTTTCGCAAACCGGCATTTTGCGCGCCCTATATTTATACACAGACGTGGCACAGCTGTACATCAGATGCTACGATGGAGGCCATTTTCATAATTACACCTACGGATACGGACGTACACACAGAGAAGGAAGTGTGTTTAGAAAAAAGTGTTTAACAATATTGAGTGCTTCGCACTCAACTATGATAGGGCAATGAGCCGTCTTTAAAACGAAAAGATTTTGACCTCACTGGTTCGATACATATTAGAAGGTATAGTTACATCCACAACGAAAGCTAAATGACCTTCCGAGAATCGAATCGCCTGTGATTTCAATGTTGTTGATGTTGTGTATATCGATTCCTTTGTGTTATATTGTGTGTTTATCTGCTTCTTCGTGCTTATTTCGCGTGCTTCAGTGATAGTTCATATCCCTTTCCGTTCCCTTCTAGTGAAATTACCTAACACCCCCTAAAGGTGATGGAGTGAAATGGGTGTCTTTTCGTCCCGCAAAAATAATCGTCACCCGGCTTGACCGCACTCCCCTTCTTGAAAACCGTACACCGGCCACTTTTTGTATACTAGGAATGCTGATAATGTCACATTGATAATGTGTCACACTGATAATGTCACACTGATAATGCGCATGCCATTCACGACCTGAAATGCGCGGCGATGATGCAAGGAAACGAACGCAAGACACAAGACGATCACCGTTGTGGGACAAAAAGACATCCTTTTTTACTCAATATTTTCTTCGAATCTATGTTCATCGCCTTTGTACTGTTTTCTTTTTTTTCTACCATTTACTGCACCGAGCACACTTCATCTAACTTCCTGAGCGGACGTTATGTCACCGCTTCTCTCTCCCGTTTATCCATGTCTAAAATGAACTGGAACGTGCTCTGTTTCACTATATTTACGTCTAACACGTGATGTTGGCGTTTCGCTGTAATCGGTCAGATGATTGACTTGATTTGATTGATATGTGGGGTTTAACGTCCCAAAACCACCAATGATTATGAGAGACGCCGTAGTGGAGGGCTCCGGAAATTTAGACCACCTGGGGTTCTTTAACGTGCACCCAAATCTGAGCACACGGGCCTACAACATTTCCGCCTCCATCGGAAATGCAGCCGGCCGCAGCCGGGATTCGAACCCGCGACCTGCGGGTCGTATCGGTCAGGCGAATCGGCCCTTCTGCGACGCTGGCGTTAACGAGCAATCGCACACCAGTTCAGAACGCCAGTTGCGTTCCGAACTGGTGCGTTCTAAACTGTGCGTTCAGCCTTTCCTTGCGTCGTGTGGTTTCCTAATATTCCAACGCTGACTGTGCCGAAAACAGTCCTCTGCGAAACGCCTGCGTCACTTGGTTGTACGCGGTCGCACTTTCAATCGTCTTACGTGTATACTTTGGCTCGAGTACTTCTTTCATCCGTTCATTTACACTCACAGACAGCGTCTGTAGACGGCCCCGTGTTATCAGAGACAAAACAAAAACATGGCAAAAACAAACCGAGAGACAGGCGTGCAGTGGTGAATGAAATTCCCCGACGGGTCTTCAAGCCGATGAGTGGTGAGATAACGAAGTAGGCAAAAAAAAAGAAAAAAAGAAGGGGTTGTGGAAAGAATAAAAATAAAAAAGCTCAGAGATTGGCTAGCACTGCCCAGACGGAGGCACGTTCTTTCAACGTCACACAGATGGGGGAAGCCAGTCAAAGAATAAAGAAAGAGGCGATAAGCTTCACGCGTTCAACCAGTTCGTACACATGCAGACACTACAAACACAGAAACTGTATAAATGGCGAGAGCGCTAGGGTGCTCAGGGCAAGACGCAAAGAAAAAAACAATGAAGAGGAAACAAATCAAATAAAACAGCAAACACTAAAAGAGCCCGGCACTCCCTTCGAAAGCCGGCTTCGACGTGCACCTTCTCAAGTCGTGTGGCAGGCACGCCGCAGCCGAGTAAAGGTGCAAAGACCCGAGCTGCGTTTAGCGATTTTCGATTAGCGAACGCGAAGGGAGGGTCGGAAGATACCGTTGGCAACAGGTTCTAGCAAGGGCCCCAAACACCACCGGCGGTGGTTTTTTCGCACACACGCACGCACAAGCTTGTTGAGCTCAGCTACCGTATACACTCGCGTAAGGACCGTACTTCTTTGATTAAACATAGTTCCTGCGTAGTTAGTACGCGCGTTTGTACGGTCGTTAGCAAGCTTTAACTCGAACGCTCCGCAGCATGGTCTCGACTGGTTCCAAGAAAATATATTTTTTCGCTTGAACAGTCCGTAGGCACAAGGTGGTGAAATTTAGGCAAGATAACCCAAAGACATGCCTACGTGGTGCCAGCGTCAATGAAACGTTTCTAGAGCGCTTTGCTGAGTTAAGCTAAGTTGTAACTGTGCATGACGATAGTTATAGCGCGAGAACAGAACGACGACAAAGAGGCAAGAAGGACACGAAAGTCATGTTGTCGTTCTGTTCTCACGCTATAACTATCGTTATGTCATACCAACTAGCCCAAGCTGCCACACTTCTAAGTAAATGTACGTTATTATCGTGTTATTCAAGGGAAATCTTCAGGTGCCTCATAAAACGCAAAAAAAAAAATCACCTCGGCATCAATACAAGCAATCCAAATAACTGTAATATCTCGATGAAGTCACAATACGACGTCAACACGCAAAAATGTGTGATGTCGCCGCGAAAGTCACTATTACGGCGCAAAGCGTAATCTTGAATTGTTGAAGCGTCGCATTGTGTATGATTCAGGCTTTCTTGCTAAACGATTAACACGGATGTATTACTAGCCGAACGGTTACGATCAGCTCTACACATTTCAGCTTGTTCCTTGGCACTCGGGTAAGTTTTGCACTGCATTCATATCTTTGCATTCCATGTATTTTTATACATTTCGGTTGCGCATGTAGGGAGGCTGGGGCTTTTACGCTGGAGTGCGCGGCCTCTATAGGACTCCATACGGTACACAGCGCGCTTTTACATAACAGAGTTCCGGCGGCGGCGAGACGGCCAGAAGCGAACGGGGTGTACGAGAGGGGTGTCTGCTGCATCGGAGGGGCCGCCAACACACGGTGAACGGAGATCCGGGGAGCGCGCGCGAAGTCTGCCATGATCCGAACGCGTGTCTGTGAGCTAGCGCTCGCGTACGCACACCTACGTGAAATGTAAGCGCGCGTTTATCTCGCGTGCGAGTTTTTTTTTGGAGGGAGTGTTGTATTGCCGCTGTGAGTGTCGATCGGGACGATGCCGCGACGCTGCTCCCCCACTTTTCCTGGGCCCTGGTAGGAGGCGGGGGGAGGGGGGGGGGGGGTGCCTGCATCAGCGTGACCTGGGCTCGTAAAAGTGGCCCTTCCATTCTGTTCTTCGCTTAACCGTCGAACACACGATTAAAGCATTGAGAAAGAGAGAGAGAGGGAGTGGTAATTACGGTAGCCCACGAATTTTCTTTTTGTACTCTTATGCCTGTTTGGAAGAACTCACTGGGTCCCTCGTTAGCTGAATTTGCTCGACTGAGCTTTAAGTTTTGTATTGCTTATGTTTATATTGGTGTCTTCCTTTACTTCGTGTTCTTATTGCGCGTTGCTACTGTATACACTTGATTTTCCTTGATGTATTTTTTACTCGTTGTTCCAAGTCGAAGTTACAAACTCTTGTCTTTGCCCTCTATGATTCAATTCAAATAAATAAGTAATTGAATACATATCGTTTTACCTGAGATGACTCGAAGTTTCTCAGAAAGGCATATTTTACTTCTCACTTAAAGCATTCATGCTACCCCATCTCCTTTCTGAACTTCCTGTGCCTCACATGGTTTCGCGTGGCCTCCGTGATCGGCCCAGCTTTCACCAGGCGATGCTGCGACGACGTCATCACTTGACGTCATAATGACGTCAAAAACTCAATCTGTGCGGTCATTTTGACGTCCTATGGTCCCGTCTTCCCGTGGTGACGATTTTTCGCGACGCTCGTTTCGACACCGCTGACGGTCAATTTTGGCGTCTGAGGAAGCATCTTAGGATTTCAACTTAACAAGTGCAGAGAAGTCAACAGGACTCTGGTGTTTGTGGTTTCGTTACTTTTATCTCGTGGCCGTGTACGTACAGCAGTCGTTTGAAAAGGACTATGTCTTTCTTCTTTGTTTAAAGTCTTACAAATGGATACCTCCAATTTGGTTAAAATCGGACAAATGGTGGTTGTTATAGTAAAACCTTGGTCCTGCCATAGCGCAGCCGGCATATATGTGTTCCATCAGAGTGCGGGAAAGAAGCTCAATGAAAAAAAGAACGCAAGAGCTTGAAAGCGGTGATAAAAAAGACTAGCATAATTAGTCACTACTAATTCATTACCACTGGTTTAGAGTACTGCAAGTCTTTTTTTCTTGATTCTTGTAGGTAGATAATTGTTGCAGATACTTTTGTAGTCCAACTTCCATATGAATTAGCCAGACATGCATTTACCTCTGGTGGCGCTCCCCATAATGCACAACAGATTACGACCATGACACTGCCAAAGACTCCTATTTATTGTTAATATCGTAAATCACGGAGCTCAATAACTCAGACGGACAATTCATGCCGATGTTGCCCAAGGAGAAGAAAAAAAAATTCCCTATGCTCACCGCTTTTGTCACCGAAGAAACCTGATGAAAAATGTGAATGCAAAAAAAAAAGACATAACAAAAACGGGTACAAGTGCAAACGCCTCTGCACGTTGATTAGGGTCACGTGAAAGGCAGCTTCATTTCGTCAAAGCACACACACACACACACACACACACACACACACACGCACACACTCACACACGCACACACTCACTCACTCACACACGCACACACTCACTCACTCACTCATACACACACACACACACCACACACACACCACACACACACACACACACACTCTCACACGCACACACTCACTCACTCACACACGCACACACTCACTCACTCACTCATACACACACACACACACACACCACACACACACCACACACACACACACACACTCTCACACACACACACACCTCAGAAACGAAAAAGAAAGAGAACATTGTCGGTGCCGCTCACACCGTCTTACGCAACTCACTTTTTTTCCTGCAAGTACCCCTGAAAACGCTGCCTGGAAGCTTTTCTTTTTTTCTTTTCCTCCTTACAGCAGTCGTTCATCGTGTCCCCTGCAAATAAACAGGGTGTTCGTGACTGCGCAATTGCGAAGCCCGTTCATTTCTCCACTAACACGAGGCCCTTCGATTGCCTTCAGGGGCGTCGAATGATTCCTGTGTACGTGCGTATTTCTGTCCATCGGCTACTGTTCGGCGCTCGCCGCTGAGATGTCGCAAAAGGTCATTTCAATAGAACGCCGCCGCCGAATGTAAACGCCTACAACAGGTGATGACGCGAACACAACGAACCGTAACGACGGTGGCGTCCATGCGGGAGGCCACACCGCGTCTTACGGCAGCGCCAATCCAAGCACCCACCGCTCGACGCGCCACCAAGCGGCGGCTCGAGACAGCCGTAGAAGAAGGCTGCGGCGCGCTTCTTCACTTCTATATAGGTCGTGACTCGTCAAGTGCATTCGTTCGGGGCGTATTGAGCGCTGCTACGAGAAGCCGGAACAAGTGACAGCCCCCGAAGAGAAGCGACGTGCTACTTAGATAGAACGCGAGCTCCGCTAAGAACGGAATCGATAAACGTGGTGGCGCGGCAATCGATCACTGTTATTAGGGAGAGACGAGTCTTAAAGAAGGAGAGAAAGTTCTTACGCTTCTTTCGTTTATATTGCTTTTTCGTTTTCTTTCTTTTTCAAGGCTGCACGAGGATGATGACGTAATCGGGCGCGCTTCACCGTCAGCAACAGCCCCCCCCCCCCCCCCCCCCCCGCCATCACCACGTATAGACTGACTGTATGTTCGCCACACAATTCGATGTAGCTTTTCTTTTTTTATCTGCTTCTATTTTCTTCTTTTTGTACACTCCTCAGAGAGTCTTGTATTTATATTTGATAAGAACATAAGCTTGAAATGGAATACAAAACAGAGGAGTGGAATAACCCAGTCACCGTGTGTGGCTCCTCGTGTCTTCTTATTACTGTTTAATGCTTTTCCTTAAAGCTCCGTTCATTATTATTTGTTTGTTGTTTTAGTATACTACCACGGAACTTGTATATAGATTTGCCAGCGACTTAAATGTGAGGATAGAGAGCAAGATGACAGGGAACGATTGGCTCCCTCTATCTCCTTTTTAAAGCTTGATACTTATCTGATGTTCTCGTCACTGCTCTTTATATATTTTTTTGTTTTCGTACACTATACCTTGATGCTGTTATGTATACATTTTACAGTGACTGAAGGGCAAATTGAATTCGAAGGAGGCAACAAGGGAGAGAGAGAGAGAGAGAGACATAGCAACCAGATAGTAGCAAAGGTAGTAAGCGAAACAACGTCAAGTGGCCGGAGCCACCTACAGCAGCGCCAAGGTCGGCAGATTCCCGAACTTCGACCCTCCGAACGTATCGAAGAGTGTTAGTAAGAAAGTGACGGGTCCCCGTGGCGTACATCGTCTCTGGGTAGTCTAGACTAACTTTTTTTTCTCCATTTCCCTCTCCATCTCATATCGGTCAGCGAGGCCTGAAAACAAAAAAATAAACAAACGGACCGGTGAACGGTCGTTCAATGGCCAACGCCTTGTCGAGGCTATAGTTTCGTGTCTGTTATTATCAGTGGCGCCGCCACGCATTTACATGTGTGTGCGCAAACATCACTGAGTGTGAAAGAAAAAGAAGAATGGCGATGGGAGGTCCGTTGTTAGTCGGGGCAGCAGTCCGGCTCATTGACTCGTGAGTGTTTGTCGGCGAGGCTTAGAGGCGGGGAAGTTTCAGCCCACTCTACGCGGTGGTGTGGAAAGCAGTGATCAAGCAAGAAAGAAAGGGATGAAAATAAAGTGTACGGCTGTGCATACCTTTGGAACGTCGCTGTTGCCTTCCTTTGGAACCTCACTATTCGAAATTACAGATAAAATTTCAGCGTACTAGAAGTACAGCCTCGGTGATTTTGCGAACAAACGTTTAGATCTCGGAAGCAATTTATTTATTTATTTATTTATTTATTTATTTATTTATTTATTTATTTATTTATTTATTTATTTATTTATTTATGATACCTTACAGGGGCCGAAAGGGCATTGAGTAAGGGAAGCAAGTACAAAACAAAAAACTATTAGAGAAAAATGCATCAGTAAATACACAGAAACAAAATTGAAAAAAAAAAGAAAGAAAGGTACAGTGAAGTTAAGGAACTTTTTTACACATGGCAAAAAACAGCAATCAACAGCAAAGGAAGAAAGCATATATATTTGTTTCAATAACTGTAAGGGTTTTACGTACCGAAACCTCAATGCGATTACAAGGGATGCAGTAGTGGAAGGCTCCAGAAACTTTGACAGTTGGGTTTCAATTACCATGCCTCTAAATCTATGTTCAAGCAAGTATTTCCCGAAACCTGTTTGGGCAATAACTGGCGTAAGGCTCCCGTGAAAAAGGTCGAGTCAGAAATCGGGTTTTTTCTAAAACTTGTATATAAAAACACCCGAGGACTAACAGACGATGGTTAGATCACTTGCAGATAACGCTTAATGAGGACGCCAGGGACGCATTCCGAGTGTATACCAATAGACAGACTACTGACACATAACTGCTACACCAGTAAAGTGGGCAGGTATCTGACTAACAGAGACAACTGAGGGACATCTTGTAGATGCCCACCGATCTCGCTTGGTTATCGCGTCCACCTCGGAGGATACGTGTGGCTATGGTGGTCGGCTGCCAACCCGTAGGTAGAGGGTTCTATCCCAGCCACGACGGTCACGTTTAGATGGAGGCAAAACGGTAAAGGCCCGTGTACTGTCCGATGTTGGTGGACGTTAAAGAGCACCACATGGTCAAAACTTCCGTAGACGTCCACTACAGCATCTCGCATAATCACATATTGGTTTTGGAGTGTAAAAAGCACACGTATTATAATTTTGTTCTCGCAGCGAATGCTTCGATGGCTCGTCGGAGTGCCGGGATAACAGGCTTCCAGTTTGACTCATGGTTACTCGAAGGTCGCCGACAACGGGAGGTGAAAGTATTTCCTGCTTGAAACGGTGTCACTTGAGATGAGTTTGCTTTCTTTCGTACCGAGAGGTGAACATAAGGAGTAGCAGACAAATGACATGTGACTAGTAGATGACTGCTAGTACACCAATTGTTGAAGGGAATAAAGAGGCGTATAATGGACGACTACGAGATTACTTAGGGAAAGACTGGTGAAAGGGGACTAGAAGATGGCTTTTAGACGTCTTACAGAATACTACAACTGGTTGTAACAGACGACGGCACAGATCACTTGCCGACGATGGTCATACTTCGGGACGACAACTAACGAACAGCTCGAAGGCTACTCAGACGGCAGGGAGATGACTGCTAGGCGTCTTATATAGAACTAAAACTAGGGTCTAATAGATGCCTAATCTATGATTGGTGGATGACGCGGCAGAAAACGTGAGAAGCACTTTTCGGGCGACGACTAATGTCTACCATAGCTATTACAGTGAACAAGCAGCTGACCGGTAGGCGTCGCGTGAAAGTGGAAAACAAAGTTGCATGTGAATGGCGACTAACAGACTACTTCACACAGGACTACTGACAGGTGACTGGAGATGACTGCTAGACGCGTCTTACATATAACAACCGAGGACTAACAGACGACTGTTAGATCACTGGCAGATAACGCTTGATGAGGAAGCCAGGGACGCATTCCGAGTGACGACCAACAGACAGACTATATCCTGATAAATAACTGCTACACCAGTAAAATGGGCTGGTATCTGACTAACAGAGACAACCGAGGGACATCTTGTAGACGAGTGTAGACTACTACAACAAACAAACCAACGACTTCGACAAAGACCGGATGATGCGTCACTGAAGATGACAGAGGAGCGACTAGAAGACTGATTATTCAAATACGACAGATATGCATCTAGAAGATGACTGCCAGACGTCTATAGATGGCCAGTACAGCGGTATAACAGGTGATTAGCAGATAATTTAGAGGCTATGCTTGAAGAAGACATCAGAGGTGCACTTTAGGCAACGACTCGTGAAATACGAAAAGATGACTCGTCAGCAACTACAGTAGAAAAGTATAGATGATGAATAAACGAGTAATAGACGGCTTGTCGACGACTATTACAGTGAATGAGGAGTTTAATTAGACGAAAAGCAGACGCAACGTGGAAAAAGTAACGACGGTCGTAGTGTTTAAAATTATTCGACAAATCTGAAATCACTTAGGCAAGAGTGTTATTGCACTCAGTTATTTACTTAAATAAAGTGTAACTGTATAATGGGAACAAAGCAAAATTTAGTTATAAGGAAAATGCGCAAATAGCTCATAAAATAGAACACAAAATAAGAAAATGCATTAAAGTTGTGCCACACTTGTAGCCACCGTCGTGCGCACAGGGTTTGTTTCTATCGGCGTGGATAAATACGCCAAGAGGGGCAATCGGCACCGTCTGCAGATGCGTACAACAAATAGAGAACCTGCAGCCGCAGACGGGCCGACAACTTGTAAGTTTGACGAAGGTGTGCAAAGAGGGTCGCGGCGAGACAAAGAAACGAGTGGGTGTCTGAGAAAGGGTGAGCATGGAGGCCAGTTAACTTGGATTGCAGCCACTCTGAAGAAGAGAGAAGATAGTAGATGCGCCGAGTTGCTTAGGTGAAGGAAAAGGGAAAGGTTTGGGGGGGAGTCAAGCTATTCTGTTCGATGAAGCGCCTCTGAAAACCAAATTACAGGTCTCGGTGTGGCAGGGACAAGCATCGGGCGAGGCCTTCAGGCTATTGAGAATGCCGAGGGTGCACTAGAGACAGAAGAAGGCGGCGCTTGTAATCACAACGCAAGCTTGAGTGTGTATCTTGTTTGGCGCAGCGTAGTATAGCAGCGTGGCGCAACCGTTGAAAGCTTGCGCCCTCCGGGACGACACACCTTTCAGCACTTTTATAAGGCGTCAGGGAGGCGTAACAAAATCTTGCGGAGGACTTTAGAATAGTGTTTAGTTTAGGGAAACAAATAGACCCGTTAGGGCTGCATGCTCTGTAAACGCCTTTCTGAATGGTAGCGCAGGTCAACATTTCAACAACGACATATACATTTGCAAGGGTATTGACTACATGGACAAACGTTTAGTTCGAGCTGCATTTGATACAAGAAGAACGATAATATCATACAGATTTCAATATGGCAAACAAACACACAGGAGCATTATGATTGTTTGGTAAAACTAATTATCAAAGCCGAGTTTACTCGTGCCACCGCACAAATTTTCGATGTGCAGTCGTCAGCAAGCTCAACCCTAACGTTCCGCAGCGTGACTTGCAAATGATTTTACCATAGTGCCTAGAATAATATTCTAGACGCTATAGTCTGACTGACGCCAGCTGAGAAGTACTGGGCGCTGTTGCCGAGATCACACCTTGGCACGCTTAGATAGCAAGTCAGTATGCATGTGTGGCATCTCGGCCACAGAACCCAAAGCTACATCGGCGCTGGCGTCCATCAAACTGTTCCAGGACACGCTGTGGAGCGTTTGCGTTAAGCTTGCTGACGACTGTGAAGAGACAACTCTGAGTAATTGTGAAGCTCAGTGAATGAGCCAACGACGGTCAGTTTTTCTCGACTGATGTAGCTAAGGCTTTGATCATAGAAACGGGGCCTGAGGATTCTGGATGCATCCTTGGCGCTGCGCGGAACTATAGGTACGGTTACGACGGAGTCGCTGTCCCAACGAGCGTCGTACTCATTACTTCCCCTCGGGCAACTAACGGGCAGTGGCTGTCTAGCTAAAGATGGCGTCAGACCGCGCATCGAGCGCGTCGACGGACTCGTGGCACGCGCGCGCGCGATACAGACAAAACAAAGGAACGACCTCGCGTGGCTGCTGCAACAACAATTTCCGGCACGAGGGTGGGCGGTGCCCAGCTGCTCAACTGTCGCGTGACTGACGCTCGGTGAATCGGCAGCGCGCGATAAACTCCCGAGTCGAGAATTGCGAGCACCTTTAGGGGTGATTGGGTGCTACTGGTCACCCTCATACTCATCCACGCTGGTTGCCGACAAGGGAATAAAACGCAAGTAGCCTTCGAGAAAAAGGTGCCGTTTCCTTTTGTTAGGGTATTGTCTTTCTATGTTTTCTTGCGAGTCCTCCCAAGTATGTAGGCGTTGTGCATGTCTAAGTATTTTTCTGATATAGCATGTCACCTCATTTAACAATATAAATTAAGCTCAGATTATGGGTGACAATATGCTAATTTACGGCAGCGCCGCAACGATTCGGTGGCGTTTCATTGCAGCTGTGGAACGCCACTGCATCCATCCACCCTCATGTCAAAGTCCGCTAAAACGTTTTTTTTTTTTTAAATAAAACTGGACATTTTACAAGGATGACTTATGCTCCCGTTCGGACACCCAGAAACCGTACGTAGTTCTATAAAACTCTCGAAATCTTGTTTCTCGCTGCGTAGTTTCCCATAAAGAATTCGACAACGTTTCAAGTAAGCAAATTAGCACTTTACGACACTACGATAGCATGCCCGTTATGAAACGCCAGAACCACGCGCGCAGTTCGCTGAGACGCCTTATTTCGACTTTACTCAAAGTGTAAACTTCAGTTTGTTTTTTTTAAACACGATGAGCGTGACCAATTAGTTCCTCTTCATATTTCGTGAACTTAAGAAGTGCAGATACTTGCACTTCCTAAGTGCAGATACAACTTTCCTGCTCCGACGCACCAGAGCAAGCCATGCACGTTTGCTAATATTAAAATCAATATGATTGCCGGGTGGGCCAATTGGTATCGCATTATTAAGTAAAACATTAAAGCGCAAAGACGTCAGACAGGACGAGAAGTTAAACACAAACCACAAGCGCTCATTAATAACATCTCGGGTTTTACGTCCCAGGACCTTCACATGATCACGAGGGACGGCATAGTGGAGGGCTCCAAAAATTTCTATTATCTGGTGTTCTTTAATGTGAACTGACATCGCGTAGCACACAGGCTTCTAGCATTTGCCTCGATCGAAACGCCACCACATCAGCCGGGATCGAATCCGAGACCTACGGCTCAGTAGCCGAGTGCCGTAACCGCAACACCACTACGGTATACCCTCGCTAAAACTCTTCAGCACCGTCCAGGCGTGCGCAGAATTCCCCTGAAGGTGGCCCTGCAACACTTTTTGAGCATAGTCGGAAAACGCTGCCGATCGGTAGTAGAGGCTCCCGACAACACGCGAGCCAAATATTGCAGCAAAGCACGCGGCCTGGAATTCACAATAAATGATCAAATTCAGTTAAAAGTTGCTTTCTCTTCTCTCGACAAATGACGTTATATGCCCAAAAATCACACGTCAACGGCCCGTCTATCAGCCATTGGCTGATTTGAACATGGCGCGCTCGCTCGTTACATGGATCGCCACGGGAGGCCGCTACTTGTCGAAGCGTGCGCGCGCGATCACACTGACAAAGCCGCGCATTCGAAGAAAAAAGAAAAATAGTGCTCAAGATCACGAAGCGCGCGTGACGTTTTTCTGTGGCCCTGCCATCGCTCCCTGCTCACCTTCCAACACTTTCGTCGGGACGAGAGAAGTGAGAATGGAATCCCAGCATGCGACAAACCTTTGTAACGCCACTCGCACAGGACAGATTCTTAAAATTTTTGCGGCCTTGAATTCGTGACGCAATGAGCTCTTCCAGTGAATTCACTCCATGGTTACTTGAAAAGGTGTTTCGGGGCCCCTTTAAGCACCGCTTAGTGAAGGGGAGGGGCAAGGTTCATTGCAGTGCCCCCCCCCCCCCCTCCATGATAATCAAATCAAATGAAACTTTAATTTCCGTTCTGTAGTACCAAAAGAAAGGACAGAAAAAAGCCGTGTTTTAAAACAGCTTGACTAGTTCACAGCCCCTTACAAAAAGTTAAACAGATGCAGACTTTGCGCCCCCCCCCCCCCACGCTCTTCAGGGACTATAGGGTTGGGGGGAAGGGCATCTGCTTTTTCTGTGCACCCATCTGTGGAAGTTACAACGCCGGGAAGTGCTCTTATAGACATACACGGTGCGTCTGTTCCCCGATTTCGAAACTAAACTTCGCAACAGCGCCGAGCTTCGCTCGTAGTACGGGCTCACCGTTACGCAATGCACGTCGTGATAAACTGTTCCGTTACTACACACAGGGAAGTATATGTAATAAAGCCGGCGTCATGGCGCAAGCCTGCATACGGGACTGCCGGCTTCCCGCTTTTTTTTCTCGTTCCTCCGCGTTACTGGTTTCCCGCCAAAAAGGTCACGTGACTAGTTTCTCCGGGATGTAGACGGGGATGGAGGGAGAACGATTCCTGTATGTCGTTACGCGTTCAAGTGATGCGGGTGTAAGAAAAGCAACACGCGGTTACAACCCAAGATGAAATGCAAGAAGGGCCTCCCACCGAACCGCGCCTGCCCTTCGCCTGTGAAGACAGTCGCTGAAGCTGGTTTCCTCTCTGACCGCAAGTGTATACGTTTTCTCAGCCATTGTGAATGCTACACATATCAAGAGGTAAGGCTTATCGTGACCACCTAAAACATTAAGTTTGGCTGGCAGGGATGTCGGAATCCATAATGAAACTTGGGACGTCGAAGTTTTCAACCTACAAACAATGATATACTAACATGTCTCTGTGTGAGAAAGCGAAGCTTTGGGTGAAGCTTAGACGTATTCCTAGGTTGTAACCTGTATAGACTATTCTAACAGTACCAGTTTGCCAAAAAATAAGTACTTCGACACCGTAGCGTCGAGTTCGGCACATACCTTTTGGTCTGCGAGGCCTCTATTCTTAGCAACTCGTTGATGTTTGCGCAATCAGCCATTCTTGTGGTTGAATACTTAAAAAAAAAAACAGCCGGCTGACCACGATGGCATGATATTTCAATGCATACAAGGCGATAAAGCGGTACCAATAGAATGGTCTAGTAGTAGCATGGATACAGACAGTAGAGCTACAGACAGTAGACAGTAGACCGTAGACCGTACAGACCGTAGACCGTATACAGACCGTAGACCGTGCAGACCGTACAGACCGTAGAGCAGACTGTAGGGCTTGCTGGTATTGACTCATTACAGGATTGGATAAGGGGCGGTTTTTTCTCTTGTGTCCGTGGTTGACGGTGCCTCTTATCCAGTCCTAAAATTACTCTGGTGCGTTCGAAGTTGTAGTGACGCAGCGTACGCTTGGCCTGTTTGCGTCATCGTGAGCTGCCAGTAGGCACGAGTGCCGCAGCTTTTGGCGGCCGTCTCAGTGGTAGTACCGCTACCTTCGCTGGCGGCGCCGCTTAGCGCGCCTATGTAAGGGGGCAGGGACCTTGCCCAAGGATGGACGCCGAAGCTTCATCTCGACAAGTGTGCGCGCAGGCATCTTGCCAACTGCGGGAAAGAAGCGAGAGAGAGAGAGAGGAGGGGCGTGATCGCTGTCAACTAAACGGCTTCTTAAGCGCAACGCAGCCGCACTATGGGCACTCGTACGGTGCCTCTCTACTATACGGCGTCTCTCATAATCATTTCGTGGTACCGGGACGTAATACCCAAATATTATTATATTAGGACGCGTGCCTTCGATTGGCAACAGGAAGAAGACCGAATTCGCAATGACCGGGCAATCAGCAACCGCTTTCGCCATGTTCTCGCTAGCAAGCGCTCGATTTCCTCTTCATGTCAGATCGTTCGTATCACTTCGAAGGAGACACACAATAGATTTTCCCACCCGGTATTGACGTAAACGGCCAGACTATGTGCTGATCGTGCTCGGCCGAGTAGCGTTTTCCGCTGACTCCGCTACGAAGCGATGATCCGAGTGCTATAGCTATGGTCTGTTTCTCGTCCATCTATAGGAGATAACTGGGCTGCCATGCTCACGTTTCGTTCTATGCGACGCTTTGTTCATTGTGGAGGCGTTTTGCTTTACGACTGGGAAATGACGCCATATGTGCTCAGATACGGGCACATCATACGTGTAAACACGTGCGCGAATGCTTCGAAAGTAATGTTCCATGTTGTGATTCGGACAACGGGCTGTGTCTATACCTTCTATGCAAGTGGCGTAGCTACGGGGTGGTGCAGCACTCCACTTCCCCGAAATTTTTTTTTTGTCATATTATACAGAGCACAAAATGGCGGTCAACCACAAGTTTTTATTTATCATGTAAGGTGCATTAGGGCAGCACGTCTCTGAAAATGCCCACAGTCACACAGGTGAGCGTTGAGAAAATATGAGACAACGTGGGAATAACTTTTAATCTGTTCAGTACACACTTAGGGATGATGTGGGCAATTAATAACTCTCTATTTTACAAATGTGTTAACGTTCTCGCAATTTCGCTTGCACGTGACGTAATGAACGCAGGTTCTTCACATACTGACCCTCCAACATGGCGGCTTTGATGACGTCAGAGCTGCATCATGAAGCGGCAGTTAAGGTGCTTTGACGTAATAACAACGTCATCGGAACATTTTCGGTATATCCACGTGAATAAAGGAAACGAGCTGCATGCTGTGTACTGATAAGATTAACGTGACATCATGATCTTTGCGCTACACGTTGTTGTTACTTCAACGTGCCGATTTCAGCGACGCCAGAACAAATCTTCGTATACCTCCGCATGTTTCTCTGTTGTTGAAGTCATGTGTGTGCGTGTGTGCTTTCCTTCTCTTTATTTATATACTTCTTTCAATCTCCCCCATCCCTTCCCCCCGTGCGGGGTGGCATACCTGTTACGATAAACTGGTCAACATCCTTGCACTTTTTCTGTCTTGGTTTCCTTCCTGTTCTTTCTTTGAGTGTTTACTATACATACATGCAGGATTGCTATCAGTTTTTTTTTTTCAAGGCGAAAGCCGTATACGCCTTACCAAAAGCGAAAAATCACCGTTGACATCGATGGCGATCAACAACCACGAGTGAGGTTAAATATCATCATCTGATGACGTCACCAAACTACGTCATCACTACGCCACATATCTTCAGCATTTGTAACGTCATCATGAAGCCACTGTGGCGTCACATGATGGCTTCATCAGGTGACATTGTCATTTGATGAAAAGTGGGCCAACCTCGAATGCAGTGCTAAGCAAGGTAAAGTGGAGAATAAATATCCCAGGGTTCCTTCTGCATTCACTTAAGACCATTCAAAGTCCAAAGTCATATTTTTTCTCTGTGAATGCATAAGTAAGCAGGGAATACGAGCCCTTGCTTCACATGCCACAGAGCGCAGTCATTTTTTCTCTCTTGAAGTCGCGGGCTCTTTGGTTTTTTTCGCCATACAAAGCGAGGTGCTGCAACGGCCATCATGTGGTGTTACGTCGCATGATGTCAGGTCAATATTTGTGACG